>OAMR01000879.1:335848-381223 GCA_900205405.1 Echinochloa crus-galli | reverse complement strand
ATTACTTTTAAAAGGAACAGGTGTTATTTATATTTCAATTAATATGATAATAATATTATATTATTAAGATTAACTCCATCAATACCTTTCAAACCAGACTCTCCAAATACTAAATGGAGGTCACCTCTATTTTTTAAGGGCCATAAAAATAACTTTAACAGTAGCCCTCTATTCTCTCATATATATATCAATTTCTTCTGCACCTGTTATTCTCTATATCTGATATTCTATACCAACACCTGAGCCCACCCATCTCTTCTTCTCCTTTTCTTTCACCGACGCCACCACTCCCCCCCGGCCCCACTATATCCCTCTCCCTTTATCTCCCCCCCTCTCTAGTGGCGGCAGCGGTGGCGAGGGGTGCCGGTCTCCTCGGCTGGCACCCTTCAGCACCACCGGCCTCCGGCGGCACGCAGAGCGGCCGGACCCCCGAACTTCGAAGACGTGCGGGCGGCTCCCACAGTGGCTGCGGATGGCTCCTGCGGCGGCGACGGCGGCGGACGATCGCGCGGCGACGCAAAGGACCCCGCGGCCACGGACGGTCGCGCAGCGGCGGTGGAGGGCTCCCGCGGTTGCCGCGAATGGCCACGTGGCGACGATGGAGGGGTGGTGGCGGACGGAATAAAGCGGTGGTGAGGGATGCTGGTCTCCTCGTCTAGCACCCTTCAGCACCGCCAGCCTCTGGCGGCGAGCGGAGCGGCCGGACCACGAACTCCGAAGATGCGTGGACGGCTCCCATGGCGGCTGCGAATGGCTCCCACAGCGGCTGCGAATGGCTCCCACGGCAGATGATCGCGCGGTGGTGGTGGAGGGCCCTCGCGGTAGCCATGAACGGCCACACGACAATGGTGGAGGGCCCCCACGGCGGCCACGAACAACCACGCCACGATGGTGGAGGACTGCACGACGATGGTGGAGGGCTTCCACGGCGGCCGAGGATGGCCTCGCGACGACGGTGGAAGCCTCCTACGGCGGCCACGAACGGCTGCGCAGCGGCGGCCTCAGATGGGTGGCGGCGGACGGAATAATATAGACCGTTAGATCTTCATCAAATCCTATGACATATATTATTTTTTTAATTAACGGAATAATATAGACCATTAGATCTTCATAAAATCCGACGGTCTATATTCTTTTTCTTTTTTAATCAACAAAAAATATGGACCGTTAGTTCTTCATAAAATCCAACGGTATATATTCTTCTCTTTTTTGGATTAACGTGGAAATTTCTTGGCCCTCTCAGCGAACGTGGCGGCTCCTTTTGCTTCTATTGTAATAAGATAATAGAAGATTGTTGCAAAGAAATCATGGCCTAAAAATATCCATAAATCCGGCACAAAAATTCGACGAGACAAAACTTTTTCACTCTCATGACCTCAACCTAATCCTAGAACAGACTCTACTGAAACTATAATTAAGAACGCATAGCCATCAAACTAATTGAGAACCTAACAGCGAGCATAGTCACCGGCAAGCATACATGCATGTTGGCAAACTAGAGCTAGATATCAAGGAAATTCTTGATGGACTCTTCGAACTCCTCCACGACGGCCTTCCAGCCGGCATGCGTCGGGTTGATGTCGTCCCAGTAGAAGAACTTGTTGGGCTTGGTGCCCAGGCTGTACTGTGGCTCGCCGTCCTCCACCTGCCCGCAGTAGCCGGCGATCTGGTCGAAGCTCTCGCAGCACGGCTCCAGCCTGTACTTGAACTGCTTCGATCGCGGCGACGGACCTGCGATATCATGCATCACTGCTGTTCAATGGTTTTGAATATGCACTTCGTATTTTAGATGACTATAGTAATGTGCTTTGACTATTTACCGGCGTTATGGCTGAAGGCGGCTTTCAGGTCGAGGTTGAAGACGGCCTCCTTCTGGAACACCTTCTCTTCGAGGTACGCGTTGTGGATGCTTGCGACCTTCTGGCTGTCACACTTGCTATCGTAGACGCCGTCCTTGGACCTCGACAGCCACGGCGAGCAGCCGATCGGCGGCAGCGTTGTCACCATCACCTTTTCCACACCCAGGTTCATCAGCTGCTCCACGGCGTCGGCGATCTTGTCTGTCACCTCCTGGGCCATGGCTTTCACCTCGTTGTTGGACATGTCGTTGACGCGTTCGTAATCGCGCTTGCCGGAGAAGGCGATGAGCGCGACGGAATCCGTGAGGTCCTTGTCGATGATGCCGTGCCTGACCAACCTCCTGAACTTGTCGATCTGGGTGCCGAGCTTGGGCGCCTCGCGCGTCCCCTCCACCACGCCGGCGCCGCCGACGGCGAAGTTCATGCCAAACGGGTCGACACCGTCCTGCTCCCTCTTCCTTTCCGCCGGAGGAGACTCCTTCCGCCCCAAAACCCTCGCTGCACAAAGACCCCATATATACATGAATAAATAAGGATGCTTAAGATTTCTACTTGGCAAACTGATCTGAGAGTACATACCGACGAAATCAGAGAGGACCAAGCCGTTGGAGAAGCGGCCGGTTGCACCGGTGCCGTGATCCTTGTCGTTGCTGCCGTACGGGTAGTACCAGGCACGCGTCGTCTTGGTCAAGTCTGCTAGCGGGTAGTTGCCGGTGTCCGCGAACTCGTCGCCGAGGACGAACAGCTTGTAGCTCCGGTCGTAGTCGCTGTCGCCATGGCGCCGGGACTCCACATGGCCAGCTGCCAACAGAACGCCCGTCGACGTTAAAGCGAGGGCTCCGAGCAGAGCAAGTAAAACAGTTTGAGAAATCAGCGAGAACAAGGAGATCGAACGAACATACCGTTCAGCAGTAGGAGCAGGGCGCAGACGGCGGCGAAAAGAAGCTTCATGTTGACGGATCGAAGGCGTGCGTCGTGATGGCAGATGACGACGTGCCTAGCAATTTATACAGGGGAAATATGGAGATCGATGGGAAGGAGTTCGTTCGGGACCTGCTAGGAGTCACAGTCCGGCGACGACTGTAACTTGTTTACGATAGCTGGTACTCTGCCGGACAAGTGCAGGTCGACCATGAGTCCATGACAATGGTAAAGTCGTTTACAACTTCACATGCATGCCGGTATGCAGATGGAGGACACTTCAATTCGCCCCCGCACTAATAAACTACAGATAGACACTGGTGTTAGACCCCAAGAGTTTTGTGTTGTTTCTTGTGCTGATAATTGAACGTGTTAATTGATATACGGGTGTATCTGGAGATGAGAAGGAGCTTGGTGGTGATATATATGTTAATGGAACAAAACTGAATTGGTGAACTACTCTTAGAGTTTTAGCCTCAGTCGTAATGTAATTTTTTTTGTAATAAATAATGCAGCTGTAATGTTAATTTCTCGTAATGTAATAGTTAGCTCTTGTAACTCTGAACTTCTTGTAATTAATCCATAACATAAATTTCTAACTCAAAAGCTAGCAATTTTAACTTGTGAACTTTAGATGTCAGGTTGTGAAAATTGTTGCATGAGAAAAATCCTTACAAAACCTGAAACGGTTGTCCAGTTTATTCAACCCACGTACATTCCAGTTTATCAGCTTGAGATTGGTGTCATGCATTGGAGAGATGCGGAAGCAACAGTTGTTCAGCAAGCTTAAACATTACCACTAACAGATTACAAAATCCAGGCAAAGAACCAACCAAATTAAGCAGCGGAGGCCTGGAGGGCACCGCCAATAGCCCCAAACATGCGCTCCGATCCACCGAGATCGATCAGTGCACTGGACAGTAGGATCGATCAGAACTTGACCAGTAAATAGCTGTGGGATGTTATATATATATTCCTGAACACGCTGGTTAGTTTCACTACTGCTGTTGTTTATCTTTTTTTTTCTTTTGAAATAATACCACTACCACTGCTGATGTTATCGCTAGCTACTTAGCTAGTGCTGCTCTTTTTTTTTTAGGAACAACGGGGGGCCAGAAACCCACTGAACATTTTCATTCCATCAAACGGTATGACACATCCGAGACAAGCACGGCGCCTCATGAGAGAGTACAGGGGGAGGAGAGGCGGAAGGAGCAGGCAGTCATACGTCAACGCCTTCAAGGAGGGCAGCGGCACCCGAGGGTGTCGCCGTCGATAGCACCAGCTCAATGCCGGGTAAGGATTTCTCCTAACTAAGACCTGCTCTAAACAGCTAATACTAGCATATTGGTCGCACAAACAAGTGACCGGGAATGCCTCACATCAACGCCTCCATGGAGGGAATGGCACCTGACAGTGCCACCGTTGACGGCCATGGCACAAGGCCGGCTAGGATTTCTCCCGGCGAGTCCCCGGAGTCACCAAAATTCTCCCCGCCGATGACGAGGCCCAGGGCCTAGAACGACAGCAGCGCAGGGGGAGGGGTCCAGTGCACGGCGCGGTGGCGGCGGCTGCGACGTTGCAGCTCCGCCAGCGCGAACGGCTTCAGCACGCCGGAGCCCGCAGCCGCCAGCACCACGTCGGGTTCGCCGCCGCCGACAGCCCCAGCCCCGGCACGAACGTCGGGGTCGCTCCGCCGCGCCTTGGTTCGCCATGGTACGGGCTCACCCGCTCCAGCAGGTCGCCGGATCTGAGCAGGGAGCGGCGGTGGTCGCCGGATCTGGGCGAGTCAGAGGCGGCGGGGATGCCGCTGACCGGGCGGCGGAGGACATCCGGTGGGCAGGGTCGGTGCGGGGGCGATGGCCGGCGGGGAGGGACCACGACCGGAGAGATTAGGAAGGGCGGGGTCGTGGGCGGTGGGCAGGAGGAGGGCGGCCCGGCCGGCGGCGAACGCCGCGGGCGGTGGCAGAGGTGGCGGGAGAGGGGAAGGCTAGGCACGACAGCCACTTGAAGAGGTTCGGAAGGGCGGGACCGGTGGCGGTGGGCGGGAGGAGGGCGGACGCAGAGGTAAAAGAGTGGGAGCAGATGGAAATTTTACTGCGACACGCACTGGCTTCTAGGAGTACATGCTAGTAGAGTACATCAGGCCACAACCAGCGACGCGTGGTCCGGAAGCCGCGCGTTGTCGAGCTCTGCTCCGTCCACTCGTCAGCGTGGGAGTTGTCCCTTGCATGGCGGCAGCACCAATCACAAACACTGAAACCGGCCATTCGCTTCTTCTTGTTCCTTGAACGACGGACCTTGATGACTGAAAATATACGGGGGTATGTAGATTGCATTGCTCATGGAAAAGGCACCGTAACAGGGTGCAGGGACTGCAGACTCATCTGTATCCTAAATTGCGTGGGCTGAGCTTCGCTGCACCGTAGGGCGATGTGTGCTCCTTGAACTCTAGGGAAGACATACACGGGCTGTGTTTAGTTTCACCAAAAATTAAAAATTCTCTCTCCCAAACTTCACTGTTCACCTATCACATCAAATCTCTCTCCTCGTACATAGAACACTAAACGTGGCTAAATAAAAAAACTAAATACATGGTTTTGATGTATACGACGAGACGGATCTCTTGAGCCTAGTTAGGTCATGATAGGACAATGTTTACCACAAACAAACGAAAAGTGCTACAGTGCGTTACAGTGTCCGATGCGACATTTTCACCAAACTTTCTCTTTCTCTTTTTAGAACTAAACACACCCACGGCATGGGCCGAGTTAAGATCGAGATCCAAAAGCCCAAGAGCAGCACTAGAAGGAGATAACCTCTAGAAAAGCAGAGGAGGCTCGCGTCGCCTCCCCCGTGATGCCTCCCTGCGAGGGGTCGGCGGCGTCCCCGCTGCCTCTCCTCCGCCCGCCGCCCGCAACCGCCGTCGGGCCTCCCGCCGCCCCCGACCCTCCCCTTCTACAGCCGGAGCTCCTCCCCAACCCGGCAACCCCAACCACGAACCCTAACCAAAGCCTCGAGCTCCTCTTTTCTTCTCCTCTCCTCTTCTTCCTCCTCTCCTCTCCTCTCCTCTCTTCTACACGAGCTGGGAGGCGACCGCACGGTGGGTCCCGTGTGGTCGACCTCAAAACCAACATTGCGCAATTGTGTCACCATGCTGCTCAGAGGCATTCTACTCTTTTTACCCTCAAGAAGATAGATAATCGAGCATATGAAAAGTGGATGCCAAACGGCTAGCTAGATTCCTGTCGTGGCAACCTACCCGGTCCAGATCTACAAAGCAGGCAACCGACCCGGTCCAGCTCCTTTCTTTCTCGTCGCGGGCTCGCGCTGTCCGTTGCTGGGCTGCACGGGACGACCACGATGGAGTTGGCCCAAAATGAACACGGCTGGGCCGTGTGCGTCACAAAACCCTTAAACCCCTCGCCACTTTAGCACTCAAGATGACAATGATGATTGCTTGTTGATCAATCGATTCATCTGCAGACCAGACAGAAGGAAACCCAAGCCTCTCCGCCGCGGCGGCGCCACCGCAATGTGGTTCACATCCCGCCGCAAACCCAACGCCGGTGAACCTTCCGAGGATGCCCCGTCGTCCTCGTCCCCACGCAGCTCGCGGTCGCGGAACTGCTCCCTCCGCATCTCATCCGCCAACCCCGGCCCCCAACCCCAAAGCTCCCGTGACCGAGCCCTAGCCTCCGCCATCGCAGCCGTCACTTCCTCCGCTTCCGACCACGGCGGCGGATTGGGCTCCGCAGGCCGCGGCGGCGGCGGCGGCGGTTTCCTGTCGTGGATCTTCTCCGCCCGCGCGGCGCGCGCGGACGAGGGGAAGCCGGCGGGGGCCGACTGGGACGCGCACGGGCTCCCGGTCACCCACACGCCGGTGCCGCTCTCCAAGATGTGTATAAGAGACAGGCCCAGTGCGTCAACGTGGGGCTCATGGCGCCGCCCGGCGCTGGCCCTGACGAGGACATGACGGCGAGGGAGAAGATGGATTACATCCGGAGGCAGGACCGTGAGTACCAGCATCGCATCAGCAGGGCCAAGCCGTGCATCCTGCCGGAGTCGGTGCGAGAGGAGGTGCTGGGCATGGTGAAGGATGAGGGGAAGTTGACCGCCGGGGTGCTGCGGAGGATCAGGGAACGCGTCGACAACTGGTACCACGACGAGGGCTTTTTGTGCGCCCAGGTGCAGAACTTCGGGGGCCTCGACACTGACGAGATTGTGTTGGAGGTGGTAGAGGGGGACATCACCAGGGTGGAGTACCAGTTCCAGGATAAGCTTAACAATATCATCGAGGGGAACACTCACATCTCTGTCATTGACAGGGAGCTACCTCAGCAGGTCCATGAGCTATTTTGCTTATTATATACTACATTAATATCAGTTCCATGATTAATTAGCATGTTCCAGTTCCACTAGAGATGACTATGGGTGATAATGCACCATGAGTTGATTGGTTCGACGAATCCTATTACATTCTCCAAAACCTTTACTCTGTCCTGATATGACTTCTTGCGACCATGTAATTAACCTCTGCCTTTGTTACACTGTGCAGCTTCGACCTGGCCATATCTTTAACCTTGGGGCAGGGAAACAAGCTCTGAAGCATATCTATTCACTCTCTTTGTTCTCCAACATAGAAGTGACTCCCCGACCTGATGAGAAAAAAGAAGGGGGTATAGTGGTTGAAATTAAACTCAAGGAACAAGAACCCAAGTCAGCTGAAGTAATTACAGAGTGGAGCATTTTACCTGGGCATCAAGGGCGACCAACTCTTGTAATGCAACACTGATTCCTAGCCTTTTTTTCTCTCTCTCTCTCCGCAGAATCACCAAAGGTTATAATATATAACCACCAAAGGTTATAAATCAAGGTTACACAACCCATCTCATTTGAAACTTCCTTTTTTAGGCATCAATTCAACCTGGAGGAACTGTGTCATTTGAGCACCGCAACATCTCTGGGTTAAACAGATCTCTTGCCGGTTCTGTTACATCCAGCAACCTACTTAATCCTCAGGTCAGTTACTAGTGAGTTCTCTTTTATTAAAAACAGAAGCTTTGATGTATAATTTGCATCTACATTCGCTGTAATCTGCTTGACTGCTTGTACTGAAGCAGCTGAATTGTTACTTATAACTGTCTCAATCTACGCTTCCATTTGTAACTTGCATATATGGTCCTAATCATATTTGAATTAACACTGTTCTTGTTATCCATAAAGCGTGGAACTCAATTGTGTTTGAAATGTGAAACATCACAGACATTAATTGCCATTCCGGTGCACTCTGGAATTAGTAAATAAAATTATACCCTTCTTTCTTGATATATTTGATAAAATGTGCCGGTATTGGTTTACAAGGCATATTATGTTCTTGCTAACATAGTTAGGAAACATCAGTCTGTTTCATTTTAACTGATCTATTCATCTGTATTTACGGCATTTTTCTTTTGGGGGTACCAGGATGATCTCTCATTCAAGCTTGAGTACACCCATCCTTATTTGGATGGTGTAGAGGACCGTAGTAGAAACCGCGCCTTCAAAGCTAGCTGCTTCAACGTCAAGAAATTAAGTCCTGTCTTTGTTGCTGGCCCCAACATGGATGAAGCTCCAGCTGTCTGGGTTGATAGAGTTGGATTTAAGGCCACTATAACAGAGGTTTGCACAGATTGATATTACCTTATTTGTCTTTTGATTTTTGCGATTAGCTACTCCAAGATATATTTGTAACATGAGGAAACTGCATTTTGGAAAAATTTCAGAGCTTCACAAGGCAGAGCAAATTCACTTATGGCCTCGTGGTGGAAGAGATTAAAACACGCGATGAATATAACAACATATGCACACATGGTTCTCGAGTATTGCCTGGTGGTGCCTTGAGCACGGATGGACCTCCCACAACCTTCAGTGGTACTGGTGTAGACCGAATGGCATTTCTACAGGCTAATATAACTCGAGATAATACTGAGTTTGTAAACGGTGCATCTATTGGTGACAGATGTATATTCCAGGTGGGTTGTTTTGTTCCCCTTGAAACATCAATTTATTTGTGGATGTTTAAAACCAAATAAGACTCAATACTGCAATTTGTGAAACAAGACTTTCTTTACACAATTGATGTTTGTGTTTTCGTTTGAGGCTGCTGGTCAACCTGCACAGTACTGAATGGTTTCAGGTTTTTTTTTCCTGTGAACTGCGATAGAAAGAACTGTGTTTTTCTTATTATGCTATAGTTCTTGTTTAACATCATTAAAGATGATACTTCTTGGCTCTTTACCATTTCCGTTAACTTCCTGTTAAATATGACCCTTATACCCTTGCAAAGAAAAGGATTACATATAGCTGCACTTCATTCAGCAACATCCCTCATTCCAGCAGAAATATAGCAGCACTTTATCCCTCATTCATAAACGTTATGAGAGGATACAATGGAACACAAATATCAGAAGGATGTAGCACAATATTTCAGCACGTGTACCACAATTTTTCAGCACTATATAACATATCTTTGACATCATTTCAGTACAGAATTGCAGCATACGAGTTTTTGCAATTTCATAGTAGAAGTATCATGATCTGACATAGTGTTGCATAGCGGTAGAATAGTTACAAGAGTTGCAGAAAAGGCCAAACACTTGCCTAGCCATGCTCACACAAAATAGAGAACGACGGCTAATATATCAGGCTAATAATGAGCCTCCGATTAATTCCTCCAGCTGCAATGGATGCCATCCTCCTTGTTGTAGGACCTGGGCTAGTTGGAGAAAGAGAAGACATGCTTCTTGTTGTTACACCTGGACTAGACATCACTTTTGGTTCAGCAACATTTTGGGATGGCTCGGCATCAACTATAGAGACTTCAACAACTTTAAATCCAGATTTCCTAGGAGGCACACCAAAATGGTTTAGGAAAAGTATTGCATTACACGAGGCATGATGTATTGCTGTACCTTTGCTTTTTTGATTTTTTATGAGGCGGTGGAAGTTTTGTTCTAGTTCAGCTTGGATCGATCCTGTAATAGCAATAACAAATAAATGTAAGGACCAATCGGTGCCAATTCCAGGTCCAAATCAACTAATTTATTCCGTTTGTAAAGCCATATGTTTGACCCCTCCAACTTTCCCCCAAACTAGTGAAATAGGGTTATAAATTGCAGAGATTCAGAAGAGAGGAAAAGATTATTAACCCTCTGGAACATCGGCAGGATCCATACAGCTCGATCCTGGGCTTAATTTCGGGTCGATTGCTTAGCAGTCAGCACTACAAGATAGGGGGAAAAACTAGGACTTAGGACCACGAAATTGAGCAAAAAAGAAAAAATAGGGATACATACTGTGGAGGGGGAAGGGCGTAGGAGGCATCCACCGCGGGGGGAGCGCGCCAGGGAGGGACGAGTCGCTGAGGAGATGCACCACCGGCGCCGGGGAGGCCGCCGGTCGGCGCCTGCTTCTTCCCGCGGGGGTCGAATACTCGAATCAGATGAGTGTCCGTGTGTCTGGGCTGGGCTGGTGCCTACCTCTGTTCATTTGTTTTACTAGAAGGGCAAAGCTGGAACTTCACAACACTCCATTGGAAAAAAAAATATAAAACTAACGATGATGGTAACAGAATGGTAAATGCCTATAACGATCAATCTTTTGATGCTATATACCCATAGTTGAATCTTTCAATGGTATATATCTAAACATGTGATCTTTTAATGGTAAGAATCCAATTTTCCCTTTTATTGTGGGCTGCAGTTGGACCAAGGTCTGGGCATTGGAAGCAAAAATCCATTCTTTAACCGTCATCAGCTTTCAGTGACAAAGTTCATTAATTTGAATAAGCAAGATAAAGGTGCTGGCAAGCCACCACCAGCTGTTTTGGCCATTCATGGTCGCTATGCAGGCTGTGTAGGAGATCTGCCGAGCTATGATGCATTTGCAATTGGAGGACCTCACTCAGTTAGGGGCTATGGTATGGGGGAACTGGGTGCTTCCAGGAATCTTCTTGAGGTGAGCATCAAACTATCAATCCACTAGGGGGTTTGGCACTTATTCTGAATCATGAATTCATGATGCGTCATTGTTATTGCTGTTCATTTCATAATCGTGGAGTTGTTTTATTCTTTTCTCCAGATTTGTTTTTAATCTTATATCCATGCAGGTTGCCACTGAGTTACGTGTCCCAATCACTGTGAAGAACAAACAAACACAGGTGTATGCATTTGCCGAGCATGGCACTGACCTCGGGAGCTCCAAGGACGTGAAGGGGAACCCAACAGAGTTCTTCAGACGTGCAGGCCATGGGTCCTCCTATGGCATTGGAGTCAAGCTTGGCACAGTTAGGGCGGAGTATGCTGTAGATCACAATGCTGGTACAGGAGCCTTCTTCCTGAGATTTGGTGAGAGATTCTGAAGGCCACGTCTCTGTCCAGCTTCTGAAAACCCTATATACTCGTGAAGATATAACATCACTGCAAGACCTGCGTTATGAATAGCTGAGAGCTACGCCACGCCGATACTTCGGTTGGCTGCCGTATCACGTATCGCGGACGTTTCCGATTCACGATACGGCACCGATACTTCATCGATACTTATTCAGTACTACTATTCTTACTCTTCCTCCCTACTTTTTTAGATCGACTTTTTTCTTTAATTAGATGGCAGCAACCGATACTAGCAGTATATGTGCAAGTGCTAAATGCTTCCAACACCAATCCAACTATTTAAGACTTATTTTATAGATTAAATTCTTCTATTTAAGACTTATTTTAAATATTAAATTTAAATTCTAAACGTATCGACGTATCAGATTAATTTGAAAATAACGTATCGTATCAGCGTATCTGTATCCGATACAGATACACGTATCTGAATCGGCGTGGCCTAGGCTGAGAGTAAAGTCGGATCCAACTGGAGTAGTAGTTTAATTCTGATGAAGGATGACATTGTACTCTATTCCTTTATGCAACTACTAGTTGTTCGCCTCAGGGTTTAACTATTTCTTTCTATGCAGTCAGTTTACTGAAAAATATGTTGTCATAAATGTCAATGAGGCTCAGAAGCCTTTTTTTCGGAGGTAGCATGTGTTGTTTCTATGTGGTTTCCACTTTGTTTCATTTTGGGCAAAAGAGTTGGTTCCTTGTATTAGTAGTAGTAAACCATTTGCTCGCTTAAATTCTACGTGATGACCAGTATTGATACTGCTTATGCATCATCAGCTCAGAGGTCGCCCAGAAATTTTGAAAAATAATTCAGAACATTTCCAGCATATCCTAGATCACACACAATGTTACAGATGTGGTTTACATGTTTCCTTCCAATCATCTCCGCGTGCAATAAAAAGTGTGGACATAGCGAAGGGTAGCCCATGCGTAGCAAAGCAATACATTTGCATTTGATGAGTTAATAAACTCTGCAGTTTTCGACGTTAGTCCAAGCAGGCCAGATCAGGAAAACCTTCTAAATATTTTACGTGGAGAAAGGAAGTCAGCCCAGCACATATGCGGTAGTCCACGCAGGCCCAGCCCAGTTCAGTGGGCAATGCAGAGTCGACCAAACGAACAGTCGGGACAGAGACCTTTCACGCTTCGGTGCCACGACGGGAGTTACTGCTGTGCACTACTGTAAAAACGCGCCGTGGCGACACAAATCCCCCGGACTCATCAAGCCACACCCCTCTACTATTCGGCGACCTCATCGGAGATGGCGGGACCAGGCGCGCACGGCGGCGACGACGAGGTGGACCGGAAGCCGGTGATCAAGCCGGGCGTGCACCTGACGCTCAGGGTGCAGGACACCGAGGGGCGCACGCTGGAGCGCACCATGCGGAGGACCGAGAAGCTCCAGGCGCTCATGGACGCCTACTACGCCAGCGTGCCGGACGTCGCCTACGGCACGGGCAAGTTCCTGTACGACGGCGGCCGGCTCGCCGGCTGGCAGACCCCCGACGATCTCAAGATGGAGGAGGCCGACGAGATCGACTTCTTCACCGAGATGTTGGGCGGCGCCGGGCGGGCTGCCGCCGCCGCCGCCGAACAGCCGGTGGCTGCGTAGCTCGCCGCGCGCGGGTCTGTGCAGGCCTGGAGCACCGCTCGATCTGCTGCCGATGGTCCTGCAACGCTGGTGTTTGTTTGATAAAGCTATTATGCATCTGACGAAGATGGCAGCTACTTTATTGGAACTTCGAGTGGTTATGACATAATAATCTTGTGATGTCAATTTCTCCCTATCCTTGCACTTGTCTTGGCTAATTATAAGACCTTAGCAAACATTAATCTACTCACAACAAAATTAAGAAGGTTGATCATTTTATATCTCGGAACATTGCCTTGCTTATCCTAGATCAACCTCCTCGAGACGGAGACGGATTTGAGATTCCTGGTTGCATACGACCATGATCGATATAAGTACACGCACCGGTACAGTCCAAAAGGAACCCATAACAATCGAGGCGGCGACATGAAGTGCGACACAGACGAACATACAACAACTTGAAGCGGCCGGATCGACAGACACCGGACACGACGAGATCGAACCGGCGTGTTTTGAGTTTTGACACCGATCACGACGAGCTGGGAATCATGTCGTTTACGCTGCTGACCCCCGTGGTGAAGGACGAGGAGGGGCGAAGGATCAGCCGCACCATGCGCGCCGCCGACGAGCTGCAGGTCCTGATGGACTTCTACTACGACACGGTGCCCGTGGTGCCGCGCGGCGAGGGGGTCTTTTGCTACAGGGGCCAGCAGCTCGACGGCCGCCGGACGCCGTGCGACTACGGCATGAGGAGCGGCGACCGGGTCGACTTCTTCCTCGAGATGGAGCCGAGCATTTTCGTCACGGTGACCGTGCGGGGCGGCCAGGGGCCGGAGGTCACGCGCACCATGCGGCGGTGCGACCGGATGCAGGACCTCATCGAGTTCTACTTCGCCATGACGCCGTATGATGACGGGACGTTCACCAACTTCAATGGGTGGCGGATTTCTGCCGAGGACACTCCGATGGATCTCGAGATGGAAGAGGGCGAGAATTTTGACGTCTACTTTGAACCCCCCATCGCCCATCGCGTGCATGATGATGAAGGGAGATACTAGCATAATGGATTAATGGTGCAGACGAGCGGGTAGCTTGTGGTAGAGCTCGAGAGCTGGGAGCCTACTGGTTCTCTTTTTTTTTCATACTAGCACAAAAGTCATTTTTATTAGCTTTCCTTTTTATATACTTACTTTCGTTTGAAGTTTAATAACTCCTCCCATCTCTGTTAGTGTATAGTACGTAGTATTCTTTTACCTCGCCGAGTTTATGCATGATTTCGTTGGAAGAACTACTCTGTAATGACGTGGTTGGTGGTCTCGATGACGCGGTGATCGACTAGGTGGCGGTGTGGCATGGAGACTAGTACTCCCTCTGTCCCTTTTTAATCGTCGTCGTTGATTTTCGTGCCACGATTTAGATTCGATTTGTAGAAAATATGTGTAACATTTTAATCTCAAAAAAATTGTTAAAAAACTAGATCAAAAGATCTATCTAATGGTACTAATTATACATCATAAATATTAATATATTTTAATATAAAATTAATCAAAGTTATTTCTCGGGAAATGAGAAAGACAGTTATTTAGGGACGAAGGGAGTACGTGGTAGTAGGTGCAGAAAACTGTTTGAACTTCGGACGCACTCACAACTGAACAAATAGACTCACATTTTTCTTTAAAAAAAATGTATATCTGTTTTTGCACGCGCGCCATATGCATGACTGCCGCGAGGGTCGACTGATCGATTCAAACCAGCGCCCGTGCGCCAGTTGCAAGAATTCATGACGTACTCATGTATTACCTTCCCGCATCAAATGCTGCAAAAGACGGAACGCCGGAGTCGCTTCGGTGCTCCTTGCATACCCACAGTCGTCCTGTTCGTTTGGCTGGTGGCTGGTGGCTGGCGCTGGTTTTTACTGAGAGAAAAACACTGCTGGCTGGTTGGTAGCTGGTGGCTGGCGCTGGTTTTCGCTGAGAGAAAAACACTGTTGGCTCGCTGGAAACAATCCAAACGAACAGGGCGATATTACATCATATCGAACCCTGACGGGAGGATTCCGTGGAGAGACCCTATATAAGAACGACGCTACTTCACGAGAGCCACAGGCCTAGTCCACATCTTTGATCCGAGAGGAAGCTGATCGGTCAGGCATGGCTTCCCCTTGCCGGAGGAAAAAGGAGGAGGAGTCCATCGAGCGCGTCCTCGCGTGGGCAAGTGGAGAGCCCAAACTAGTGAAGCTCGCGGCGAAGGCAGGGATCGTCATCAAGCCCGTGATGCTGGTAACCATCGAGGTGCAGGACACCCAGCGCCGCGTCGTGGCGCGCACCATGCGCCGGACCGACAAGCTGCAGGGCCTCATGGACTACTACTACGACGTGGTGCTGGGCACGCCGGCCGACGACGCCGGCGGCGTGCGGCGCGGCGCGTGGCGCTTCATCTTCGACGGCAAGCGGGTGAAGGGCGAGCACACGCCGGAGGACCTCAACATGGTGAGCGGGGACAAGATCGACTTCTTCCAGGACCTGCTGTCTGGCTGATCAAATGCTGCCTGCCTTGTGCCTTCTGCCTCGTCGATGGGGCGCCCGATCCAATCGTTCGTCGTCTGCTTTGGTTTCCTGTAGCGTCGCCGCCTCGCCGGCCCGTTCTCGTGTGTCATCGTTTCAGTTTGAGTATTTCGTTCAGTTTGAGAAGTAAGACCCAAATGTGCTTCTGAAGCTTCAGTCGTCGTTGCAATAATGTATCTCAGATTCTCAGCACATGGTAGTCTTTAAATAATTAATATACGATTCCAACATTTGATATGTGTTCATTTGCATACCGAACGGAGTAATTCCGAAATGTCTTGTTACTTTGTCAGTGCAATCTGCCCCTGAGGTGCCAGTTTAACCTGTACTAGGCGAGTCCAACCATCTGTTGATCAGTTTGGTCGTCGTTCTTCCAGTGGCCTGTGTCTGTCAAGTACTACTACTAGCTTATTACATCATCGTCATTTTTGCCTGTAGGAGGATCTTCCTGTACAGCGCGGCGAGCGGGTCGACGGCCGCCCGGACGCCGACGGAGTACGTGTATGTTGGCCGCCTGGCCACGCCGCTACGCGTACGTTGGGGTCTCAGGCTTTGTTTCGGAACCAAGCATATATATCCGCTCGGCTGCATACTTCTCTTCTTAAATCTCTAAATGATACGTATGGCAGAGCTCCTGCTAATTATTTTTTTTAAAAAAAAATCGCTCGGCTGCACACCAGGCCGAGCTCACCGTATGTAGTGAGACCTGGTGCAGGCGTGCCCAGGCGACGCGGTTCATCACGTTCTGATGAGGTGGAGGAGAGAAATGCGGTTCAGGGCGACTGGCGGCAAACTGATGGGTCGTCATCTTCTCTCAGCTCGCTTCGACTCCTCTACCATTGACCCCGACGCACAGCGCGCAATCCAAAGGGTCCAGTGCAGCCCAGCCCAGCTGGGGGAGACGTCGCGCGCGTTGCATGCATTTTGGAATTAAAATCATCAACGTGGTCGATTAGTCTTCTATCCCCTTGATTCCAGCCATTAATATGAACCGAGTGGCACTAGGCCCGGTGCCGCGACCCCAATCAAGTCGATCAGCTGGTGGAGATCTGGCATGTCAGGGGCGGGGAAGAACGCCGCGGATATGGTGCTGGAGCTCGTTGCCCCCGTCGTGAGGGATGACAAAGGGCACGAGATCACCCGCACCATGCGGACGACGGACACGCTGCAGGGCCTGATGGACTTCTACTACACCATAGTGGCCACCGTCCCGCGCGGCGCGGGTGTTTTCCTGTACCGCGCGCGGCAAGCGGCTCGACGGCAACAAAACGCCGGCGAACTATAAGACGAAGAGCGGCGATCCGATAGAGTTCTTGTCGGAGATGAAGCCGAGCATGTTTGTCACACTGACGGTGCAGGACTGCGAAAGGCGCAGGCTCACCCGCACCATGCGAAGAAGCGAGAAGCTGCAGGTTTTGATGGATTTCTACTTCGCCTCGGTGCTCATCGTCGTTGCATATAACAACGGGGGTTTCCTGTTCGATGGTGAACACGTTAAAGGCTCGCAGACTCCAGAGGATCTTTGTATGGAGGATGGTGATGAAATTGATTATTTCCCCTCTGTGTTTTGAGACGCTGCGGATGGATTGGATGCCCATCTAGTAATAGATCATTGGTAGAAGTATTATTTAATTTGCGAATTACTTGTTTGTAGTGCCGTTTTCCGAAACGTGCCATCTATTTGTACCAACTTTGTTGATCAACTTCAAACCCGGCCCCTCAGGCAAACTGGCAATGCCCCAAATAAGATAGAAACCGTTGGTGCACTTTACTCTTACATATTTTTATTGTCTCTTACAGAGAAAAAAAAATTATTGCAAATTGGCAACATGCTCAATTTAAGCGGGGAAAGGAACCCATACGTATTTCTATATTTTCACTAGCTGAGTTAAATAAACTTCATAAAGTGATCCACGAAAATCGTTTTGTAACAACTGAGATCAGGCATAAAACTACCTAATTTTTCACTGAATAATTACATGGACCAACATGCCTAGTAAATCATTTTCCCTAGTGCAAAAAATTCACTGAGTAATTACATGGCATAAAACTACCTAACTTTTCACTGAATAATTTTCTACTTAATAATTACCGCACATCTTCAGAGACCTAAAATTGGTGAACTTTCTCGCACCAGATCGCGCCACGTCACCCGGAAATCCTCGGCCGTCGGATCGCGCGTGGATGGCTAGAATTGTACTGGTGGCTCGACAATTTTATAAAAAAACCCTTGATCTTCATCGAAATTAATACGTAGTCCAGCCCACATCTCCGTTAGTTTTTTGAATACCCCTTGAGCAGCAATTTTTTTAAAAAAACCCCTCAAGCTTCATCGAAATTAATATTTAGTCCAATCCACCTCTGCATCAATTTTATGGAAACCCCCTTGAGCTTTGTAGGAATACCACTCACTCTACTTCTCAAGCAATTTAATGGTAAACCCCTCAATCTTCATAGAAATACAATTTGTTCGAGCCACCTCTCATGCATTTTATGGAAACCCCCTCGACCATTGCAACAATGCCAAGAGGGCTTCTAATTTTACAAAAACACCTCAGACTTTATCCGAAATAATATTTAGCCCTTCATCGAAATTAATATATAGTCCAACCCACATCTCCGTTAGTTTTTTTTAATACCCCCTTGAGCAGCAATTTTTTTTAAAAAAAACCCTCCAGCTTCATCGAAATTAATATTTAGTCCAATCCACCTCTGCATCAATTTTATGAAAACCCCCTTGAGCTTTGCATGAATACCACTCACTCTAGCTACTTCTCAAGCAATTTAATGGTAAACCCCTCAATATTCATAGAAATACAATTTGTTCGAGCCACCTCTCAGGCATTTTATGGAAACCCCCTCGACCTTTGCAACAATGCCAAGAGGGCTTCTAATTTTACAAAAATACCTTAGACTTTATCCGAAATAATATTTAGCCCAACCATTGCTCAAACAATTTTATGAAAACCCCCTCAAGCTTTACATAAATATTTATTCAAGTCAACTCTCACCCAATTTTACAAAACCCCCTGCATTTCATAGAAGTGGCATTTATCCAAAAAAGACTCCAATACAATAAAATCAACATGCAATCCACTACAATTCAAGCACCAAAACACGTTCAAATCAAAATACGTGGAACATATACAATTTTCAAAAATTAAAATATTTCACTTACAAGATTCGCAAACATGCAACTAAAATCTCCACGGTTTCCATCATACCAAAACTCTTATGACGTCTTCACTTCCTCTTATACTCTCTCCAGGTACAACCTAAATTCTATTTACAATATTCGCATACCTTCAACTAAGATCCCCATGGCTCCATCGTCGCTTCCTCCTCTCTAAGTATACCCTAGACTAATACTACTCATAGCTCATCCAATCTTTTGTGCACATATACAGCAATCATATATGCATACCCCATACATATAAACATACGTCAAGATACTTTGGTTGCTCCAACCTCTCTAATCAAAGATAGCGATCAGTGCAAACTAAATACAATCTTTGTGCAAATGAAACAGGAACTAAAAACAAAGGAAACATCAGAAAAGGGGAAATAAAAAAAGAGAGTCAATGCTGCTGCAACAACAACAAAAGGTACAGACCTTCAGATATTCAGTAATGGTTTATATCATTCATATGTCTGTGTGTTTTTCTAAATAACATGTATTTCAAATGGAGTGCACTATGCCTCACCAATTTGTCTTTGAAACACTCAAAATTATCTAATCATTATATCAACTAAATTTATTTATCTATTCGCAACGTATACAATATCTGTGGAAGAAAGATCGAATTGTACTGCATTAGTAGCTATTATAATGCATCAGTACCACTATCACTGAACTGTGAAGAAGATAGTATCACTTAGCATTGTGAAATTAAAGTCCTGTTGAAACCCACATCCAAAACTGATAGTAACGAAATGGAATTACTCAGCCGAAGCAAATCATTTCGATGACCGCAGATACCAGCATCTATGAGACCACAGCAGTTTATGCAGGTTAAACTTATTTGTTCTTGCACCAATTTACATCTGCTTTTAAATAGCAATAAAAAATGATATGAGTAGACTGGCCTGCTCCAGGTAGAGCGCGGCTGTGTTTCTAGTTAAACTACCTAATTCTTGATAGTGCGGTAACTAATGGCTGTTTAATCCTGACTTGCTTCGACTCATATGTGAGGCATTATTAACCACTTCTAACCCCTTGTGCTGAAACGCTACTGACGCATGGAAGCGCAGCTATGTGATGAAGCGAGTAAATCGTGGTCGATCAATCTTTTCCTTGAATCCAGTATATTGGATCGTCCATGACAAGTAAGGAGAGACGCTATATATGGTCACATGACCGGTTTGATGACGATTCCTATCCCAACAAACACAAACAACGCAGCACACGCCTGAGGCCTGACCAAGGCGCCGCCTCTTGTGGCCGGGGACGGCGTCGATCGAGTCGTCGACCAACGACATGTCAGCGCCGGCGGCGGAGAAGAAGGACGCAGAGCCGGTGGAGTTCGTCCACCCTACAGTGATGGACGACGAAGGGCGCATGATTACCCGCACCATGCGGACAACTGACAAACTCCAGGACTTGATGGACTTCTACTACGACATGGTGCCCGTCGTTCCCTACGGCAAGGGGGTTTTCCTGTATCAGGGCAAGCGGGTTGAGGGCGAGCGGACGCTGGCGGACTACAAGATGGGGAGCACGGATCACATTGACTTTTACTCGGAGATGAAGCCGGACATGTTTGTCTTGCTGGTGGTCAAGGACCCTGCAGGGCGCCCGTTGCTCCGCACCATGCGAAGGACTGACAGGCTGAAGGATTTGTTGGAATTCTCCTGCGCCGTTCTCGACGTCTCCGTCGCACAAGGGCGTTTAACTTTTCGTGGCAACGTGATTAGAGATGAGGAAACTCCGAAGGATCTTTCCATGGAGGATTGGGATATGGTTCACTTTATTATTCTTATACCCTCATCGTGCAAAGAATGCCCTAATAATGATTAAGCTTTCCCCGCTTTGGAGGACTTATCAATAGAAATGAAGAATAATACCGAATGCATGCTGTCAAACTTCATAGTTTTATTACCCACTACTTACTCCGTTTTAAATTATAATTTATTTGATTTTATTTACTCTAAGTTTGACCGCTCATCTTATTCAAAATTCTTTGGAAGGACCAAACTACAAACAGATAAATACTCCTAAACTAATTTCAAATACACGCGCTAATTTCAAATACCGAAACTAAATAATTAAAAAACTTCCGAGAGCTAGAATTAACCGTAGTAACGGCCCGGCCCAGTATGCGGCGTAGGGCGAACCATGGAGGCGGAAGGTGAATCGGTATCCTCCCGCCGTCGTATTCTTTCTTCTTCCCGGATCGATCCCCATTCCCCACACGACCCCCGCACGAAACTTTCCTCCTCTCTAGGGTTCCCCTCCTATCCCTCTCGAGTCTCCGTATAGCAGGTAAATTACCCGTCCATCCGTCCCGCATTCGATCCGATCCCGTGATTCGAGCCTCCGCGCATCGATCCGTGACTCTTCCCCGCGAATTTCCGTGGCGGAGTTTCGCGCCGTCTTTGTTTTTGAACATTCGAGTTGATTATTTTGGAGGAGTTGGGTCTGCGTTGTTGGAATTTGTGCGACGACTTCGGTGTGTTAATTGGTGGTCGAAAGAATTGTAGCTTTTTGAGGCGGCAAGCGAGGGCTGCAGAAGCATCTGCGCCGAGCCATGGATAAGGGGCTCTTTGCCAACGACGGCTCCTTCATGGAGAGGTTCAAGCAGATGCAGCAGGAGAAGGAGAAGGCTGCTGCTGCCGTGGCCTCGTCGGCTCCCAAGCATGCGAGCCCCAAGCAGGGGTTTGCCCTTGTGGCGAACAAGAGGCCGTTGGAGCTGAAGAAGGCTGGTCCTGTTGCCACGGGCGGGAAGCTGGCCTTCAGCCTGAAGAAGGCCAAGGTCGCGGTCGCGCCAGTTTTTGCGGCCGACGATGAGGATGAGGATGCGGCGGATGTGGGGAGGAAGGAGCTCGCCAAGCGCTAGAAGTCCGTGCCAGTTGATGCTCCTGTAGCAGCTGCTGCCCCATCAGGGGCTGTTGGTAATCATTTTTTTTTTGTTTTTAAATTTGTTTATTCCAGTTTTTGGATTTTGTTGGCACTCTGGGGGCTGTAGTTGCCATCAAATGATTATAGGTACAAATATGTGATGAGAATTTTAATCCAATAGTTGTTCTAGAACAGCGATATATTACCCTTTATCTTTCCACGCAATTAGCACATTTTTCCCTTCAAATTCAGTTACAGGTTTAGATTATTTCATTAAATTTCATGCGAATCAGTTCACATATAATATGTGACATATGTTAGGTTTTTACTGTCGAAATGATTTCTAAATTTGGATCCCCATGCGCAAAGTATTATCGCCAATACAGATGATTGTATTATCAGCTATTCCATGCAGAGGGTGTTATCCTGCAGCATTGCATTCATATTGATAGATTGTATTTTCATTTCTTACATACTTTTTTTACACGTTTATTTGTTCATACTTAATTAACTTGAAACTAGCATTGCATTGCATATGTTCTTTTATGGATGTCAATAATATTTTGTTTAGTTTCTAACATTTACCCAAAAAGTTTTAGGTGTTTGTAGACAACTAACAAGTTTTATGCACCATAGTATTCCAACTACCATCTATTTGGATTTTTTGAAGAAAACCCATTCAACACCTCTTTTTCCTAGAAATGAAGCACACTTCCAATTTCCCTTCCTCACCACATGCGAGTTATGCGACATTAGCCAGTCTAATTTCGTGCATTACTAGACACATTCCTAATGTACAATACTAAACTGTAATGCATACATTCATTTTGGATTGTTCACAGGCTTCCTTTAGCCTTTTTTTATTTTCCTTATATATAAAAGTATTGTTATATTTCAAAGCTAACTACATCCAAGTAATATGTATATATGTATGTGTCAAGTTTTCTTTAGTTTTCCTTTGGTTGATACATTATAGTGTATCTGTTTACAAAGGCAAAATGCAATACCCAAAAACACCTATAGTTTTTCTATTACTGTAAAAATGGTGGTTTCACAGTCTGTGTTATTTCACATGTATTAAAGACTATGTTTTTCAAAAAAATCAAGTTTTGAAATGTTGTGAATCCAATCATGCCAATATTGAATTTAGGCATTTACAAATGATAAAAATGTCCCTTGATAGCAATAAATTGCAACACATATTGGTGGTGAAATTGACCAACTAACATTGTTTAATAACTCTTTAAAACTAACTACGAAAATTTGGCAACAAATTGCGATGCATATTGGTTGTGAAATTGCTTGATGTTGCACCATGGTGTTGTAACCTCCGGTCTATGCTTGACACATACATTGTTAGGTTTACAAAAGAAACATATCTTTCTCTCAGCATATGGATTCATTATCATTCGCTATTGGCAACAGAAAGCCGTGAAGTTTTATTTTATTTTATTTTATGCTGCAGCTTATAGATGAACTGTATTGACATTGCCGGGAAGGATGTTGATTGAAAGAGTCGGTGACTCTACTGCAGTAATTTGCATTGCCTTGTCATTCTCTTGGTATTAACCAGTTCTTTAAGTACATGCAGCCCCACCCCCACCAAATGATATGACAGTGAAGCAAGTTGCTGACAAATTGGCAAGCTTTGTTGCCAAAAATGGGAGACAATTTGAGAATATCACACGGCAGAGGAATCCTGGAGATACACCATTCAAGTACGACTGCACTACTTTTTCTGATAAACTCTCTGCTTTGTAGTTTTTCCAAGTTAGGTTTTACTTTCAAATTCTAAAATCTGACTTTAATGAATTATTGGTATAATTCTTGGGGTTATTTGCAGGTTTCTATTTAACAAACACTGTTCAGACTACAAATATTATGAGTTTCAGCTTGCTTAAGAGGAAAAGGCTCTTGCTCAATCAAAGGAGGCTGAAACATCAAAAAATGGTCTGTGGCACCAAATTTCTCTATTGTTTTCTATATTAAAAGTTCCGTACAAGTATTAATGCCGTATACTCTTGTTAATGTAGCTAATTCTAGCATTGCAAACTTCAAAGCACCAGGTGGTTCGCATAGAAGCTCATTTGAACAAAAGTCTAACTATCAGACACCTGCGTCAGCTTTGTATGGGGCATATGAGGGTAGTTCTTCCCAAGGAAGCTCATCTAGCTATGGTAAAATATACATACATGGTTTCCTTTTTGAAATGTTATTTAACTTCTCCATGTTCCTGGGCTGTGTGTTCTCCTGGTTATTAGTTGAGTTTGTAGCCATCTAAGTCTGGCACTTCTATTGTCTTAGTATCTTCTTATTTCTGTTGTCTTCAATGTTCTGTTTCATTATTTTGGCTTCATGCGTAAAATAGATATATTGTTGGGTTTGTGTTCTGAACCATTGAAGCCCTAGAGCCTGCCATCTTTCTTGTCTAGTTTGATTCAGGAGTAAGAACCATTGCCTCCCAAGCTTGAACTGTCTGATGGTTATTATGTGTGCTCAATGCTAGCTCATCTTGTTGCAGGTGATCCCAATACATCTGTACCATCAGATCCTGTAGCATTGATGGAATTCTACGCTAAAAAGGCTGCACAGGAAGAACGGAAGAGGCCACTGAGGCAGTCGAAAGATGAAATGCCACCACCACCTTCTCTTCAAGGTACCTTTCTGCAACATTATTTGCTATTCTGGAAGAAGAAACTTCATATTTGTTCCAGTACAACTAATTCTTGTTTGGCAGGTCCTCCTAAGAAGGGACACCATATGGGTGACTTCATTCCTCCAGAAGAACTTGAAAAGTTCATGGCAAGCTGTAATGATGCTGCAGCACAAAAGGCTACAAAAGAAGCTGCGGAGAAGGCTAAGATTCAGGCAGACAATATCGGGCACAAACTTCTATCTAAGATGGGTTGGAGGGAAGATTAGTCCTTGTATACTAAATAACATAATTACCATTACAATAATTCTCTGGTAAAACCTTGTCAGATTTCTTTTAGACAATAAATTGCTTGGAGCTCAAAGTCCCCAGTGTTTATGAGGCTGATGGGTGTTTAAGTTTATTAGCAATGGTACAACACCAATCAGGACCTTTATTGTCATTGCTTTTATTTCCTGGTGTCTCTTTGCTATGCTCGCTGTGCCTGTCTCCATCTCTCTCAAGGTCTTGGTCATGTTCATCCGGCAAAAATTCTATGTTGTAAAAATATGCTGTTAAAAAAAGTCTTGAATCCCAAGCACCAGATAAGAACTGCTTATGATAGATCCTTTTCCTCAGCATTTTTTTTTGCACACATTAATTCTCAATATCCCTACCCTAGTGGGACCTTTTTGTTACTCACGGACTAAAGCAATTAGCGATAATATGCAGCATTCCACTTCAAGGTGTTAATATATAGGTTACCCTGCAGGTGACGGTCTTGGTAGCGAGAGAAGAGGCCGTGCTGATCCCGTTATGGCTGGAGATGTGAAAAAGGATCATCTGGGTGTTGGTGCCGTCAAGCCTGGTGAGGTCACATCTGAAGATGACATATACGAGCAATACAAGAAGCGAATGATGCTTGGATACCGCCATAGGCCAAACCCTCTGGTATGTTGATTGCCATTGGTTATTTCCAAGAGTTGTATGTTATTTCTGTTTGCCTAACATTTGTGTTGTTTTTGCAGAACAATCCAAGGAAATCATATTACTAATATACGGGAGTTCATCTGATTGATGTAAGGCGCCAATTTTCGCTGCATTTTTTTTCTCACAGAACTAACAATTAGGGAATATCACTTAATAGCATTGAAAGTTTTTGTTCATCAGCAGAAAAAGGCAAGAAGTTTGTTTATTCATCATATATCTTGAACGCCACGGATCTGAGGCTTCCTGCTGGCTCTTCGTAGCTTTGTTCTTTGTGTAGTGTTGATTGGTGTTGCTTTAAATACACCTCCATTGTGTTGTGTTGAAACGTGGATCATGCTTCAAACAAATAGTGATGTATTTCCATCTTAAATGACAATGTATTTCTCGTGATATTCATCCTTGTATTGGGATTTACTTTGCCGCGATATCATATTTCACTGATAAGTGGGAGGAATAGGCTACAATTTTTTATTGCAAGGTTTCCTTTTTACTCTGGAATCTGAATAACTATAGCAAACATGAGTGGTGGTACAGAAGGTATTAGTTACTGGCAGCATATGACTTCACGTTATTTGTGTAGCATATACTCTGCCAAACTTCCTGTGAAATGTTGCCTTCATGAGTGACGTTGATTGTGATAACTAGCGCTCGTGGCCTGGTCTGTGTTTAGTTCCACGTCAAATTACCAAACTTTCCAAAATTTTCTCTCCAAACTTCATTATTCATCTATCACATCAAATCTCTCTCCTCGTGTATGGAACATTAAACGTGGGTAAATAAAAAAACTAATTACATGGTTTTGATGTACACGACGAGACGAAAACTAATTACATGGTTTTGATGTACACGACGAAACGAATCTTTTGAGCCTAGTAGGTCATGTTAGGACAATATTTACCACAAACAAACGAAAAGTGCTACAGTGCGCTACAGTATCGGATGTGCCATTTTCACCAAACTTTCTCTTTTTTTTTAAACTAAACACACCCCTGATTGGAAACCAGAGAGAGAGAAGCATATAAAACTATATTTTAGGAAAATATCATTGAAGTGACACGGAAGCATTTAGATTTGCTAAACTTGACTACAAATTGGCATCTTGGTGAGATATGATGAAACTTAAAAAAAAAGTGTACAAAAGATAGAAATTGTACTCCAAGCACTACAAATGACATAACTCTTGTTTGAAGGAGCCTAATTCGGTACGAGGTGTAGATCACTACCATGTACTTGGAGCTAATCGAACAAAAACTGGATGGCTGGTGGGTTCTATTCTATGGTTTTAGGTTGGCCTTAAGCATCATATACACCTGTCTCTAGGCCCTACTAAACTGAAGCCAAGACAAACTCATCATGTGAATCAGAACTTTGGACTCAATACTGAAAAAAAAATCCTGAAAAATATGAAGATATCTGCATTTCAAAACAAAGGATCTGCGAAAGGCGGCCGTCCGCTAGAGAGACGGCGGGCCATCCTTGCCTTGGTTCACCATCTCGCACCTGAAAAAGACTGAAAGCGAAGCACCGCCCAGCGAACAGAGACAGAGAGAGCTACAGGAGCAAGCAGAGGCCATAACAAACAAGCGAGAGATCGATGCCAGTTGCCAGCGGCGCGCGCACATACACACACTGCCGCACTGGCACTGCCAAACCCCAATCTCCCATCGGCTTAAACAACATCGAGCATCGCATTCGCGGCAAGGAATCTCCCTCGCCCACCTGATCACCTCACCACCCTCCTCACTGATTGCGCTCGCCCTGCCTGGCCGTGGCCCCCTCATGCATGTCCAGTCACCACACACACAACGACACAGGTCACACAGCCACCAAACGTAACGGGGGCATCTTTTTGTAAGCAACCTCCGGGCCCAACCCTTATTTGCGGCGATAACATAACAATGCCGCGATAATCCGCTGGATCCTGAGGGGTTTAAAGAGGGAAAAAGCGCCTGGCTTTGTGACCTGGACGAATAATCGAGCTACCAATCTTGGAAGAGAAGAGAAGGCTGGAGGCCTGTGCCCTGCCCGTGGCGCTGTCAGGCTGTCTCCACCGCTGGCTGCCTCACTGTCACCTGCACTGTTCCACCCGGACGGTCACTCACTCACGGACCGGTAGACAAGCTTGAGTGTAAGGACTCCTCCGTCCCAAAATATAAGGTCCTGGAGCATTTAAACTCAAAAAATAACATGGAAAAGAAATGACCTATATACCCCTCATCATTACACTACCCACCAACTCTCCATCTACCCACCAACCCCAAATAGTTTTGTCCTATTCCTCCAGGATCTTATATTTTGGTATAAAATTTGAACCTTCCAAGTCCTTATATAATGGGACGGAGGGAGTACGAGTAGCCGCCACAGCGCACAAGCCTCATTTGAATACTCCTCCTGCCAGTGCAACCGTGCCAGCATCACAAGCCGGGACTGGGGCCTTGTTTAGTATAAAAAGTTGCCAAAAAGCAACTCCTAAATATACTATGAAAAAGAAGATTCCCCATCACATCAAAATGTCATAACATGTATGGAGTACTAAATGTAGATGAAATAAAAAACTAATTGCACAGTTTTGTTGTACTCTGCGAGACGAACATTTTGAGCCTAATTAATCAATTTTTGGACATATTTTCGCACATACAAACGAAAATGCTACAGTAACGCAATGATTATGAAGTGACATCTACCTCCCAAATTCACCCTCCAATTTTGCATCTAAAGGCCTGGGACTCGGAAGTTCATCAGAGTTCAGACCACGTGATTTGGTCGAATCGCAGGTTATTACTGCCGGTAGGCAAGAAAACCAACCATCCAGGACCACGAGTGAAATCGCTGTCTCACGCCACGCCGTTATTGCGATCGATTACCCGCGGACGGAGAGTTCCCCTCCACCCGGCGCGATGGGATGGCGCCGCGACTCGTCGATCTGACTGCTCCCGAGCGTCGCCGTGTCCCGCGGGGCGCGAACATTGCGTCGTCCGAGCCGAGCTGAGCTCCAGTCGATGGATAGGAATGGGAATAGGAATTAGGATATCGAAATGCTGGCTGGCTCGCGGCTGTGCGCGCAGGCGACCGCCTACCGGACGCCATGATACGAGTCGCGCCGCGGATGTCAGGTTCGTGACGTTCGTCGTCCGTGGCGGCCGGTGAGAGGTAAAGCTCGACGGATGATATTCTAATCGCCGGCCGGGCCGCCGGGGGTTCGATTCGATCCCTTGCTCCCTCCCTGCCGCCCGCCGCGGTGGGTGGCCGCTCGCGATCCGCACCCGCGGGTCCCCCGTGAAGCTCCCCGCCCACGCCGCCCAAGCCCTTCGCGATCGGAGGCAAAAATATCTGCATCGGCATGCGTCCCCGGCCGGCCCCGCTCCAACGTGGGGCAAGGCAACCGGGGGCAAAAAAATCAACGGGCGGGCGTGGTCGCGGTCGCGGATCCGTCGGCTGTATCGGCCAGCCAATGCCGCATCGGGGACCCGAGGCGTGCCGCCGCCGGGTTTCCGTTTCCGTTTCGGCAAGGGCGGCAACAGGCCAACAGACAACAGTGACGTCCGAGGCGCGTGGAAGCGAGGCCGGCGTGCGCGCTCGCTCGTAAATGCGCAGCTGGCCGGGCGTCCCGCCGGTGCACCGTGCACGCCTGGAACCGGCTAGGACGGCACGGTCGCGTCACGGGCACTGCGCTGCACGGCGCGGCACTGCCAGTCCGTCACGTACCACCGGCGTGCGTGCACGGCCCGTGATGCTGGGTTCCTTTGCAGCGGCGTCGAGTACGGAGTATTTTGAATCTCGGTCTCCTCGCGGCGAGTGGGCGAGGTGCACAGCTGCTGAGCCGGGCTCGCGCTGGCGACTCCACATGACCCAGCTCATCGCAGCGGCTGGCACCCCACGTGCCGGCGCTGGCCTGACACCTTGGCGCATGGGCGCGGCGCCCACCCGGCCAGCTCCGCTTGGGTGCGCGCCTACGCCCGGTCTTGATGGAACACGCCCGGGCCGGCAATCGTACACGCTACTTTGACGATAAAAAGAAACCCTAGCGACTGGGTAAAAAAATTTGTCGAAACGCTTTGGCCGTGTTTCACGGAGGACGGAAATTTTTTTCAAAAGGAATCTTGAATGCGTACTAAATGAAGTCTATTTGTAAAACTCATTCAGGGGTGAGTGTAACTTTGCGCGACGAATCTAATGAGCCTAATTAAGCCATATTTTGCTACAGTAACCATCCTCTAATTATGCGGTCAAAGGCCTCATTAGATAGGTCTCGTTAAATAGTTCAATGTTGTGAAGTTAGTTTTGTAAACTGATTTTATTTAATACCTTTAATTATTGGTCAAAGGGGTGGAAAAAATTGTCCACCCCCAAAGAAACACGGCCTTTGTCGGGCTAGACTCGCCGCCCGCGCACTGTAGATTAGTTCATGGACCCCCGGTAATCTGCAGTCAGCGGCCACATGCACCAAGCCATTGTATTGTACTGTCTCCGTTTCAAATTAATATTCGTTATTGATTTTTTTTCATGATCTTTGACCATTCGTCTTATTAAAAACTTTTATCTTAATATACAAATCAATAAGTTATACTACAAGTATATACAATGATAAAACAAGTCACATACAAAATAAATGATACTTGTGAAATTTTTTAAATAAGACGAATGATCAAACATTAAACGAAAAAATCAACAACGAATAGTAATTTGGAATGGATGTAGTACCGTATATATACGAGTATGATGTAGTCCACTATAGCCGTAGCCAAATTTAGTTAAGGCTGGATTTCATCCATTATCTAAAAAATGTAGTCCACTGTCTGTGTTCATTAGAAATTGAAAAATAAAACCATAACGGAAGAATATTAGGATCATAAATCAAATCAAATATAGTAGTACACCTCTCAAGGCGATCAAATTGTCCCAACTCCCGTACATGAATATCTCTAAGATGTGTCTTTCCAAAATAATAGTATAAAATATTTCATGAGGATTCAACCCAACAAGGATACATTTTTACTAGCATTTACATTATCACTTATAGCAATATTAATACTAGTGTATTTCATATAGACGAGTTGCATGATGTTACGTTCTTATGTTGCATTTATGATTATTACCGTTTTTATGGCCTGAGTAGTAAATGTAACTTTTATTCCTTATGGCACGTGATTGTTAAATTTGAAACAGAGATTGTTAATTGTATCAGATTAATTTTACTAGCCAAGCTTTCCCGCGAAACATAGCGTATTCTTAGAACAAAACATGGTGGGAGCCTCCTACTACTGTCGAGTTATTTTTATATTAATTTCACTATAAACTTCCTAGGATGTACGGGAAATGAGGTTATTAGGACTACAATTTTCTAAAAAAAAAATAATTAGGACTTTCATTCTACAAAAGATGCACAAGGTGGCTCCATGAACTTGTTTGTTGTGGCATAAACACATCAACTTTTATATTTCAAGGGCATGTAGTATTTGCAACGTGTGTTGTGTTTATATTACTGTAATGTGGAAATATTTTTTAAAAATCAAAGTGTAAGGCTCACTTAGGAAGGGTATCAGGTAGCTGGTCGTAGGCGACCAATCACTATAGTTCCTTTAAAAAGGATATCAAATGGATGGGCGCAGCAAATCACAATACTACTTTCAATAAAAGTAGCTATTGACTGTTTTCTATAAAATGGTGGGAGTAAATATCTTTTTCCATTTAGTACGTTTAGCAGCTGCCTCTGGCGAAGCCGTTTGCCGCAGTTAACGGACGGGACGGGGACGGCCGGCCAGCTGGCTCACGTGAACAACGCCCACGAAGCAGCGCTGGCTCTTGTAAAAGCAACCGCTCCCTCCCCCTCCCTAGTGCCTGTTTCTCTCTCCTCCGCGCCTCCCTTTTTATCGCCCGATCTCACACATTTTGGAAAGAGGAGAGAGAGAGAGAACGCACTGCGCCCCTCCTGCCCAAGGAAAGGAAGGAACCGCGGCGGGCGAGAGAGGAAGGAGGAGAGGGAGGAAGGGCAGAGGACGAGCCAAGATGAGAGAGATCATCAGCATCCACATCGGCCAGGCCGGGATCCAGGTCGGCAACGCCTGCTGGGAGCTCTACTGCCTCGAGCACGGCATCGAGCCCGATGGCACCATGCCAAGGTGAATGCTAGATCCCCCCTCCTCTCGATCCGCGGCGTTCGTTTTGGTGCCCCGATCTTCGCAGCATGCCCTCCGCCCGCGCGATTTAGGTTCTCGGCTTGGGCCGCCTCGAAATTCTGGCGCATCTCCTTGCCGTTTCCCCTTCCTCTCGAGAAATCCCTTTGCGACCGAACGGTGGGGCGGGTAGGTTGTGTAGATTGGATGGTATGGTCATGGCAGTTCCGTAAATTTGGCTCGTGTGTTCCTTTTACGTTGTACTCCTCTTTGGGCACTTGCGATGGGGTTTTTTTGGGTGGGATATGTTGTGCTTTGTCATTTCCTTGCCGGTTGTTGAGAGATTCCGAGCACCCGACGAGATGCGACGTTTCCCAAGTAAGAGTTTGCCCTAGCATTTTTGGACTATTGGGCCTTTTAATTGTTGCGTTTGTTTTGTTGCTGCTAATTAGGCAGAGGTGTAAAAGTTTGGGAAGCGTAGAACCTCCCGTAGGAGGCCGCATCTCTGTTAAATAAGGCAAGGAAGAGCCCCTTGCGTGGCTTACAAGTTGATCAACCGAGTTTGTTTAGATTTAGCCCAATCCTAGAGATTACAACAATCTTTACAGATAGACTACAACAAACATATCTAGGGGCTAATCATAACAGACTCGGTTGTCTACGGTTTACAAGTTTAACGTCTCATGGACGTGACTATTTTGACACGTTAACATCCTCCCTCAATCTTAACCGGGTGATCTAAGGTTGAGATTGCTCTTCAATTCTTCTAGCTTCCGAACTGTGAGAGGCTTAGTAAAACCATCGGCCACTTGATCTCCAGTGCCAATGAGATGAACATGAAGAAGCTTTTGAGCTACACGTTCTCGAACAAAGTGATAGTCAATCTCAATGTGTTTCGTGCGAGCATGAAACACTGGATTTGCTGACAAGTAGGTTGCTCCAATGTTGTCACACCATAACCTTGCAGCTGGAGGAGATTGAATCCCAAGCTCTTTTAGAAGTGATTGCACCCAAATGATTTCTGCCGTAGCATTTGCCATTGCTCTATATTCAGCCTCAGTGCTTGATCTGGAGACAGTAGCCTGTTTGCGTGCACTCCAGGAGATAAGATTGCTTCCAAAGAAGATAGCAAAACCTCCGGTGGATCGCCTATCATCAACACAACCGGCCCAATCTGCGTCTGAGAATCCACTAACAAGAGTTGACCGAGACCTTGTTATTTTGAGTCCCAAACTTGCACTGTGCTTGACATACCTTAGAATTCGCTTGACTGCTGTCCAGTGTACTGTTGTTGGTGCATGAAGGAATTGACATACTTTGTTCACAGCAAAGGCAATGTCAGGTCTTGTGAGAGTCAAGTACTGAAGTGCACCAACAATGCTTCTGAACTGGGTTGAATCCTCTGCACTCAACGGTGTCCCTTCATAAGCAGAGAGCTTTTCTGTGGTTGTCATTGGTGTATTGGCCGGCTTACAATTTACCATGCCTGTTCTTCTCAGAATATCATTACTGTACTTGGCTTGAGATAGTAGTATTCCGTCTCCTAGCCTTGAAACCTCAATGCCAAGAAAGTAATGAAGATCCCCCAAATCTTTTAATGCGAAATCAGACTTGAGAGCTTTCAGTAAATGTGTTGTTCCTTCTGAAGAAGAACTTGCCACTATGATGTCATCTACATATATGAGAACAAACATAACTAGATCACCCTTTCTGAAATAAAAGAGAGAGGTGTCACCCTTTGATGGTTTGAATCCCAACTCTTGAAGTTTCATGCTCAAACGATGGTACCATGCTCGAGGTGCCTGTTTCAAACCATAAAGGGCCTTATCAAGTTTGCAAAGGTAATTAGGAAAGTGCTTATTTTGGTACCCAGGTGGTTGCCTCATGTAAACTTCTTCCTCTAGAACACCATGAAGAAACGCATTCTGTACATCCAATTGTCGAAGACTCCAACCATTTGATACAGCAATAGAAAGAATCAATCTGATAGTTGCTGCCTTGACTACCGGACTAAAGGTGTCTTCGTAATCGATCCCATACCTTTGCTTATACCCTTTGGCTACTAACCATGCTTTATATCTGTCAATGGTTCCATCAGCTCTTCGCTTAATTCTAAAGACCCATTTGCAATCTATAATGTTCCTCCCTTTGCTTGGTGGTACAAGGTGCCAAGTCTTGTTTCTTTGCAAAGCTGAGAACTCATCATCCATGGTTTTCTTCCAATTTTCATTGCCAAAAGCTTCTTCTAGACTATTTGGTTCACCATTAGCAGCAAGGAGACCGAACCGAGGACCATACCTTATCGTGCCATCAGTGAACTGCTTCTCTTTACGAATACCAGACTGTAGACGGGTCCTGGAGCGATGAGCAGCAGGTGCTTCATTGTGCTGCTCTGATGGCACCAGGTCCGCCGCACCATTATCAGCCGCAGAAAGTTCGGGAGGATCCGCCTCGATACTGCTTGCCGGCGCACTGGATCCGTGTGGCGCAGGTGTGGACGAAGGCACGGCCGTAGAAGATCCGTCCTCCCCACGCTCGCGCAACACTCTGGTTCCCGCAGCGGGGAACCGAGGACCACGCGGCGACAGCGGGCTGGCTGGTGGAGACGCGCCGTCCGCTGCGGGTGTCGAAGCAGATACGCCTGCACCTCGTACTGATGCCGCAGGTGCTTCCACGGAGGGCGAGGTGGATTTGCCCGGACCGGCTGGTGGCTGCACAAAAAACCCCCCTGCATGTGTAATTCCTTCCGGATTTTGAACCACATCTTCCTGAAAACTTGAGGCATGATTAGTAGCACTAGCAGGTAGGATATTAGACACATGATCATGTATTTGTGCACCTCCAGAACTAGGAGAATTGAGAAGCTCAGATGGCAATAGGGAGAGTTCAGATCGAAAACGTGCACCGGCGTTTGGATTTAATTTGGCAAAGGGAAAAATTCTCATCAAAAACAACATCACGTGATATATACACGCGACCAGTTGCAACATCCAGGCACTTGAAGCCTTTGTGGAGATTGCTATATCCAAGAAACACGCATTGCTTTGAGCGAAATGCTAGCTTATGGGAGTTGTAGGGCCTCAAGTTTGGCCAACATGCACATCCAAATACTCTAAGAGAGTTGTAGTCAACTTGCATCTTGTAAAGACGCTCGAGGGGAGTGGAATTGTTGATAACCTTGCTGGGAGTCCTATTGATTAAATAGGTAGCAGTCAGAAAAGCTTGATCCCAATATTTTAAAGGCATAGAGGATTGCGCAAGCAAAGAAAGACCCACTTCAACTATGTGCCTATGCTTTCTTTCAGCTGCCCCATTTTGCTGATGAGCGTGAGGACATGAAACAAGATGAACAATTCCAGCTTTGGTAAAGAAAGAGTTTAGTTTTTCATACTCCCCTCCCCAATCAGATTATAGAGCAAGGATTTTTCGATCAAATTGCCTTTCAACAAGATTTTGAAACTCATGAAATCGTTGAAATACCTCAGATTTATGTTTAAGGAGATAGATCCAAACGAATTTGCTATAGTCGTCAATGAAACTCACATAATATTTATTGCGTCCAAAAGAATCACAAGCTGGCCCCCATACATCAGAGAACACAAGTTCTAAGGGAAAACTAGACTGACTTGACAACTTTTGATAGGGTAACTGATGGCTCTTGGCCATTTGACACGAATCACAAATGGAATCTATCCTGGACTCGGTGGAACAGGGTAACTTGTTCTTATTGACGACTTGCTGAACTATATTGAAAGATGGATGCCCCAAGCGATGATGCCACCTTTCCAAGGATGGACGAGCACCACCGGACGCGCTAAGGGCTTGTTTATTCTTGAGGGCTGCAGCTGGCAAGGGATAAAGACCTCCCTTACATGTTCCTTCCAGAAGAGTTCTCTTCGTTGTTTGATCCTTGATAAGAAAACGATTTGGATGAAACTCAAAATAGGCATTGTTATCTGATGCTAGCCTATGAACTGAAACAAGATTCTTTGCAGTACTAGGAACATGTAGAACATTATTAAGAAATAATTTACGTTCTGGAGTGTGACAAATAACACGACCAATATGTGCTATATCCATACCTGAGCCGTTTGCCGTATGGATCTGTTCACCTCCATTGTAGCGATCTCGGATCATCATTTTGTCCAGCTCTCCCGTGACATGGTCGGTGGCTCCAGTATCAGTGTACCAGTTGGAGTCCACTCCATATCCACCATGAGTAGCAGTGTTTGCACTCTTCTCTTCAGGGACAACAAAACTCTCATCAAATCGGTACCAGCAGTCCATCACTGCATGGCCCTCCTTCTTGCAGAGCTGGCACCTCACCTTGGGCTTGTTGGAGTTGAAGTTGCCGCGACCACGGCCACTGGAGCCATTGCCACGGCCCCGACCACCACGGCCGCGGTTTCCACGGCCATTGCCGCGGCCACGGGACGCCAGGTTTGCTGATGAAGAGGAGGAAGATGATCCATGAAGTAGATCCATGCGCTGCTCAAACGCGTTCAACTGAGTTGCAAGCTCAGTGACGGAGATTGGTTCGACGCGCGCGAGGACAGCCGAGACGACGGGGTTGAACTCGATGTCGAGGCCGGTGCAGATGTAGGAGACGAGCTCTTCATCATCGATGGGTTTCCCTGCCGACGCCATCTCGTCAGCCAGGGAACGCATCTTGCCGACGTACTCGTCGACAGTCATGGAGCCCTTCTTGGTGGTGGCGAGCGCAATACGGGTGTTGACCTTGCGTGCCCGAGTCTGCGACGCGCCCATCTCCTCAAGGGTTTTCCACAGCTCTGCTGCGGTGCCGCATGTAGCGACTTGCTTCAGGACATCCTTCGTGAGGGAGGCGACGAGGTAGCTGAAGACCTGCTGGTCGAGAGCCAGCCAGGCTGAGTATTCCGAGTTCAGCTCCTTCGCATTGGCGCCTGTGCCGGTAGTGATCTCCTTCTCTGGAGCCGGTGAGCTGCCGTCGATGAAGTCGACGAGGGACGCTCCACGGATTGCAGGAAGGACCTGCAGCTTCCACAGGGCATAGTTGGACTTTGTGAGCTTCTCAGTCACGGGGTGACCGAAAGTGGATGGGAGCCCAACGCCGGTGGAGCTCGACATGGCAGGAGGTTGGAGATTGGATGGGATAGAGGAAAGGCTCTGATACCATGTAAAAGTTTGGGAAGCGTAGAACCTCCCGTAGGAGGCCGCATCTCTGTTAAATAAGGCAAGGAAGAGCCCCTTGCGTGGCTTACAAGTTGATCAACCGAGTTTGTTTAGATTTAGCCCAATCCTAGAGATTACAACAATCTTTACAGATAGACTACAACAAACATATCTAGGGGCTAATCATAACAGACTCGGTTGTCTACGGTTTACAAGTTTAACGTCTCATGGACGTGACTATTTTGACACATTAACAAGAGGGATGCGTTGGGCTTTTTGTATATATAGGGCGCGTAACCATGCCGTAGGGGTTTCCAAATCTGCAAGACGCAAGATCTGAATAAGTGAATCTGTGGGGATACTCAATTAATAATGTAACTAGGGAGCTGTGGTGAGTGTCAGACCATGGATCTCCCTGGATTCAAAATTTTTTATATGGTCACTGCTAAAAGTGGCATGCCTCTCCCCATTTTGCCTAATCTTGTAGCGCCCATAGAAAAATTGTGCTGATGGTACTCTGCCTGAGAATAGAAAAAGCTGTTGGGGATCCTGAGGAGGTGCAGGCTCTAGATTATCTTTTTTGCATATGTGCCAACGGTCACTGATTACCTTATGAGAGCTTAAGTTCTTGCTATCCAATTTTTTTATCATAACACTATTGTTTGTTTGGGATGCAGTGATACCTCGGTTGGCGTCGCACATGATGCCTTCAACACCTTCTTCAGTGAGACCGGCTCTGGCAAGCATGTGCCGAGGGCCATCTTTGTTGACCTTGAGCCTACTGTCATCGATGAGGTGCGCACTGGCTCATACCGCCAGCTCTTCCACCCAGAGCAGCTCATCTCCGGGAAGGAGGATGCGGCTAACAACTTTGCCCGTGGCCACTACACTGGTAATCCGCCTTGTGTCTCTGTGAATATGTAATAGGAGTGAGTCTTATGCTTCTGGGAATGTGGATATGTTCAATTCTAATTATGTTCATGGAATGCAGTTGGAAAGGAGATTGTCGATCTCTGCCTGGACCGCGTGCGCAAGCTAGCAGACAATTGCACTGGGCTGCAGGGATTCTTGGTGTTCAATGCTGTTGGTGGTGGTACTGGCTCTGGACTTGGTTCACTGCTGTTGGAGCGCCTCTCAGTTGATTACGGCAAGAAGTCTAAGCTCGGCTTCACCATTTATCCGTCCCCACAGGTATGACCTTTCCAAGAGGAGATTGGCTAAAGTATATTAGAAATGGAAATATTACATGAACATGAAGTAGTGGTCTTCAGTCTCTTTGGGCAATTACTTGGACTTACAGTTATATAGAATTAATATCTTTGAGAGCCCAAGTAAAGATATGGATCATGTAATTTGGTGGCACTGTTCTTACTTTCTAAATTGCACAGATAAACACTGATTATTGGATCAACCTAACATTAATCAATCATATGTGGACTAAACAAGCAGCTGTTGTGGACTTGTGGTTAGTGATGATCTTCCTGTATATGGTTAAGAAATGATAGTACAACATGCTACATGGCTTCTTTATGAGTGTCTCTAAATCATGCACTGCACTGCTGCACATGAGCCAACATTATCCTATAGTGCTTCTCCCTCTTGTCCATTTGATGTGGGCCATTCAGCTTGTTCATGCGAGTCTGCATCTTAGCTGTTGTGGGGATAGGTGTTTGTAGAGATGTTGTTCGATGATTTTGGTATGGTCCATCGTTTAACTTTTCATCTAATGCCACTCTGGATTGCAGGTGTCAACAGCTGTTGTAGAGCCATACAACAGTGTCCTCTCTACCCACTCCCTGCTTGAGCACACAGATGTTGCAGTCCTCCTGGACAATGAGGCAATCTATGACATATGCCGGAGGTCCCTTGACATTGAAAGGCCAACCTACACCAACTTGAACAGGCTGATCTCACAGATCATATCTTCGCTTACCACCTCCCTGAGATTTGATGGTGCTATCAATGTGGATGTTACAGAGTTCCAGACCAACCTTGTTCCATACCCACGTATCCATTTCATGCTTTCATCATATGCCCCCGTAATCTCTGCTGAGAAGGCCTACCATGAGCAGCTCTCTGTGCCTGAAATCACTAATGCTGTCTTTGAGCCCTCAAGCATGATGGCCAAGTGTGACCCAAGGCATGGGAAGTACATGGCTTGCTGCTTGATGTACCGTGGTGATGTTGTTCCCAAGGATGTCAATGCCGCCGTTGCAACCATCAAAACCAAGAGAACTGTCCAGTTTGTGGACTGGTAAGCTGTCTTCATCACAATTTTAATTAGTTGCACTTATTTTATGATATCACAAGCTCCTATCCTCTCAACTTGATTGGCAATGCTAACCAACTAAACTATGCTGCCACCCTACAGGTGCCCCACTGGATTCAAGTGTGGCATCAACTACCAGCCACCCTCTGTTGTCCCTGGAGGTGACCTGGCAAAGGTCCAGCGTGCCGTGTGCATGATCAGCAACAACACAGCCCATTCCATTGCGTACTGCTGCCGTGTGTGTTTCATTTTGTATTATGTGGTAAATTGTTGGTAGCCCCCGGTTGGCCATGATTGTTCATATCGTCTTGCTTTTGTTTGCAATGCTATTCGTGCAAGTTCGGTTTATGTGGCATTCTGTTGCAAGTGTTCTGTGCTCTCAACCATTATGTTTGCTCTGCACTGCAACGTCCAGCGTGTATTGTGCGTGCAACATGCCTGATAATAGATATCAATCACCGCATACTGCTGTTGCTTTGATGCTACTGTTTGCTCTTAGCTGGTTTGCAATTGTTCTGTACTGTGTCAACCATTGGGTCTCGGAACTTTGTGGTGCTCTTTCGTAGTATCCTTTGCTCTTCGCTGCAGGTCTAGATATCAGTCCGTCACAGGCTCACAGTATATCGTTGCCTCTACGTTTGATGCTACGATCACAAGGACACTGACCATCAGTCACATTTGAGGTACTATCAAGTGCTGCAGAAGAATCTGAGGTGCTTGAGCATGTGCACAGGGTATGATGGCATGTGGAGCTCGTCACGCTCGTCTGGCACATCCGGCAAGTGCTTGTTGCGCACATTCCCTGGGTTTGTCCAGATCTGTTGTCTCGATGCTAGAGGAATAGCCGGATTGGCGAGACAAGTTGGAAAGTGTTTTGATCTGTGCACAATGAACCCAGTGACCTGGTGGTGCAAATCGATGTGGGTTGGTTGGTACCACTACTACTACTTGGTAGGTTTGGTGGCCTTCCTGACGCTTTAACTTGAGCTGTCTCGTTCAGGATCAAGGCTGGTGCCGGTTTCCATCGTGTAACTGGCACTGGTGATCTCTCATGTGTCGAAGCAACGTAAGACCGGCGAGCGTAAACCTGGAAGACATCCTGAGACTCCTGAACCGCCATGAATTCATGCCAGGAAGGCAGCATCGCCAAAGTGTTGTGTTGACTCTGGAGTCATCGGTCGGTTATTATCACAGCAAACTCCTGTCTCCACTAGCTCACCGGCATAATAAGCACGCTCTGAATGAGGAACCGAAACTAGAAGCAGAGAGAGAAATAAGCCCAACCCGAAATTAAGCCCTAGAAAAATCTGTTGGGCTGGCAAGGCCTGGCTGCGTGACCAGACTCCGGCCCACAGAGGTGTACGAAACAAGAGGCGCACGGCCAGCGTCTGCTTTCCGTGCTCCTCTGTAGTGTTTGGGCCTCCTGGGCCACATAATTGGGTGCTTATGCCGGCCCAAGGAACACGCGCGTACACACGACTAGGCATCATAAACAAAACCGTGAGTCCGTGACACACTATAGCTAACTTTCGTTAATGGTTTGCTGTACCACATTGACATTTCTCAGAATTAGTATGCACGGACCCACATGTAATAGAGTAACAAAGTCTTAAAATATGTTATTTAAGAGTATCTAGTGGTTAGTAACTTAGTATAGCTAGCTTTTATATCTCATCTCTATCTTCCACAGAAATAACTACTGTATTATAGATTACTGTACGGTTGCTGAAGATGGAGGTGAGCGGATGTTACCATGGATGAATTGCTGCAGAGACGAACATCTACGAACATCTAATTTTTCACGTTGCGTGAGTGGGACACCCAAATTTAGCTGACACTGGGAAACTGACACGGCGCGTTAAGCAACTTGCGTCTGTTAGAGCAACTGTTTCCATTGCCATTTTGTTTCCCTCCCCCTCTCCGCTTTGTTTAACTAGCAAATCACAAGGAGCAAGAGGAATCGGTTGCAGCTGCCGATAGCTCAACCGAGTCACATGGATGAGTATCTTATGCTTTTCCCCACCCTGATTCCCGATTCCTGAATATTCTCCCTCGCGTGTCCAGGAGTCCCGCGGCTTATTCCTCACCTACTGCACTAAAAAAAGCTCATCTCCCCTGCCTGTCCTTACATGCGCGTCTGTTTCTGCCGCTGTCTTGAGCGGCTGAACCCCTCATCAGCATACCAACTTCTGTACTCTCCTGCAGGCTGCAGCAGCTGAAGTGCTGAACGTGAACCATCGTCTATTCGTCTCCGTTGCAACCAAACCAAAAACTTGGGCGGGTTGGAATCCGTTGGACCGGGCCTGATTGGAAGTGAAAAGTGATATTGGGAGGTCAAAAGCTTGGTAGATGTGCCGACACCTGGCAGCGCGGTGACATGTTTGTTGTTAGCAGAAGTTTATAAAATTGGTTAAAATTTGAGTGCTCGAACAAGAGGGTCGAGTTTGTAACTCGGGCGCTAGAGAACGCACTATATACTATTTTGGTCGTGTATCAATCCCTGCGGGGGAAGTTCGCTCAGCTGGTAACGTTGGTTTGAATATACTTTAAAAAGTCTGAATTCGAAAAAGAAGGTGAACGAGTATGGTCTTGGACGAATAGTTCATGCTACTGAAAATCTTCAGTACACAGGTAGTCAGCTGAGAAATTCAGCCCTCGAGTGCAGCATACAGGTAAATGCCTCTGGAACCTGCGCAAGTTTTAAGCAACACTGGTGGTCTAATCCAATATTCGTGGAAAAGGTGAGGAAACTGAAAATTTTCCACCAAGTTAGATCCAGAGGATCGAACTACAGGGAATTGATCTCCACAAAGGGTACACCGAAAGGAGCTGAATTCCGAGGTAAGTGCCATTCTGCAGTCCCGGAAGTGCTATTGTGTCGTCAAAGTTGGAATGCACGATGACTTCTTTGCCACACGGCAAAATTTGAAGCATTTTTCGCACAAAAAATGCATCGACTGGCTACAACTGGGATCATCTTCCTCTTCGTCTTTAATCGCACACGCAAATACACCTGATGACACTTGCTACTTCCCTGACAATGACCAACACCCACGAGGCGTAAGAGCAAGAACTAGGAGGTCAGGCTAGCAAAGCTAGTGGCAGAGCGGCGAGAGATCCCAGAGCGAATCGCAGGCGGAGGCGTCCAGCACCCGGTCGAAGTACTCCTGCAGGCCGTTCATGGCGTACAGCGACGCCGAGATGCGCCGCTCCACCTTGATCCGCTCGAACTCCGCCATTTCACCCGGCGCCGCGGCGGCGACCGGCTCCTCCTCCGCGCGCGCAGCTTGGACGACGGCGCTGTCGACGGCGGCGAAGCTGTCCAGCGCCGGGAACTGGCCGAACGCCGAGTCGAACATCCAAGAGTCGAACTCCTCGGCGCCCACGGCGGCGAACTCCGGCCGGTACACCTCGCCAGCGGCGTCCAGTGCGCCGCCGTTCAGCATGGCCATGGCGTCGTCGCAGCTGACTGCGCTGCTGGAGCTGCTGCTGCTGCTGCTGCTAGAGCCACCACAAGCACTATTCGTGCTATGATTATTACTATTGCTATTGCTCGTGGTGGGAGCAGGGGAGCTCGCCGCCTTCTGCTTCGCGGCGGCGGCGGCCTTGGAGGAGCTCGCCGCGGCGGCCTTGGCCTTCTTGATCTTCTTGTGCTGGAGCAGGCCGCGGATGCGGACGGCGAGCGGGCAATCCGGCGAGATGCGCGGCGCGAAGTTGGTGCGGGCGTCGTTGCCGCGGAGGAGGCGGGCGGCCTCGTCGTAGGCCTTGGCGGCGGCCTCGGCGGTCTCGAAGGTGCCGAGCCACATGCGGATCTTCTGAGTGGTGTCCTTGATCTCGGCCACCCACCGGCCCGACGGGCGCTGCCGGACGCCGACGAACTTGCTGTGGTTGTTGCTGCCCTTCTTCCGGCCGCGCGGCTTGGACGGCTTGGCCTGCGCCGCCGCCGCCTCCTGCTGGTAGTAGTAGTAGCTGCCGTAGTCCTCGAGCTGGAACGCTGCTGCCTGCGGCTGGAAGTTGAGCTCCATGTGGAGGGTTTCTTGGTTCGAGCTGATGATGGTTGGAGTGGTTGGAGTCTTTGGAGGAGGAAGACAGGTGTCGATCTGCTGCCGAGTTCTGGTTGGTTTTGGTGGTGAGCAGCTGAGCACCAGTGGAGAGAATTTATAGAGGATTTCAGGGGGGCATGCGAATTGCAAGGCATCAGTCACTTAATTGGCAGTGGAGCCCTTTGGGGTTACTGTCAGGGGCTGGTCAAATGCTGGTCTGCCTATGATCATGTCATGGAAATGGAAGTGAGTGTTTGGGGGATAAGGCATCTTGTTGGGATCTTTTTGTCCTTTCAGTTTGTTTTTCCGTTTTGCCCTTATGCATTGTCAGTGAGCAAATAAGCTAAACTGGTGCTCTTTCGTTTCTTATTATTAATCATCTGTTTCTCCCCTTCTTAAACGATCAGCAGCGCTCATGCATTATTTTCAAAAAAAAAAATGTTGCTGCATAAACAAAATTGAGGAATTTGGAGCTGTAGTGCATCACCACTCACCACTATATTTGACCTTTGGCATTTTGTATCATTACTATACCATGCGAAAGATAATCATTTTACTTTTGGGTCAGTGCAATGGATATTCCTCTTTCAATGTCCCTAAAAGTTCATGCCTGCAGGCAGCAAGCACACTACAATGCCAAGCACCAAGTAAAGCTTGAGAGTAGGGGTCAAAGGGTCTACTTCCCCTAGTAACTTAAATTACCTTAACTGAAAACTTTTCGGAGACTTGATTGGACTAGTTCTTCCATAATTCACGGTTATCCCTCCGGTCAAGCTAATACCGTGAGACCAAGTCCGAATTGCACCATAATCCGCCAGATGGCAGCATTAGAGAGTATCGCGACGAGTAATTAGGATACAAAGTAGAAACGGCTAAACATCGCCTTTTCATCAACCACGGCCACTTGTGCTTTGTTTATCTTGTTTCTTGAGAAAAGCTGCTATCAACCAAGTCTTTCTTCGTCACTGGATGATGTAGTTGTCCTTAGCTAGTTCAATTTTGGGCGCCCATGAGTTTCTGAGAGAATCTTTTGCACAGATTATATATGAACATCATACAAAACAGCCGCCCCAAATGTTTTCTATAGTGCTTCAAGAGTGTCAGTTTGACATGGACATGAGTGCTGGAATCCGACTTGGGTTTGGGTGTTCAACTTGGGAAAACTTTATTGAAAATGGATAATGTTACTGTCTCTTTGGAGACGTCATATAGAAAGTTTTTTTTGAAAGTAATATATAGAAAGTTTTTTTTGAAAGTAATATATAGAAAGTTAAAATGGATAATGTTACTGTCTCTTTGGAGACGGGCAAAAAGTTACCAGGCATTGGTGAATTGACATGAGAGTTGAGTAACACACACATTTTTTATTTAGATAGATGATAGGTTTTCTTTTTTGGAGACTTTTTGTGAGACGGGAGTTGAGCTAACAGTGGTTTGCCTTTTCCAACTTAAAATCAGCACATATTAACCCTGTACTCCCTCCGTTCTGAAAAACCTGACGTTTAGGACAATGTTTGGGTCAAACATTGGGAATATAAATTACCAATAACTTTTAAATTATTGAGTTTACAAATGTAAAAACTATATGAATAGATTTGTCTTGAAAAATACTTTCATAAAAGTATACATATATCCCTCTTTGATAAATATTTTTTATAATAATAAGAGGTCAAAGTTGTGTTTTGGAGACCGTGTCGCTGTCCTAAACGTCAAGTTTTTCAGAACGGAGGGAGTATATGATTGTTACACTAGGAGACAAATCTAAAACCTTGAGCATCTTTGCTTACCTTTGAGATTCGCAACATTTCTCTAGCCCGTTGAAATTGAAGCGAGCATATCTTTCAAAAAGGAAAAAAAAATTGAAGCAAGCATGAGGGCAATGGGCAAAGGCTTTCTCTTTATCACTCCAGCCTAAAGAGACGGCACTGCTACTTTAATGAACCAGGTACTCTCTTTGCACCCCCCACTGTACTGTGAGGATTAACAAACCCACATTCCTTGGTCAGCAACGGGCATATTCTGTTCATCACTTGAGAAAAGGTCATCGTCATGACTCATGGAGCAACATCACGGACCCCTTCAATTTCAGCTGAAGGGCATGCCTACCTCACCTATCAAAAAGGCAAACCTTGTCAAATACTAGTGGCGCGTCATTCCACCATATAAACTATGGCTCGCTTGCTGATTGAGCAATAGGATAGAGCACAACATTGGTGATAGTTTTATAGTCAGGATGACTCCAAGAGGTTATGGCTCGTAACCTCTTGGTTCGTAGCAGGGCAGATGCCCTGTTTGTCGCTGTCAAGGTGCATTTCTTTGTCGAGCTCGGTGGCCCACTTGCGCGAACAGGACAAGAGACCACTTTTTGTGCAGCAGCAAGGTCAAGAAAGATGGCATCTTGGCATCGGTTCTTGGGGTTGGTTTCAGTCTTTCAGATTTGTCTTCGTGTGCGGAGCCGCCATGGAGCTGGAGAAGATGGACATATTCCAGCCGTGTTTTGGGAGGTAACCTCTCGCGACCAATTCTAGCTCAGTGCTGATGTCAAAACTTTTTGCAGCGAAGATTATCTGAAAGGTACCTCTGGAATTTGTAAGGATTGATTCCTCTGTGGTGACGAGTGCACCTGCTTTGTGATTGTGTACTTAGGGGTTTGTTGATAAGAAAACTCAAAACAAGGACTGCCATAGGGAGCTGGGACGATAAACAAAATTAGCTGGAAAAAAAAAACATGCTACTTGTAACCTAAAAAGAACAC
>OAMR01000879.1:300986-335084 GCA_900205405.1 Echinochloa crus-galli | reverse complement strand
AAAAAAACAGACCTGCCGAACATCTGAATTGTCATCATTTGCTGCCTCCAAAAGGAAAGGAAGGTATGTATCATAATACCTCAAAGCTGATTCACGGCATTGCTCTGCAACATCATCAAATATGCAGATAGCAATCCTTCTCTCCTCAGGTGTTTTATCCTTTCCCTGCAAATCAACCGTAGGGTACCATAGTAAGTTGGGATAAAACCTCAAACCAAAAAAAAGCAGGGGCTGAAGCACAGCATAAGCATGGAAAAACATGCCGATGTAAGAAGTTATGAGGGAAACACATAAAATCACACTGTATAAACCAAAAATAAGCATGCAGTAACTGAAAGAAATGCTTAATAAATAACAACAGAGAGCTCATACAAAGGCATCTTGTTGGGATCTTTTTGTCCTTTCGGTTTGTTTTTCGGTTTTGCCCTTATGCTTTGTCAGTGAGCAAATAAGCTAAACTGGTGCTCTTTCCTTTCTTAATCATCTGTTTCTCCTCTTCTTAAACGATCAGCAGCGCTCCTGCATTATTTTCAAAAAGAAGAAGAAGTTGTTGCTGAATAAACAAATATGAGGAATTTGGAGCTGTGGTGCATCACCACTCACCACTATATTTGACCTTTGGCATTATGTATCATTACTATACCATGTGAAAGATAATTATTTTACTTTTGAGTCAGGGCAATGGATATTCCTCTTTTAATGTCCCTAAAAGTTCATGCCTGCAGGCAGCACTAGAGTTCAGCAGTACATGTTCCCCACTACAATGCCAAGCACCAAGTAAAGCTTGGGAGTAGGAGTCAAAGGGTCTACTTCTCCTAGTAACTTAAATTACCTTAACTGAAAACTTTTAGGAGACTGATTGGACTAGTTCTTCCATAATTCGCGGTTATCCCTCTGGTCAAGCTAATACCATGAGACCAAGTCCGAATTGCACCATAATCCGCCACATGGCAGCATTAGATAGTATCGCGACGAGGAATTAGGATACAAAGTAGAAACGGCTGAACATCGCCTTTTCATCAACCACGCCCACTTGTGCTTTGTTTATCTTGTTTCTTGAGAAAAGCTGCTATCAACCAAGTCTTTCTCCGTCACTGGATGATGTAGTTGTCCTTAGCTAGTTCAATTTTGGGCGCCTATGAATTCTGAGAGAATCTTTTGCACAGATTATATATCAATATCATACAAAACAGCCGCCCCAAATGTTTTCTATAGTACTTCAACACATCACAAAGAGAGTGTTAGTTGACATGGACATGAGTGCTGGAATCCGACTTGTGTTTGGGTGTTCGACTAGGGAAAACTTTATTGAAAATGGATAATGTTACTGTCTCTTCGTAGACCTCATAGAAAGTTAAAATGGATAATGTTACTGTCTCTTCGTAGACCTCATAGAAAGTTAAAATGGATAATGTTACTGTCTCTTCGTAGACCTCATAGAAAGTTAAAATGGATAATGTTACTGTCTCTTCGTAGACCTCATAGAAAGTTAAAATGGATAATGTTACTGTCTCTTCGTAGACCTCATAGAAAGTTAAAATGGATAATGTTACTGTCTCTTCGTAGACCTCATAGAAAGTTAAAATGGATAATGTTACTGTCTCTTCGTAGACCTCATAGAAAGTTAAAATGGATAATGTTACTGTCTCTTCGTAGACCTCATAGAAAGTTAAAATGGATAATGTTACTGTCTCTTCGTAGACCTCATAGAAAGTTAAAATGGATAATGTTACTGTCTCTTCGTAGACCTCATAGAAAGTTAAAATGGATAATGTTACTGTCTCTTCGTAGACCTCATAGAAAGTTAAAATGGATAATGTTACTGTCTCTTTGGAGACGTACAAAAAAGTTACCGGGCATAGTAATGAGTACCCGAGTCCAACTCGGATTTTGTAAATTGACATGAGAGTTGAGTAACACACATTTTTTTTTTAAAAAAAATAGATAGATGATAGTTTTTTTAATTTTTTGTGAGACGGGAGTTGAGGTAACAGTGGGTTGCCTTTTCCAACTTAAAATAAACACATATTAACCCTGTATGATGTTACACTAGGAGACAAATCTAAAGCCTTGAGCATCTTTGCTTACCTTTGAGATTTGCAACATTTCTCTAGCCCGTTGAAATTGAAGCAAGCGTGTCTTTCAAAAAGGGGAAAATAAGAAATGAAACAAGCATGAGGGCAAATGCTTTCTCTTTATGACACCAGCCTAAAGAGACGGCACTGCTAGTTTGATGAACCTGGTACTCTCTTTGCACCCCCACTGTACTGTGAGGATTAACAAACCTACATTCATTGGTCAGCAAAGGGCATATTCTGTTCATCACTCGAGAAAAGGTCATCGTCATGGCTCATGGAGCAACATCACGGACCCCTTCAATTTCAGCTGAAGGGCATGCCTACCACCTCACCAATCAAAAAGGCAAACCTTGTCAAATAGTGGCGCGTCATTCCACCATATAAACTATGGCTCGCTTTGCTGATTGAGCAATAGGATAGAGCACAACATTGGTGATAGTTTTATAGTCAGGATGACTCCAAGAGGTTATGGCTCGTAACCTCTTGGTTCGTAGCAGGGCAGATGCCCTGTTTGTCGCTGTCAAGGTGCATTTCTTTGTCGAGCTCGGTGGCCCACTTGCGCGAACAGGACAAGAGACCACTTTTTGTGCAGCAGCAAGGTCAAGAAAGATGGCATCTTGGCATCGGTTCTTGGGGTTGGTTTCAGTCTTTCAGATTTGTCTTCGTGTGTGGAGCCGCCATGGAGCTGGAGAAGATGGACATATTCCAGCCGTGTTTTGGGAGGTAACCTCTCGCGACCAATTCTAGCTCAGTGCTGATGTCAAAACTTTTTGCAGCGAAGATTATCTGAAAGGTACCTCTGGAATTTGTAAGGATTGATTCCTCTGTGGTGACGAGTGCACCTGCTTTGTGATTGTGTACTTAGGGGTTTGTTGATAAGAAAACTCAAAACAAGGACTGCCATAGGGAGCTGGGACGATAAACAAAATTAGCTGGAAAAAAAAAACATGCTACTTGTAACCTAAAAAGAACACGATACGGCTGCATGTGAACATTTCAAGCTCCCCCGCTGTCGCGAACCATCGGAATTTTCGCGTCGCCCAGTTTGTTTACAGCAGCAACGCAACGCAAGAAAGCTACAGTAGCGACGCAAAAGCCCTTACATGCCACGCTCAACTCAACGGCTTTTTGATACAGCGTTTCGTTCTTTCGATTACATGACCAAGAATGACCAAGAAGCAGAAGAAAATACACATCTTCAGAATTTTAAAACAGAGCATAAAATAACTAAAGAATTAACTGGCATAAAGTGAAGCGGAAAGTAATATCACTCGAAGTACAATGATTTCATTAACAAAACTGGCGCAGCTTATGTCCAACCCAACTGACAACAAACCTCACCATCTCCCTTACAACTTTGTTGAAGCAACGTCTCAAAACCATATTTGGAATACATGACAATATACACACTCTACATCAAAACCACCAAAACCATGTGTGATGGTAATTTCCAATTCCTCAAAGCGAGCGATGCATTCACAAATTACCCCACCCAGAAAAAGATTCAACACAAAGAATTGGCTGACAGTAACAATGATAAATATCAAGAAGAAAAAAAAGCAAGCCCAGACCTTGCACCGGCAAAAAAAAACTATGTCGATAAGATGGACTGTAGCAGAAGCTGTTGCTGCGGTTGCAAGCTGGAAAATGTTGACGCAAGAAAATCTGGAGGTAAAGTCTGCTGGAATCGCCTCAAGATATTGACCATCTTGTGTTTTGTTTCATCTGTAGCAAGATCTGTCCCATTGTCTAAAACCTACAGATATGACAATAATCATTAAGGAATTCATCCATAACAGTTGAGTCAAACATAATTAATGCTAACAATTTACAAACAACTGGGGCCAATTTTACCTCTGCAAAAACTGACACAATTTTAGTAAGATACTGATTGTGAGGGCCAAGAATTTCTGCATCCGACCTGCAAGCAGAAAAGGTTATTATAAACTACAAAAGGCATTAACCTTGTTGGCAGATTTTCAGTCATGACCATACCTCTCCACCATTGAGCAAAGTTGCTCGTGTACAACTTTAGCTTCAATCTTGTCATCCTTTATAGGCAAGCAACTAAGCCAGGCTGGAACAACCTGAGAACAATGATCAAATTCAGTTTGGAATAGTATCATGACTGGAAAGAATTTAGTTTGGGATAGCCTCATGCACAAGGTCACAGTGTAAAATCAGAATTCAGACAAGGTCACAGTGTAAAATCAGAATTCAGACACCATGGTGTACACTTGGACCTATAGGGGATAAAGAGAGAAATAATCAAGATTCAAGACCCTCCAGGTGGGGCTATTGGGCCAGCATAATCTGGCTCAGAATCCAAGAGCGTGATCTCTATCCTATCCTCCCCTCCTTCCCACATGAATTCATTGGATAACTCCATGGACCTTTAGGGGATGAAAGAGTGATATAATCAAGATTCAAGGCCCAGGGTGGAGCTCTTGGGCCAGCCTACTCTGCCTCAGCTTCCAAGAGCAGGTATTGATCTCCATCCTATTCTTCTCCCCCTCCTTCCCCCACATGAACTACAGGTTAGGGCACACCGAGCCACTCCCAAGAACAAGCTGTCACATTCCATAGGCAATGGATATAACTTCCAATATATATTACTACATCCGCTACATCCATGCAGAGAGTAATAACTAAGCCCTTCTCTCAAACAAGTTGGGGTAAGCACATAACTAGAAATGTTGGTCATATCAACTTAAAAAGACATTGAGATTAGAGGATATAGACATTGAGATTAGAGGATATACCTGGGCCGCATCAATACCATCCCGATGAAATAGACATATTTTCCCAAGAGCCGAAACAGCATTGTCATATGCCATAATATTGTCCGGAAGTCGTGCTTCAGGATGCCGGATAACATTGTTTAATTTTGATAGGGCCTCTGAATTCAGAAACATGACATTGTTGGAATGGTTCAAAAAAGTAATATGTGTAAATACTTTTAATATAAAAACCTACCTCCAACTAGAGGGCGAAAAACATGACCACCAAACTCAGCACATACACCCACACCATACACAGCAGCCTAAATTAAGTGGTTATCAGTGTCCAACGTGACCAAGTAAAAAGGAATGGATCAAGGAAAACTGATAGAACAAAAAAAACAGACCTGCCGAACATCTGAATTGTCATCATTTGCTGCCTCCAAAAGGAAAGGAAGGTATGTATCATAATACCTCAAAGCTGATTCACGGCATTGCTCTGCAACATCATCAAATATGCAGATAGCAATCCTTCTCTCCTCAGGTGTTTTATCTTTTCCCTGCAAATCAACCGTAGGGTACCAGAGTAAGTTGGGATAAAACCTCAAACCAGAAAAAAAGTAGGGATTGAAGCACAGCATAAGCATGGAAAAACATGCCGATGTAACAAGTTATGCGGGAAATACAGTAAAATCACACTATGTAAACCAAAAATAAGCACGCAGTAACTGAAAGAAATGCTTAATAAATAATAACAGAGAGCTCATACAGATAAAAAAAATAGCGCAAGGTTCAGTTGGCTTACCAACATTGGTGTAATGTACACAGAGAGCTCATCAAAGAATGGTAAGAAAGAAGCTTTGAAGGTTTTGATCAAAGTTCCAAGGCACTCGCTGACCTGAAAGTTTAAAGATGATTAATGGAAAATAATAGGCACTCAGAACACCTTTCAGCAAGGGAAACAAATAAGCCCTAACATCATTTCCAAACAAACGAACCTGATCAAAAACTTCCTCCTCCTGTTCATTCTCTTCTTTGAGTAGCTCTCCTTCGTCGGCATCAAAATCTTCGGCTTTTGTTCTCTCAGTACGTTCCCTTTTCCTGGTTGCACTGGCTATAATGACATTTTTAATCTCATCCGAAATAGCCCGTACTTGGGTTTCATCCATCAATCGACCAGAAAGCTGTTCAAGGAGTAACATCAGTGAAAAATCCAAGAACAAGGTATCATAAACTATTCAAAGAACAGAGAATATTTAGAAATTAATGTTAAGATAGGCCAACAAAACTACTATTACATGCAGAGAATGTTCTATTCTAACTAGACATCTATATCAGATAAAAATGCTAAAACATGCTTATTTGACAACACGGGTAGCCCTCTAAAGAAGTTCAATCCAAAATGCAAGTGAAACTTTTAAGAGAAATCTCAATCACGCACAGCATTTTTGAAATTATCAAACTGATGGTTCAAAGGTACAAACCTGCATACACTCATTTAATGAATCCAGCATGGATGAGCACATTTCTGTTTCTGGCTCCTGCACAAAGCGCAAAAAGTTCAGGTGTTAGCAAGGGTGAAAGAAATAATAACCAAACTAACCTAGAGATTTTGCAAATAGACCTTGTGCAGTGCTTCAACAAGAGCTGGAATTATGTAGTCAGACAACTGTTTAACATAAGATTCGTCACGGCCTTGAGCTTGTCCCTTCTCAACAGCCAATTTTGCCGAACGTAGCAGTTCCGGCATTGCTGCACAGATGTTCAGATATGTAAATGGAGAAAATCTGCATGCATAAATAAACCATAGTAAAACATCAAGATACCTGCAACAGCAGCCCTCCTGACTTCTTCATGGAAGTAAAACTTCAGCAGAGGTACCAATGTGGGGGCAACCTACATAAAAATTTGTAATCAATGATGCATGCTGCAAAGGATCAGTTGAGACTTGAAAAAATTAGATATTGGATATGTTCAGTTTGACAATGAACCTGATCAATCCATGGGAAGAAACCCTCCTTAAGCTCATCAGCATAACAGCAAAGCATGTTGCAAGCTGTTGCTTTCTCTTCCAGCACACTAGTTCGGATTCCTATTCTCTTGTCACCAAGTGTGATTGTCTCAATGCTGTATAAAACACAAATTTAGGGTTAATGTAATATATATATATAGGCAAACTACATCTACAAACCCATGTATAATTCATATCCATTCATACCGCAAACAAAATTCAAAACAACATGCTAAATGCTAAACTAAATAATTTTGCACTTAAACAAATCTCTTCTAAAATTTTCCTTTATTGTATATTCTGGTAGGCAGATAAAAGTCGTATACAGTAAAAGACAAGTGTCAACCATGAAGTTAGAAGGCTAACCCTGTGTGCAACTGTACAAGAACAAGAAAGGTGCAACTGTACAAGAACGAGAAAGGTACAGATAATTCTCAGTGGCAATAATCTACCATGATTTTCAGGATTACTGCCTAATCAAGTAGATATAGCATTGCAACAGAATGAATGAACAGACCTATCATCATCTGATTCTATTTCGTCATCTGATTCAGCTGAAGTAATTGTCACATCAGGCTTCAGCTGAGCAGATTGAAGCAGTGGTGGCATAACAACACTCATGTAAGGAAGGAAATCCTGCCCAAGACATTTGCATAGCCTTGCCCAAGCCTATATTGCCCAAGACAAGTGTTAGACATATTTAAGGATTTAAGGTGATGTTAAGCCTAGTTTCTGTTGCTTTGAAGCATACCTGCAACATGTAGCTGGTAATTGGATCGTCAGTTTCCATTGCAGTTCCTTGCAAAGCCATAAGTACTTCCATAACCTAGCAATAGGCAGATGATTGGAATAATAACACTGCCTCAATAAAAATATTACTGCTCACCAAAATTACACATTTAAAGAAAAAGAAGCAGAAATGGCAGTCAATGATCCTGTCAAACAGAAATAGACATGCATTTTCCTGAATTCTGATACATCAGCAAGAAAAGTGTTCAACAGTGAAACTGATTCCAAAAACACGAACAGTGGTAAAAAATCTATCATGAGTTTTTTGTGAAACATGACATTACAAGTGAAAGAATAGGCCTAACCTGCCTTGCGTCGTCTCTGAACTTGTCCTTACCCACAGCCATTCCGACTAAACTTATACACTCCATGGACTTGGCACGGAGCATCCTATTAGACTTGTCAGTTGCATTCATCAAAATAGCTTTTAGGTATGGCATGACAGCATCATAGTATTTCTTGAAGTGTTCCTGCAAGGCAGAAAAAAACAGAATGTGATCATAATGCTATAAATTTGACATTAATGGCAATCTAGACAAACAAATACAGCAAACAAGAAAGCACTAAAACAATGGGACAACCCCATGATACACGATGACAAAGATCCATTATGCATACTAACAGAAAAAATGTATCTACTCACTCCCATGTGAACATTTACCTGTGATGAATCTGCTACTGAAGCTAGAGCTGTCAACGCTCCCTCTTGCACCATTTGCTTGCCATTCTAGAATATGAATATGATAAGTTAGCATGTTTACTAACCATATTAAGAAATAAGTGCGAAGCAAGCTGAAATTGAATTCAGTACAAGAAAATGTATACCTGAAGAAGAACAAGTAATTTGCTAACAATTCCATCCAGGTAAGGTGTCAAAATTTCTGGCGTGCAGTTCTCACTAAAGTTGAGAATAGCCGACGCGGCATGTGCCTGTCAACAAGAATAGTCGTACAAGTCAACATTGGGTGCTACAAATAGGTGAACATGACTCCTGATTCAGAATAGCAAAACACTTGAACAGCGAGTTCAGAAGTTCAGTTATCAAAATGAAATAACAGCATACCAAAGTTACTCAAGTATGTACCAAACTATACCTTTCTATTAACATTCACTTCTTCGAATGTCGATAAATGGATTTAGTAACTTGACCGGTGATTAAATTACTATTTATAAGGAAGAAACCTATTAGCTTGAAGCTCAATAGAAATTAGTTACAGGTCATTCAGATGTGTTAACCTCATTTCTACTATGCAAATGGAAATACCAGAAGTTTGGGTTACAAAATCTATCGACAGTGCATAGAATGTCTAACCTGCTTCAAGCTAGACAGTATACAAAAGAAGAACCCGGGGTTACCAGGCTTACGGGCCACATCACTTTGGAAATCAGGGCATTACACTTAACACTAAAAGTATGCTCACTCCAACAGAGAAATTCCAAAAGTTTATCGATGGCAAAAGAGTAACATCAGCATCGGGGCATTACACTTAACATTAAAAGTATGCTCACTCCAACAGAGAAATTCCAAAAGTTTATCGATGGCAAAAGAGTAACATCAGCTGAAGAGCAAGATATGGGTTTTTTCACAATTCATCCTCAGCTGATTGATGCAACATTGGTTCTAAAATGAACAGTAAGGATGGATTGCAAGTTTTGCTGATATGACATAACTGACCTGAACTCGTGGGTTCTGGAAATCATCCATAGCATTCGCCAATGCAGGCAGCACCTTCTGGTGGTAATGAACTTGCAAGTCTGGGCCCAAATCTGTAGAGAGCTGACCAATGGCATTGATTGCAGCCCATCTCACACGCGGGTGGGGATGTTGGAATCCATTCAATATCATCGAAACAACTTGTACCAAATTTTTAAGCATAACCTGCCAGCAAAAACAGCAGCCAATTAAATGATGCCCTTTTCCAGCTATTTTCCTGAACATGAAATTTACAACAGATAGCATGATGTGGTTTCATATTAGCCAACAACCCTTCTAGATTTGGCAAATTAGTATTTTACATCCCCTCTACATGAATAGTCACCTCTACATGAAGAATCAATGGACAGGAATTCATTATCCTATTTTCCCCTTTGTCGTTTCCAAATTCAACATGTCAGTTCAAGAAATCGATTCTACATATCCAAAACAGCAACAGTATATAACCTTCAAGTTGATCAACGAACCATTGTGTAATCGTCGTACTTATAAAGTTGTCAGGCTAACCTTTGCACATCCTTCTGCAATCTGTGCGAGTGTGATGAGAGCAGCATGGTGTTTCTGCCACTCAGGAGCAGACAGGTACTGTGGAAGAAGCTCAGATGCAATCGGGACTATTGCGTTTCCACCAATGGCGATGGCAAGGCGGTCAAGGCACTCCTGTGCCACTCCATAGTTGTTCCCCTCTCCTGCATCTTCGTCTTCAGTTTCAGCAGAGTGCCAAGCAGGGTCATCCTCCACGTCAAGCAGCATCTGCATCAGCACTGCAAACAGCCTGCCAACAAACTGCGGGAGTCGCCGCATCATTCCTGGTGCACGCTCCCTTGCCTCAGCAAGAGTAATGACAAACTCAACCGCCAAGTGCCTGGTCCCATCTTCCAGCTGTGCAGCCTCAGCGACTTGTAGCATTGCCCCAACCACATCGGCAATCTGCCGCCGCAGAAACCTTGGCTCTGCGCCAGCCAGCTCCACGAGCAGCTCCAGCGCCTCCTGCGCAGAGGCCTCCTGACCCGAGTTTAGGCAATCCGTGAGAGCCCTCATCATTGCGGGGAGTAAATCCTGCATCTTATCCCGATCAGCGTTGGTTGGCAGGCACTGGACGAGGTTGACTGCGGCGCCCAGGGCCGCAATTCGCACATCAGGGGATGTGGGATGCGCCAGGGCAGCGGCGAGCAGGTTGTGGATGGTCATCAGATGGTCGAGGAGCGATTCAGCGATGTAATCCGCCAGCCTAGCGAAGATAAGCAGCGCCGACTCCTGCAGATTGGGCGCCTCGGGGCCCGAGGCCGCGCGGAAGAGGAACGGCAGCAGCTCGGCCCAGGCGTTCTCGGGCAGCAGCGAGGCGGCGAGCTCGGAGATGGCGTCGCAGACCTTCTTCGCGATGGGCTTCGGGGGATCGGACTGGAGCGCGGAGAGGAGGTGCGCCTTGAGCGCGGACTGGCCGGCGGGGGAGAGCTGCGGCCAGAGCGGCGCCGGGGGCGTGGCGTTGTTGGAGGAGGCGTCGGAGGCCGGGGTCGGGGAGAGGACCTTGCGGAGCAGGACGCCCGCCATGGCGCGGAGGTCGGCGGGGGTGGCGGGCGACGCAAGCGACGAGGCGAGCCGCAGCGCCAGGGGCTCCGGGTGCGAGGCCCGGAGGCGGTGGAAGGCGGCCTCGGCGGCGGAGCGGTCGGTGTTGGAGGACGACATGAGGGTCGACAGCAGCGCGTCGAACGCCGCCGGGTCGCCCCCCAGCAGCGCGGCGGCCGCGGCCTGGTCCTCGGCGGACGCCATCGGATCGGAGTCGAACCCGGGGCGGGCGCGCGGGCGGCGGCGGCTAGGGTTTGGGCTGGGCCCGGTGGTGTGGCGGCGGCGGCGGGAAGAAGGGTGGTGGAGAGAGAAATTGAGAGGGGGGGAGGGCTCGGGTTGGGTTTAATATTATATGGGTAGGGTTTGGGAGATGCGGCTCGCTCGTCGCGGGCGCGCGGGGAGAGGCCAGAGCCCAGACGCCACAGCCTCTCTCGCTCGTCTCGCTGGCGGCGACCCGGTGGCTGGCTGGCTGGTGTGGTGGGGCAACCGCCGCCGTGAGGGCGAGCCCGCTCTGGGTGGGTTTGGTTCGATTTGGTTGCGCGCGGTCGGGCTCGGGCTGGGACGTTGGGTCCGGCTGGCTCGTGGTTCGGGCACGCCGCACCCCACGCCGGTTTCGCGGGATTCCCTTGTCCGCGTCACCTTTCCGTCGCCCCCGTGGATTTTCGCCGTGAGGGATTCGACGATTTCTGCGTCTGCCGAAACCGGCCGCTCGGCTCGGCTCGGCAATCGGCATCGGCCCGCGCCCCCATGGCAATTGGAATGGGACGGGATCCGGTTCGCCGATGCTTCCTTGCCTTGCCGCGCCGCGTCTTTTCGCTGACGCTGAGAGCACGGGGGGTTCTGGGTTTTACAGCTGGGGGGCGTGAGCGTGAGCTGGGCGCGTGGATGGAATGGATGGACAGGAGAAGGTGGCGACGCCCATGGAGGGCCATGATTGGGCATTGATGGGTACAGGCAGGCGGCCGGGTGCCATCTTCCCCGCGTCATTATTGATGCACGGCTCAAGGGAACAGCAGCGGCGCGACAGGGCTCGTCCTAGGTGCTGGTAGATCTTTGTGGACTGGACTCTCTTCTTCCTCTCCCCTGTAAAAAGGGCAAATGTTTCCACTGGTAGCAATGGCGTGTGTATGTACAACGGTATGCATGCATCGTCATGTTAATGTCGAACAAGTGGTGAATGCACGGTAGTTGAGGATTTGAGATCTCGTGTGTTCATTCGGTTCATTTGCAACATAGGTGGTGTTTGCTTCCAAAATTAAGACGTAGAAGCAAAAGGCGAACGTAGTTACAAAACACGGTAATATTTACAAAGTGACAAGAAAATGGCATGACATTAGCGACGTAACGGGTAACTAACATAGCGTTATGACGTTAGCAAAATAGTAAGAAACCGACATAGCGTTAAACGGTTAGTAGAGTAACGGAAAACGGATATGGCATTACGACGTTAACAAAGCGACAACAACCTGGCGATGTCCGCTTTTGCACTGTAATGAAAATGAAAAGTTAGAAGCTACCACTAAAGATATAAAACGGAAAATACAAAGAGGGAGGTTGTCTTACGCTATGGTGTGGCGTATTTTGATGCGCCACGGCATACACTAGCCATTATCATCAATGGCAATTCCACATCATAGATCACTTTTAATTTGGTGGCGTCATTTGCTCCAGGTGACAAGCAAGATCCAGTCACTTTTACTTTTGTTTAGGTAATGGGCTCACTGGCACGTATAGGTTTAGTTACGACTTACGAGGAATGAGTCCATCTCCACTGTTTCTCAAGACACCATACACGATACTGCAAACCATGTGACAACCAATGAAAAATGGTTGGTTGTTGGTTACATTCGAGGGTTCTACTGGAAATCTCGGAAAAACACAAATTGCAAACACAAGACTCCGAGGTCCTTGACTCATTCTTTCTTATGATTTTTCCGCTGCCTCTAATGTCCCTCTCTTGTACAGTTTTATAAAAACCTAGATTTATCATGTTTAGATTGAACCAGATTCAATAAAATGCCTCTAAAGCCAGTCTCAGTAGGGGTTTCATGAGGATTTTATAGCATTAAATGTGTTGATGTGACATAGGAGAGAGAAACAAGAGTTTCATGGGATGTGAGAGGAGTTTCATCACCATGACACTCCTTTGTCACATGCTCAGAATCCAGACTCGAAACAAGCTCGGACCACACAATCCAAAGTTCCAAACATTGCAATACGTCCGATACACGGAGTTCCTTATAAAAATCCCCGTCATACTACGCCATACTGTCAAAATAACATAACCTGGTGGACTATATGCGGCTGTAAGCCTCGTATACCTACCTACTCAGCCAAGTTTAGCTTGCCAGCCCTTGGATCCCCTCTTGTCCACGTATTGGTGTCCCCAGCTCAAAATGTGAAAAGCATCTCATGTCACACTCATACCATGAAAAAGGCTCCATTTTCAAGCTAAGCACCCAACCAATCAAGTAATAATGCATAATTTTCAACAACAAAGAGCGATCATCGGCATAAACATTCCCCAGGCAAATAATTGACACAAACAAACAAGCGAGCATATCCATCCTTCGGACACAAAACTATTCCAACGTTGCATCAGCACTTGAATTCTTTAATCACATAGAGCTACAGCTACAACTACAAGCAATGGAGCTGCTGATAGCCGAACGGGCCCACACATAAAGCCGGCTTTCAAGGTACACAAACTCCACTTAACAAGATAACATGCCGTCCACTTCGCTTTAAATATAAGCAAAATAATAAACAAATGGTGTTATCTCTCTCCGACACTGACACGAGAACGGGACATAATCAGCACTCACACTTTCGGTTTTCTTAATTTAATTTGACACGTACTAGGATATGATAAATTGTCAAAGAGCTCCTTGCCGGGTCGTTACTGGACCGCGTTGCACATCCCGGGGCGTGTCCGGCACCAGAGCGGCTGGATGGGCTCGGCCCGGACCCCTCTCCCCACCATGCGGTTGCGCCAATCCGTGAGCCGGTCGGTCGCCTCGGCGTAGCGCTTCCTGCCGGCCGCGTCCCGGTTCCCGGACCAGAGCGCCTCCGCCATGGCCGACGCCCTCGGCCAGACCCGGCCGTCCAGCACCGCCGCGTCCACCTGCTCCGTCCACATCGCCACCTCGCCGCCGATCACCAGCCGGGCCTCCTCCGCGGTGAGCCCGTACGCGATGTCGTAGTCGGACACCCGCTGCCACGTCTTGTAGGGCCCGCACCAGGACCCGCCGCTGCTGCAGAAGTCGCTCCTGGGGTCGTCGTAGACGCTGTTGTTGCCGACGAAGTCGCCGTGGCCGCAGTCGAGGTAGTAGAAGGACGCCGACGAGACGATGGCGCGGTACCCGGCCTGCACGATCAGCTTCGTGTTGTTGGGCCCGTTGTTCCACGTCTGCAGGATCGTCGTCGCCGGCGGGATCGCCGACGAGCTCACGTCCACGGCGGAGTCCAGCAGCACGTCCTCCCAGAACACGGCCGTGCGGTTCCTGGACACGACCAGCGGGTGGACCGCGGCGACGTAGCGCTCCAGGAGCTGGCTCAGCGTGGCGCCGCGCTGCAGGTCGGCCTAGATCGTGGGGTCCGCGAGCCAGCACCCCGGGGTGACCTCGTCGGCGCCGGCGTGGTAGAAGCCGTCCGGGAAGAGGGAGGTCAGGTCGTTGACCACGTTGGTGATGACCTCGTACGTCTTGGGCGACAGCGGGTTGAGCTGGCCGGCGCCCGGCTCGGCGGCGAGACGGTGGTTCCAGTCGCCGCCGGGCAGCCAGAACTTGCCCGCGCAGGACACCGCCTCCGGGTACGCGCCGGCCCACGACGCCGTGTGGCCTAAAATGTTGTCGTTGAGAGATGAGAGGTTAACTAATAAAGCCCACTAACATAAATGGGCTGTAGAAAGCAAAGCCCACGAAGCAGAGGCAGCTGGAAAAGGCAAACGAAGCTGCAAAACAGGAATATATTATCGCCACGGCCTACCCGGCGAGTCGATCTCCGGCACGACGCGGACGCCGCGGCTCATGGCGAACTCGACGATGTGCTTGACGTCCTCGACGGTGTACCTCATGTCCTCGCCGTAGGCGCCCTTCTCGGCGAGCTCCGGCTCAGAGGGCAGCTCGATGGGGAACGACTGGGAGTCCGTGATGTGCCAGTGGAACACGTTCATCTTGTTGGCCGCCATGGCGTCGATGGTCCGCAGGATGTCGGCGACGGGGAAGTATGTCCTCCCGGTGTCGAGCATCAGCCCCCGGTGCGGGTACAGGGGCCGGTCCTCGATGCGCACGCCGGCGGCCACCAGAAGCATGTCCTTGCCCCGGCAGCCGGCGCGCCACGCCAGCTGCGAGAGCGTCTCGAGCCCGCGCATGGCGCCCCAGGCGGTGGCCGCGGTGACCGTGGCGGCGCCGCCCGCTGGGAGGATCTCCAGCGTGTAGGACTCGTCGACGCCGTGCTGCAGCGGGGCGGAGGGGTCGGACACGGCCAGGGTCAGCTTTTCCAGCGCGCTGCTGCCGGCGGTGATGTTGACCGCCGGCCGGACGACGGGGCGGTAGCGCTCCGTGAGCAGCAGCTTGGCGTAGCGCTCGGCGGCCGAGGCGAGGTGCGGGTTCGCGGACGGGGCGACGATGTGGAACGACGGCGACACGGGAACGGCCGCGTGCGGCTCCGCCCACGACATGGACGTCGGCTTGGGCCACACATTGACGGGGAACGACGCGTCGGCGGCCGCGCGCGTCAGGAGCATCGCCGGCGAGGCGATCAAGAACAACAGCGGAAGGAGAAGCGTCGCCATTGGAGGTTTGGATTGAGCTGCTACTCTGCTCCGCAGCTTCTGATTGGTGCGCTCCTCGACGTCAAGGCTCGTTGCTATATACATATAAGTGTGGGTATTATATTATCTAAAAGAGATAACTGTGCCAACTGCGCAGTGTTCTGCTGGCTCCAATTGGCTTCATCCGGTGGTGTGTTGGAGCTGGCGTTCGTCTGCTTCTTTGTGGCGCTTCTGTCCATGGAGATCGTTAATTGAAATCTTCGTCTCCGGTTGCCGTTTCATATCTTATGCTGGCTTTGGAATTTACGCTTCGCCGGTTAACTTGCACGGCGGAGTATTGAGGCTTAATCAATTCGCGCTCAGGCTCCATTTGTACTGGTGGAAACGAGATGCCGTGCTGATATATTGTGTCGAATATTTGTACGGTCCGGTTACAACGGGACTTGGAGTTGTATTTAGCAGTATAGGATAGAGTTCGTGACAAACTCTGTAACCTCGACCTCCTCATAAATATGAGAGGGGGGCTGGTGTTGTAACCATGACGACATAGCGACAGGCTCGTAGGGGGGGCACGTTGCCGGGACCCCGGAGCGCCCGGTGTTGCAGTTGGGGAGGAGCGCCCGTAGTCATGCCCCGGGGATGTAGGCACGTGGCCGAACCTCGTTAACAAAGATCGTGTCTTTGGTGTCGTCTGTGATCCTGCAAGTTCGTCTCGGTAGATCCAAGCGACGCTTCCGGTGGAGGAGATTAGCGGGCAGCTCATCGCTGTGTGGACTAATTTTCTAACAATTGGTATCAGAGCTTTGGTTGGATTGGATCTAGAGGCTGTGCGAAGATCACCTGGAGATTCGAGGATTATGCATCTATGCGGCGTCGTTTCAATGCACATGGTGTGGGAGGATACGACGCGAGGTGGAGTGCATGATGATGGCCGGTGCTGGTCGGCTGTGGCGTCCCGTCGGGAACGTCGGGCGCATCAAAGGTGGCGTGGATGTTTCACGGACAAGGAGGCCGGGGATTCTTGCATGAGAGCAGCGCCATGCATGCACGGAGTCATGCGGGAACATGGTGGCCAGTCGGAGCAACGTACACAGAGAGGACATGTACGATGAGCACATGTTGCCTAGGAAACAGAAGCAGGGCCCGAGAGGTCTCCTGGTGTTCCACGTGAGATCATACATGTGGTGCAGGCCCGAGAGAAGTCACATGGTTGTTTTCCTTATCATTGATTTTTTTGCTTGGAATCCAACTCGGTCAAGAAAGATATGCCTAGAGTTGGATACGGGAAGCAAGGAAATAATAAAGAAAACAAAGGAAGGGACTGGTGAGTTAAGAAAGCATATCGATAGTAGATCGAAGAGCAAGTATTGATACTCATCCATGGGCCCCTTTGTGTGGCAACGTGGGGGTGGCTGTGAAGGGTTGCTCCGGTGGGATAGCTCAAGAAGGATGGCTCGGCAAGCAATGTCGTGAAGTATTTTTGCGTCAGATTGTTCGCAAGAAGGTGGACAATATGGTGATCAGCAAGCCAAGCTGATCGGATCAGTGTATAGCGACGAGGTGTATCGTGCGGGAGTGTAGCAGGGTTGTGCGCACAATGGAGCTACAAGGCACGGTAGGATGTTGCGGAAGCTGATGGAAATTGCAACAGGCGAAGGAGGAGAGACGGTGGTCGACGGACCAGACCTCAGGCCGGTGTTGCGGGCTCGTTGGCAACGAGCGGAGGCTATCGACAGTGTTCAGTTGTGGCGCGCAAGGCAACTGATAGGAGTTCGATAGCGGATCAGTGGGTGCTCAGGAGCGGCGGAGTCAGATGGTTGGCTGGCATGGTCGAGGTGTGGAGCAGTTCACTGGTGGGCCGGCGCTCCGTGAGCAGCAGCTTGGCGTAGCGCTCGGCGGCCGAGGCGAGGTGCGGGTTCGCGGACGGGGCGACGATGTGGAACGACGGCGACACGGGAACGGCGGCGTACGGCTCCGCCCACGACATGGACGTCGGCTTGGGCCAGACATTGACGGGGAACGACGCATCGGCGGCCGCGCGCGCCAGGAGCATCGCTGGCGAGGCGAGCAAGAAGAGTAGCTGAAGGAGAAGCGTCGCCATTGGAGCTTTGGATCGAGCTGCTCGGCGCTGCAGCTCCTGATTGGTGCGCTCCTCGACGTCAAGTGTTGTTGCTATATACTGTGTCAAGTCAAGTGTGGGTATTATCTAAAGAGATAACTGTGCGAACTGCGTAGTGTTCTGCTGGCTCCAATTGGCTTCATCCGGTGGTGTTGGAGGTAGCGTTCGTCTGCTTCTTGTGGCGCTTCTGTCCATGGAGATCGTTAATTGAAATCTTCGTCTCTGGTTGCGTTTCATACCTTATGCTGGCTTTGGAGTTTACGCTTCGCCGGTTAACTTGCACGGCGGAGTTTTGAGGCCTAATCAATTCGCGTTCAGGCTCCATTTGTACTGGTGGAAACAAGTGCTGTACCGATTTTGACGTGTTCGTCGCGTAACCGCATTGTTCTGGAGGAGACATTGGGGCATGGCTGCACCGGTAGGGAGTAGTTTAAGAGGAAGCGGACTGTGTGGAAGGCCTGCTGCATTTTGTTTATACGGGTTGGGTACTTAATATGATCACGCGTTGGCTTCTGTTATAGAGCAACGCATTGCAGTTGAGTCGTTTGTCATCGCTGCTGCAGCTGATCAAGGCTGTCTCAAAGGTCAAAATCGAGAAATGCAGGGGGGACACATAAATTGGAAACTGACTTTTTTTATTTCAGGATACTCGTTCTATTCGAAATGTGTCCATTTCAGAAAGGGGAAACACATGGAACTACAGCCTATATGAAACAGGGATCATCTTCCCTCTGAGAGAACACTCACAGAGGATACACCAATGCTAGTCATGGATGCATTGGACGACATAGCTATGTACGAATCAAACCCTTCGTTCTGCATCAGCGACATCATGCTATAGCTCGTATAGCTCGGCGACAGATCAGGAACCGGTTGGCTGGAGTCCAAGTATTGCATGACTCTTCGCATGCTGGGTCTCACATTGAGCAATGGGTGTGCACACATCAAGCCCAGTTTCAGCACGAGGGTTGCTTCTTCCGCTTCGTACTTTCCCATAAGCCGTGGATCAACCACGTCAAGGATCGATCCATTGCGATGATGCTCGATCACCCGATCCACCAGCACGACTCTGTTATTGCAGTTATCACGGTAAATAGGCCTCTGCCCACAGGCGACCTCTAAGAGAAACACACCAAATGAAAACACGTCGGTTAATGGTGTTGCCTTTCCTGTTCGCACGAGCTCCGGCGCAAGGTATCCCATGGTCCCAACCACATGAGTGGTTTGAGGATCAGTGCCATGGTCATATAGCCTGGCCAAGCCAAAGTCACCGAGCCGACCATTCATCTCGTGGTCCAGTAGCACATTGCTTGCCTTTATGTCTCGATGGATGACGACCTGCTCCCAATCCTCGTGGAGATACAGTAGACTGGCTGCGACACCCTTGATGATCTTGTACCTCTCATGCCAAGAAAGAGTGGGCATCTGTTGATCATAGAAGTACTTATCAAGGCTACCATTTGCCATGTAGTCGTACACTAAGAGGAGTTCACCTTGACGTCTGCAGTAGCCTAGCAACTGCACGAGGTTCCGGTGTCGAAGGCGGCCAATGCTCACAACCTCGGCAACAAACTCCCTCACTCCCTGCCTCGAATCATGTGACACTCTCTTCACCGCAATCTCCAAGCTAGACTCTGGAAGTACCCCTTTGTACACCCTTCCAAATCCTCCAACGCCCAGCAAGTTCCTATCCTTGAACCCACTGGTGGCATGAAACAAGTCCTTGTATGAGAACCGGTGCGGCCCGAACTCATCCTCCCAATCTTCCCGCACCTCGGCGTAGCGCCGCCGCCTCCATACCACGAAGAAGACGGCGGCGAGCGCCGCCGCCACGAGCAACGCGGTGGCGAGTGGCAGCAGGACATCCAGGACCTTGGACCGTGGCTTGGGACCCAGGCGTGGCAGGGCGGGAAGCTTGGAGAAATCGAGAGGTGGGGCCGGCCCGTCCAAGCTGAAGCTCCACCCGAGCACGTAGTGGCTCGTGACGATGACTCCGCTCGACGACGAGAAGCCGACGTACATGGTATCCGCCATGAACGCGGAAGGATCCACGGCCGTGGAGATCAGAGGCTTCTTGGGCTTCGGCACCTGCACCGGGGCTAGCGTCACGTCGAGCTGCCCGGCCTGGCCGTCGTAATCGATCCACACCTGCATCGGCTTCCGGCTGTTCAGCTGCAAGTCTCGCCAGGCGCCGCCGGCGTCGTCGTAGTATCCGGCCGGCCGGGGCTGCTTTGAGATCATGCTGTTGACGTCGACGCCGACGTGGTTGCTGTTGATGTCGAGGAGGTCCGGGTTCATGATGGTGTCGAGCTCCACCGCCAGGACGCGGTCGCTCGCCGTGCCGTTGATCCCGGGATGGACGCCCAGGTAGTGCCCGGCGCTCGCCGCGGAGAAGTTGGTGGTCGGGGCGAGGACGAAGGCGAGGCCCTGGTCGCTGAGCCTATCGTAGGCGGACACGATGGCGAAGACGAAGCACGTCGAGAAGGACCGCCCCGCGGTGGTGGCGTTCGCCGCCGAGGAGGAGGAGGACGAAGCGTTGAGGAAGTGGACGGGGGCCGGGTGGAAGGCGTGCGCTTTCGTCTGGGGCGTGGCGTTGGTGAGCGCGAGGAGGCCGTCCGGCGTCACGGCAGCGAGCCCATCCAGCGTGAGGTTCGCCGAGGCGAAGCCTTGGTAAATGAACTGGCCGCCGTCGGCGGACGACGGGGCAGCATGGATCAGGAGGAGCAGAACGACGGAAGATACAAACTTGGTGAGCATCCTTTTTTTTTTCCACCGGGACACTTCGCCGGTGACACTACTCAAACAGTTTGCTTAGCCACAGCTCTACAGTGTTTTTGACGTGTCGAGATCCAGGGTTCGTTGGTTGGGCGGTGAGAGAGTGGGTGTTGAGTTTTGTGGCGCTGGGGAGTGGGGGAGCTGAAAAACTGAAGATACAAAGAGAGAGGGACGGGAGTAGGCGACCGGTACTGAAAACTTACTCGCCGTGGATTTATCAATGTCAACGAAGGACTTGCCCGAGGCGACAATTCTGCCGCCAGGAACTTCAAAGATGGCTGCTGTTGGAGCTTCGAGTGGTTGTATGAGAGGTACAGGCCTGGCAGTCGCCGTGCCATGCCGGGCGTGCAGGCGGCGGCTGGACTATTCAATGGAACCATTTACCAGCTGGCTGCTCGAAACCGGCAACAAAACGAAACCTATGATGTTCTAGTAGCTAGGCAGTAGCTTGTCTCGGTGAATTCATGAGTCATGTGTTCAGCTGACTCTTCTACGCTATTCCAAACAATGCACCGCCTCGTCGAACAAACCGATATTTCAGGTGAGAAGTGTCTGTTCCATGGACTCGTGGCTCTTGTGCCTCCTGACAGCGAAACATTAATTTTCGACTTCACACAGCAGCCGCAGAAGGATCCATCATCCGAGCCGTTCTCTCGCCGGTAAATTCTGGAGTCATGATAGATTGATCTTGACACGGATCATGGTGTTTTTGGTTCGTTTTGAGCATTCGCACAGCGCACTTGACGGGTTCAGTGGGTCTTTGCCAGTTCATGAACAGCTTCTTGCGATACGGCCATTCTCGATTCGCCATCAACCGTAAGGCATGATTGATCATTTATTGCCATCGTAGTGGTTTATTTCATTTTTGAAAAGACAAAATATTTCCGTCACATGAATATGTACGAGTCTTGAAACAGGTTCTTGCAAATCAAAATCAACTGAACGCATCAGGCAGGAGATCGAGCTCTGAACCCAGGCCGGTGCGGTATGGTGTAAGTGGAAGCCGTGTTGCTTGCAACGCCCGGCGAGTCTGTAACAAACCGGTCTTTCAATCTTCTCAATACAAATGATAGTCCTTCAACGTATTCGAAATAAAATAATATTCTCTTTTCAATGCATTGGTTAGATGCAGATACAGGAATATTTGAAATAATATTCTCTTTTCTAAAAAAATGATATTGCCCATGTCAGCATTTCAGGCAAACTACTGAAATTTATTGCTTTCTCCTGACAAGAAAATTCCCAGACGCGTGCCAATAACGCAATGTTGAATCTCAGGTTGCGGTCGATCCGACCGCGCTTCCACCTTCTTTATTAGCGCAGCGTGGGTGGGACCCATGACAGCTGTTGCGAGATAAGCTTCCCTTGACTCCTCGTCTCCATTCCTTTCCCTTCCCTTTCCTTTCTCTTTCGTCCCGTTGCAGCACAGCAGCAGCGATGGCTCGGCCGGCCGGGGCGTCGGAGATCCCGGGAGAGCGCTGGCTCGCGATGCGGGCAGTGGGCGACCGAACTCCACACAAAGCCAAGCGCCGCGAAGCTCGCTGCGAGGCTGAGATCCCATGGCTAGGGTTTCCCGGCCCCTGCACCGATTTGCCGGCGCCGTTGAGGCAGCTCCGCCCCGAGCTCGGCCCCGCGCTCGCCGGCTGCGGAATCTCAGCTATGCACCTCGAGGTGAGCCCGTCCTACCTACCTTCCTCTCCCCATCTTCATCTTCTCCGTCGCGCTGGCCCATAGGAGCATCAGCGGGGGCCTTGCAACGGTGGATCCATGCGCTGGTGACGGAGATTGATGTCAATTCGTTTGCTAGGATGCACCGTCGATTTTGCTGCTATTTCTCTGGTGTGGATATCATGGGGTGATGGATTGTACTACTACAACAATTTCCTTTGTTAGTCTATGTGTCAGATCCATGCGTGAGTGGCGAGCTCCCGCTACATTGGATATTTGTGAAATTCAAATTCCCTACTCTTAGCGGCCACAAACAATTCACGATTTCAGGTCCATTATCGTCCTTCTACATTCAGACGTTGGTGCCAGAGCCATAATACAAGTAATACTGAGCTTAGTTGCAAGGATTCAAGTTATTTGTTCTCTCATCGAGTTGAATAATTGCTGGCACTTAACATTTTTCTTCAAATATTTTGACTAAATGATTTTTCCTCTGCATAATCTGGATGTGTTATTGTACACGATGATAGTTTGACTTTCCATACACTTATCTGTTAGACACTACTACCCTCTTGACTGTTTTGACTCTCAAGGAATAGCCATTAAAACAATATTCTTATTTAACCTGGATTTCTTCTATCATTTTTACAATGTACTATATATGGATCAATAAAAACCTACTTCTGCAATACAGTAGTTGGGAACACAGGAGCGAGGTGGAGCGAACTCAACACTCAACAGAGTGCATGAACAATCCATGATTCCAGGTGCAGAGACGAGATCCTTTCCTTTTTCACATTACCGTGCTGGCGTTTTCCTATTCTTCTTTTCAAATATGACAGAAGGTGAAGGATGTTGGATTTGGGAATGCAATCCGTATGATCTTTATGCATATTTTTTAACAGACGCATGATCGAGGATGTTGTCTAGTAGTGCAAATTAAATGATAAATGCATGTATTAGCTTAATCTTGTTGGGTAGGTTTTGGTTAGTAGTTTTAGTGTCTACATTTTCTCTTCTCCATACAGGTTATGAGCTGAAGGAGCACAGCCACATATATAGTGAACTGATCGGTAACATTGCCTTGATTGTAGAGCTATAAACATCTACTAGACTTAATTTCCATTTATCTACTGCAGGCACTAGATAGTCGATGGTGTTGCTTTGAAATTGTACTGTGCAAGGGGTATAGTCAAATACATTTTTTATTACTAATCTCCGTCCACTTCTGATTACTTCTCTTTTATTTTTCTTCTTGCAAAACCAGAGTGGTGGAGCAGGTGTGTTGGATCAGCAGCAGCGAACTGGCTGAGCCCCCGCCACTGTGGCCATAGGAGAGTTCCCAGAGGTGTGCTGGCCTCTGCCCCAAGCTGTGGTCGTGTAACAGGTGACTGCCTCGAGTCTAGCAACATAAGCTATCCATTTCCGGTGAGCCCGCTACTTCTTGCTTTCCTTCCCTTTCAACATCATTGCTTTGCACTGAAGCGCGTTAGGATGACAGTAACAATGTCCCACAACCACGAGGATAAGAAGCATTTGGATTTCCTACTTTTAGTTTTGTCATTGCCCAGGATGTTGCTTATCTCCAAATCGCACACTGCAACAGCTCATCAGTAAAAGCAGCTTACACTCCTTACAGCAACAACAAAGCCTTTTAGTTCCAGGCAAGATGGGTAAAAGAAATTAAACAAAGAAGCCTAAACTATTATAGTATTAAAGACAGTACAAACACTTCAGTACCTTCTACACCCGGTGTCTCCAAGCACATACTCCTCGATAAGAGAATTACAGCCTAATTGGAATCTAAGTATTGGCTAAATGTGTACCGTATTCCTGGTTTGGTGTTACCTTAGTGCAATTGGGTCCATAGTTTTCTCCAGGTGCAGAGACGAGATCCTTTCCTTTTTCACATTACCGTGCTGGCGTTTTCCTATTCTTCTTTTCAAATATGACAGAAGGTGAAGGATGTTGGATTTGGGAATGCAATCCGTATGATCTTTATGCATATTTTTTAACAGACGCATGATCGAGGATGTTGTCTAGTAGTGCAAATTAAATGATAAATGCATGTATTAGCTTAATCTTGTTGGGTAGGTTTTGGTTAGTAGTTTTAGTGTCTACATTTTCTCTTCTCCATACAGGTTATGAGCTGAAGGAGCACAGCCACATATATAGTGACTGATCGGTAACATTGCCTTGATTTGTAGCTATAAACATCTACTAGACTTAATTTCCATTTATCTACTGCAGGCACTAGATAGTCGATGGTGTTGCTTTGAAATTGTACTGTGCAAGGGTATAGTCAAATACATTTTTTATTACTAATCTCCGTCCACTTCTGATTACTTCTCTTTTATTTTTCTTCTTGCAAAACCAGAGTGGTGGAGCAGGTGTGTTGGATCAGCAGCAGCGAACTGGCTGAGCCCCCGCCACTGTGGCCATAGGAGAGTTCCCAGAGGTGTGCTGGCCTCTGCCCCAAGCTGTGGTCGTGTAACAGGTGACTGCCTCGAGTCTAGCAACATAAGCTATCCATTTCCGGTGAGCCCGCTACTTCTTGCTTTCCTTCCCTTTCAACATCATTGCTTTGCACTGAAGCGCGTTAGGATTTGTCTAGCGCTAAGGAGACATTGGTTCGCACTGTAGACAAGGGACAGTCCGATGGACAAGGTAGCAAAATAAATTTCATATGATTTGTTCCTCATTTTTACTATAGCACAAGTATGTACGCTCATGTAGCAGAATAGGAAACTAGACAGAATGTGTGGGTTAAGTCATATATAATTTTTTGTCCATGCAAATTGTGCATATAAGTTTCTTAAAAGGCAGTAACAGAATAGGCAAGTTTTGCTTCTTACTCCCCCTTTCCCCCATGATTCACACTGAGTTTTTTTCAATGAATCTTGTGATACACTAACATTACCATGTTAAGTTGGGTAGAAAATAATCTAGCCAAATTTTCTTGTTTGAAAAGTTATGTGTAAAAACAGCATGTGCGAAATTTTATTTGCTAAAATTATCAAGATATATAGTTTTGTGAAAGAAAAGTATAATAACTATGCACAAGATATGTATTGAAGTTCTTTTTAGAAAGTTAAATGAAAAGTTGTTTCAGTAAACTAATAGGGTTCACGCTGTGTCAGTAAACTAGTTAGGTAATCTAAGTACAAAGAAAACTTTTTCACAGAAAGTTCAAAATTTTCTCATGAATTATGTAGGAAACATATATATAGAATTTTATTTATTTTTTTCTTAAGTTTTGTAGTAATCTTTTGTTCTGAAAATTTTGCTTATTATAAGCTTATGTACAAAATATTGTCTATATAAGTTTTTATGGGAAATTTTCTATAAAATGTTTTGTATATAAGTTTTTAAGAGAATTTCTCTACAAAAAGTTTTGTATATAAGATTTCAACGAAAGTTTTCAATAAAAAGTTTTTAAGAAAATTTATGGAAAATATATACGTATAGTAGTTTTTTCTTTAGATTTTTTAGTGAATATGAAATTATAAATATTTCGTATGATTTTTTTGGATAAAGTTTGTACAAACCTTTATCTAGATAACTTTTTGTTAATACTTTTTATGCATATATTTTTGTGAACAAAAACATTTTCCATAAATTTTTTATGAAACTTACCATAACAAACTTTCCGAATGATTTTGTCATGAAAAACAATTATTAAAAATAGTTTTAATAAAAAACATTATATGTTTATTTAATAATTTTGTATATGTTCCGTGACCAAAGTATTGTTCTCTGTATAAGTTTTGTATGAAACTTTTTTTTTGTAAAAGAGCTGTGTCAAAATGTCTGGCTACTTAGTATTTATTTTTGCAAAAATTATAAATATTTTTTCGTATAATTTTTTTGGATAAAGTTTACAAAACTTTATCTAGATAACTTTTTGTTAATACTCTTTATGCATATATTTTTGTGAACAAAAACAATTTCCATAAATTTTTTTTTATGAAACTTACCATAACAAACTTTCTGAATGATTTTGTCATGAAAAATGGTTATTAAAAATAGTTTTAATAAAATATTTATATGTTTATTTAATAATTTTGTATAAGTTCCGTGACCAAAGTATTGTTCTCTATATAAGTTTTGTATTAAACTTTTTTTGTAAAAGAGCTGCGTCAAAATGTCTAGCTACTTAGTATTTATGTTTAGAAATTATTTTTTGCAAAAAGTATAAATATTTTTTCATATGATTTTTTTGGATAAAGTTTGTACAAAACTTTATCTAGATAACTTTTTGTTAATAATTTTTATGCATATATTTTTTTGAACAAAAACATTTTACATAATTTTTTTATGAAACATTCCATAAAAAACTTTTTGAATGATTTTGTCATGAAAAACTGTAATTAAAAATAGTTTTAATAAAAAACTTTATTTGTTTATTTAATAACTTTATAAGTCTTTCGTATAAATAAGTTTTTCTATGAAATTGTATAGAAAGTTCTCCATATAATGAAAAAGTTCTCCAACAAAAAGTGGATTTTTTGTAAGTTTTTGTAGGAATGTTTCATATTTCAACAAAGAATTCTTAGAGAAATTATCTGTAAATAAGGTTTACAAAAGAATCTTGTATGAAATAGTTATATATAAAACTTAGGTAACAAGTTTTTTCAGAAAAGTTTGATATATTAGTGTTTTTAGGGTGTAACACAAAATTTGTATACCAAAGTTTATGCACAAACATTATATGAAAACGTTGGATACAAAACTTTTTTTAGATAAGTTACATTTGAAAAATATTTGTTTTTGTAAATAAAGATATTTTATATACGAATTATTAATCCTCTTATGTTTGTTTTTTCTTATTTTCCAGGTCTAGCACAAAAATGACAAGATAAAAAAATAGCGCCTGGTCCGTAATTTTTTTAAGCAGACATGATTTATTTTCTATGTATATTAGAGAGGGACAAATATGCTTAATTTTATCTCTTTTGTAGATGTGTGGTTGTGCTTTCAAGCTTTATCTTTTTGTTTGTACAAGCAAATGTCTTGAAACTGACTTTTATTGTACTTTCCCCACCCATTTACCCCTATTTTCCCATGGCCCCGAATGTTTTTTGTCGTGATAAAAGTGAAAGTGAAAAGAGTTTTACAAAACTGCAAAAAGAGAATGAGTCATCGGGGTTTTTGGCGCTAAATAAATAGCAACGGGTGGATGCCTAAAAGGGAATGAGGTTTTTGGCGCTAAACAAATAGCAATGGCTGGATGCCTAAAAGGTAACCACCGTTCCATTAGAAAATCGACCGCACGGAGTGATTTTTGCGGGCGACCGCAAACAAAAGAGGCCCTGCCAATAATCTTGCCATCTTACTATTACTAATTGGCGGCTCCTTTTGAAGGCTCCACGTTAATCCTCACGAGACGCGCTAGAAAAAAGATAAATCTTAGAAATTCTCACAAAAATCATAAACATCTGGCCATCAATCTGCGAAATTATATCGTAACTAATAATAATAGCCATTAGATTTATTGTAGTTTTAAAAATTTACCCACCTGTGCTATTATTAAAAAATCTAAAATAACCCCCTAAATATATATCTAAATTACCCACTCATGCCATTATAAAAATAATCTAAAGTGGCCCTCTAATCTTTATCTAAATTACCTAAGCAAATTTATTCGATATATACATGGCATCGTTAGTAGATCAGTTCCTTTTCCTTCGAGCACAAAGCAACGACCGTGGGGAGGAGGCACGAGGTGAGTGCCTTGCCGCGGCGGCCGTGGCAGGTAAGCGAGCTGATTAATTAGGCTAAGATTGATGCTGCTTGCGGTGAGATGATCTGTATTTTTTCCATGCCAGGAACCGGTAGTACAATAGCATTTAGTTTCCTATCTGCATGGAGATTCCAGTAATTCAATTTGCATGGAGTCATGCATGCAGATGTATGATATAGGTGCAGGAATATGAGGAATCTCACATGTCTCTGATGCAACATACATTACAAGCCTGCGAGATCTTTGGCTAATGGGTAATTATTGGTCGTGTGCAGTCAAACTGCGATAGTATCAAAGAAGCATGTATACAATATACATATCAGGTGACGGATCCATCCATATCCCCCTTTTGCCTCTTCTATTCCAACTGTTTTCTTTTGAGTTTCATTCCAAGTGTTTGATAATTTGTCCATTAGAGCCTACGGTGCATTGGATCAAGGTCCGATTATTTCTTAGTAGTAGTATTTTTTGTTCTTCAGTGTTAGTACATATTATTTACATAATGGAATATCAAATCATTAATTAATGTAGTCCCGTGTATATGTTTAGTATGTTTATGATTAAGACATGATATGTATATCAAACTCTAAGTCTTAATATACAATCAATCAGAAACATGCTAAACATGTATATTCAGAATTATGTTAAAAGGACAATTAATGGGAATTATCACAAAAAAACAAGAAACACACCGCTACTGTTTAAACGAACCATACAATAAAATCATTGCATATATCTGTTTTCTATAAAATTCCCATCCCTACTATCATGAAAATAATCTAAACTAAACCTAAGATCTATATCTGAATTCCACTCCTCGATCTCTTATTATAAAAGAATTTACAACCCCCCCCCCCCCCACACACACACACATCTTCATTTAAATGACCCACCTATATCATTATACAAAATTGGAATCTATCATTAATAAATATGAAAATAAATTACCCACCTCTGCTATCATTAAAAATTAACTGAACTAACCTCTAAATAGTAACATGCATTTAAATTACCTACCTTTGTTAATATAAAAAGTATTCCAAAGTACTCTATATGTGATTCTAAATCATCATCATCTATCAAAAATTAATTCAAGGTATACATGAATGATATATGATATATGTGACCATGTAAATCAGGTATACATGTACGGAAAAAAATAAGCATGCATATCAATTTCCATGTAAAAAACATTGTTTAAGTTAAGGTGGTACATGTAAAGAACACATGGAAGTGTGATGCCATAAGAAAAATAAACTCTATCACAATCAAATATAAATTTTATATATCATATGGTATAATATATGTTACCAATGAGAGAGTAATGGCAAGGAATTTTAAATAGCCATGTACCCTTAACTTTTTTCATAATAATTTTAGTATATCTCCTAAAATTACTAGCCCGTGCAGAGGACGGGTTGATAGACTAGTTAATCAATAATCATGACTAGTAGACTACTCTACTACTGGCTTGAATGGAAATTTAGTGCGTTTCTTTTGCTGTTTTTGTTAAGGCATAGAACTGTCTGACTGAACCCTGTCAAGGATAAGAAGAATTCAGTACTATGACACGAGAACTCCCATTTGTTATCACAGAGAAAACAGATAAACGGTACAGTCCCTAACTGCGAGACCCTATCACCTATTCACCTTCCTCCCGAGAGATCAGAAATGGCACCCATGCTCGTGGATGACACGCATGAGATCATATTCCTGTTGATCTCCCTGCTATACACCCGCTCCATTACGGTGAAGCCGAAATACTCCGGTGACAGGTCCGGAAGGACCATATCGCCGTCGAGATACTGCATAACCTGCCGCATAGTTGGCCTTGCATTGGGCAATGGATGCGAGCATAGCAGCCCAAGTTTCAGTACTAAAGATACCTCATCAGGATTGAAACCTTCTGGGATCATCGTGTCCGCCACGTCGATGATCAAACCCCTGCGCCAGTGCCCAATTACCCAATCCACAAGCACGGTGGGATTGCGGTGCTCGTCTTGCTCAATTGGCCTTCTTCCACAGGTGACCTCCAGAAGGAATGCCCCGAAAGCAAAGACATCGGTTGCTGGAGTCGCCTTCCCGGTGTGGCCTAATTCAGGGGCCAGGTACCCCATGGTACCGACCACATGTGTAGTATGCGCATCGGTTCCATGATCATACAGCCTTGCAAGGCCGAAATCCCCCAGGCGTGCGTTCATTTCTCCATCGAGGAGCACATTGCTTGCCTTAACATCTCGATGGATGACGACTTGCTCCCAATCCTCATGGAGATACAATAGCCCAGACGCCACTCCTCTGATGATATGAAACCTCTGAGGCCAATCCAACGAACCCTTGCTTCGATCGTACAGGTATTTGTCGAGGCTACCATTTCGCATGTAATCGTAGACCAAGAGAAGTTCACCTTTGCGCCGGCAGTAGCCGAGCAACTGCACAAGGTTGCGGTGCCGCAGCCGTCCCATGCTCGCAACCTCGGCGATGAACTCCTTCATGCCCTGCTTGGACTCGTGAGACACCTTCTTCACCGCGACCTCCATGCTGGACTTGCGGAGCACGCCCTTGTACACGCTTCCGAACCCTCCTGCCCCGAGCAGCTGCTTGTCACCGAACCCTTTGGTGGCGTGGAACAAGTCCTTGTACGAGAACCTGTGCGGCCCGAACGCGGACTCCCAGTCCTCGCGCACCTCGGCGTACTTGATCAGACGCCGCACCAGGGCGTAGATCGCGACGCCGACGGCGAACACCAGCGTCGCCGACGCTATGGGCAGCACGATCTCCAGGACCCTGGAGCGCGGCTTGGGCCCCGCGGGCGGCAAGGCCGGCAGCGCCGAGATGTTCAGCGCCGGCGCCGCCCCGTCGAGCGCGAAGCTCCAGCCGAGCACGAAGTGGCGTGAGAAGAGGACGCCCGTCGCCGACGTGAACCCGACGTACGCCGTGTCCCGCACCACGCCGGTGAGGTCGACGGCGGTCTGCAGCAGCGGCTTCTTGGGCCTGGCCAAGCCTACGGGGGCCATGGTCACGATGACCTGCGCGGCGGCGCCGTCGTAGTCCACCCAGACCTGCATGGCCTTCCGGCTGATCAGGCTCAGGTTCCGGAACTGCCCGTCGCCGTCGTCGTAGTACCCGGCGTCCTCCGCGGCGCGCGACTCCAGGCTGTCGACGTCGACGCCGACGTGGTTGCTGTTCAGGTCGTGGAAGTCGGCGTTGAACAGCGTGTCGAGCTCCACGGCGAAGATGCGGGCGTTCCCGTTGCCGTTGTCGGTGTTGTTGAGCAGGCCCAGGAACTGGCCTGGCAGCGCGGTGGACAGCACGGACCTGTCGGAGCAGACGAAGAACGCCAGGCCGTGGCTGCTGAGGTCGGTGTACTGCCCGAAGATGGCGAAGACGAAGGTCGTCGAGAAGGACCGCGCGGCGGTGGCGTTCCGGGCGCCGGCCGGGTCCCGGAACGGCAGCGGCGACGGGTGGAACGCGTGGCCCTTCTTCTGGATGGTGCCGTTGGTGAGCATCAGGAGGCCGTTCGGCGTCACGGTGGCCGAGCCGTCGAGGGTGAGGTTCGCGCCCTTGAAGCCGTTGTAGACGAACCGGCCGTCATCGCCGCCGGCAGCGGCGTCCGCGGAGCGGCCAGCAGGCAGGAGGAGCAGCAGGAGCAGAGTGGCCAGGTGGGAAGTCTGGAACGGCATTGCTCTGATGCCGCTGGATTTCTGAATTGTAAACGGCGGGCCTCAGTTCCACGTTACCGTCAGAATAAGTTTTAGCAGGTGTTTGCTGGGAGGAAAATTCAGGGATCCTGACGCGTCAGGCAAATCATCTGCCAAGCTGTTGATTGCTGACTGAGGAACAGGGATGTGGTCAAGTGCAGGGCTGTGTCTGAACTCTGTTTTTTTCTTGGCTGTGTTTAGTTCTCAGAAATTCTATCTCCAAAATTCACTATTCACCTGGGTAAATAAAAAAAATAGTTGCATGATTATAATGTACACAACGAGGCGAATCTTTTGAGCCTATTTAGGTCATGGTAGGACAATGTTTACCACAAACAAATAAAAAGTGTTACGGTCTCCGATGTGACTTTCTCACCTCTTTTTTCACCATCTTTTTGGAACTAAACACATAAAAGTCAGAACTCTGAATTGAGAGCAGCATGCGCACAGCAAGTGTCTGTTGACCATTGGAAGGAAAATTCGCCGTTTCTTTGGAGTATCTATCTAGACAAAGAGTTATATAACCAGAAAATATACTGAGGTGGTCTTTTTTTCATGGAGATCATAGTTTCTTTTTGAAGTGGTCCATCTAGATGGCTAGAAATGATCTAAGGAATTCAGCTGTCATCTAAAACTGAAAGGCTTTGTTTCAAAGAGAATTCGCTATGCTTGTCATTAAAAGCAGGATGTGAAAAATCTTATGAAGCCCTTCTGACGAGTCGGATTTGGTTCTGTACGGGCCAGGTTGAAGGCTCATTTTCCCGTCGAGTTTCCAGCCTTTTCACTTTGCGAGGAAGGCCTCTGCATGTTGGCTCAACCAAACACCGCACATTAGCTAAATCTTATGTTCATAGTTCAAAGTAAAATATGATAATATGTAAGAAAAAATCGGATGTTTAACCCCTCAAATATAAAATTCCGTTTAAATAATCACTCGAAGTGGTTTTAGAAGTAGTTTTTGCCATGTGGCGGCTGATGTAAATGATGACGTGGTGAAAAAGTCTACATAGCCCCCCAAACTATCTAATATGGAATACTTCACCCCCTGAACTATAAAATTGAATGTTTAACCCCTTTAACTATACTATCATTTGACTAACTCCGTAAAATAATTTTAGAGGTGATTTCTACCACATGGTATGGTTGCTGACCTGAACGGCAACATAGCAATGTCCCAAATGCCAAGCAGACAATCATACCATCTTTTTTTTCCTTCCTTTATTGCACCCAAAAGGACATCCCTTGCTAGTTGCTACACACGGATGGAGAGTGAGCGATGACCGTTGAAACTGGTAACGCCTGGACTCAAACTCTGCCCATCACCTTCCTCGCACTCAGACATGGTAGAGCTTGAGTCTAGACTGTACGGCGGACATCGCTCTGTCTCCATCTGTGTATAGCAAGCATGTTCTTTTGGGTGTAACAAAGGAAAGGTGTATGAGAAAAATGATGGTATGATAACATTATAGGCCACTGCTGTGTCGTTATCCACGTCGCCAACAACCATGTGGCAGAAACCACTCTAAAATCACTTTACGGAGTTATTTAAATAATATTATATAGTTGAGGGGGTTAAACATTTGATTTCATAGTTCATAGGGTGATGTAATCCGCATTCGGTAGTTTGTGAGGGTGTCACACCCGGTTTTCAAGGCAAAACCAGATGCATCTCATATGTGCGCCAGGATCAGTTTACACACATATGGTAGACGTCACAAGTGAATATCCATAACCATGCATAACGAAAGAATATTAAAGTGCATTTATTACAATCTCAAGACCTTCTCCCTATCATTGCACTGAGCCATATCCAGCTTTTTTTCAACAGTCTTCAGCCAATCATCGGCATCAAGTGGATCTGCAGAGTGGGAGTAGGTAGGAGGCTTGTGACTCATGAACTCCCGGTGCTTGTCTCTCGGCTGATTGTTGTTGTTGTTGGGGTTATTGTTGTTGTTGTTGTTGATCTGAGCCTGCAATCCAGTCACAACAGTGGCTAGATTCTGAAGAATCTGAGTCTGGTTGGCAATGATCTGCTCCATTGCTGTAGGTTCTTGATTCGGCGGAGGATTTGGATTGGGGTTGGCACGTCCCTGACGATTCACAGGTGGTTGATCCACTCCACTTCCAGACCTGGTGTTCACCATCTGATGGTTAGAAACATGAGGTTCAGAAAACGATAGAAGACCAAATACTCAATTGTAAACAATCAACGAAGAACGAACCATCCAAAACAGAAATTTCAATTCCTAACAGATTCCGTCAGTTATCTTTAAACAGTCGTAACTTTTATTCTGTTCGACCAGAAATTATGAATTTTCACCAAAACGTAGATTTTGAAGTTCTGAAACTAACCCAAGTTGAATCACCTTAATCCGACTTCTGAAACTTAAGATATTAAATAAACAAGACAGTAGTGTCAGGACCACGAGACAGATTCTGA
>OAMR01000879.1:217640-290177 GCA_900205405.1 Echinochloa crus-galli | reverse complement strand
TTCTCTTTTCAATGCATTGGTTAGATGCAGATACAGGAATATTTGAAATAATATTCTCTTTTCTAAAAAAATGATATTGCCCATGTCAGCATTTCAGGCAAACTACTGAAATTTATTGCTTTCTCCTGACAAGAAAATTCCCAGACGCGTGCCAATAACGCAATGTTGAATCTCAGGTTGCGGTCGATCCGACCGCGCTTCCACCTTCTTTATTAGCGCAGCGTGGGTGGGACCCATGACAGCTGTTGCGAGATAAGCTTCCCTTGACTCCTCGTCTCCATTCCTTTCCCTTCCCTTTCCTTTCTCTTTCGTCCCGTTGCAGCACAGCAGCAGCGATGGCTCGGCCGGCCGGGGCGTCGGAGATCCCGGGAGAGCGCTGGCTCGCGATGCGGGCAGTGGGCGACCGAACTCCACACAAAGCCAAGCGCCGCGAAGCTCGCTGCGAGGCTGAGATCCCATGGCTAGGGTTTCCCGGCCCCTGCACCGATTTGCCGGCGCCGTTGAGGCAGCTCCGCCCCGAGCTCGGCCCCGCGCTCGCCGGCTGCGGAATCTCAGCTATGCACCTCGAGGTGAGCCCGTCCTACCTACCTTCCTCTCCCCATCTTCATCTTCTCCGTCGCGCTGGCCCATAGGAGCATCAGCGGGGGCCTTGCAACGGTGGATCCATGCGCTGGTGACGGAGATTGATGTCAATTCGTTTGCTAGGATGCACCGTCGATTTTGCTGCTATTTCTCTGGTGTGGATATCATGGGGTGATGGATTGTACTACTACAACATTTAGAGGGTGATGTAATCTGCATTCGGTACTTTGGGGGTTATGTAGACTTTTCTGCCACGTTATAATCCATAGTAGCCGCCATGTGGCAAAAACCTCATCTAAAACCACTTCATGGGGTTATTTAAATGATATTGTATAGTCGAGGGGGGTTAAACATCCGGTTTCGTGGGGATGAAGTATTCTATCCCTAATAGTTTAGGGGGTTATATAAACGAATTATAACTTTTTAAAGAAAATCCTCATAGATAGAGCTTGTTTTTATGAAAATCCAGTCCTAATCCAAACAACCATTTTGTTCCGAAGCACATGCCATTTTAGAAAAGGAAAAATAATGAAACAGGATTACGACGGCCTACGTTTTCGAACAAGATACCTCGCTCATTCTAGCACCAAACCTTTGCTTTTTTTCCCCTAAACGCCAGTAGATAGGGACCCACATATACATACACACCTGTAAATACACATACATAACTCCTACCTTTATGAGCACTAAACCTTGACGTCCTCTTGATTCTTTTGCACAAGGGACTTAATCCAGTATTCCCTCCATTGTAATGAAAGTCTTTGAGACTTCACATTGTTTACTACAAGCCCTAACCGTCCATATCACCTTCCCACTTGAAGAATAGTAACAGTGGATGCGCCAATGCTCGCCATTGATAGATCGGGCAAGTTGCCACACTGATCAAATCCTACATTCCGTACGAGTGACAAATCATGAATTGATTGACTAGAGCCCAAATATTGCATGACACTTCGCATGGTAGGCCTTATATTGGGCAACGGGTGTGCGCATATCAAACCAAGTTTCAGAACAAGGATTACCTCTTCCATTTCATACTTCCCCATGAGCCGCGGATCCACGGGTTGTAGGATTGAACCATTGTCATGATGCTCGATCACCCAATCTACCAGCACGATCTGATTGTTGCGGTCATCACGATCAATTGGTCTTCGCCCACATGCAACCTCTAAGAGGAACACACCGAATGCAAACACATCAGTTAAAGGTGTTGCCTTCCCCGTGCGTATCAGCTCAGGTGCAAGGTACCCTATGGTTCCGGCAACATGTGTGCTTTGAGGATCGGTGCCATGGTCATACAGCCTGGCCAAGCCGAAGTCACTGAGTTTACTGTTCATCTCGTTGTCCAAGAGCACATTGCTTGCCTTTATATCTCGATGGATAACAATTTGCTCGCAATCCTCATGTAGATACAAAAGGCTTGCCACAACACCTTTGATGATCTTATACCTCTCATCCCAAGAAAGTGCAGGCAATGTTTGATCATGCAAGTGTCTATCAAGACTACCATTTGCCATGTAGTCATAAACCAGGAGAAGTTCACCTTTACGCCTACAGTAGCCTAGTAACTGCACGAGGTTGCGGTGCCGAATGCGGCCTATACTCACCACCTCAGCTACAAACTCCCTCACTCCTTGTCTCGAATCATGTGAGACCTTCTTCACTGCAATCTCCAAATATGACGGTCGAAGTACCCCTTTGTATACTCTCCCAAATCCTCCGACGCCAAGTAAGTTGCTATCATTGAAGCCATCAGTGGCATGAAACAAATCTTTGTATGAGAACCGGTGCGGGCCGAACTCGCCCTCCCAATCTTCCCGCACCTCGGCATACCGCCGCCTTCTCCATAGGATCAAGAAGATGGCTGCTAGCACTGCAATCACCAGCGACGCCATGGCGAGTGGCAGCACAACGACGAGCACCTTGGACTGAGGCTTCGGACCCAGGAGCGGCAGGACTGGAAGCTTGGAGAAGTCTAGAGGAGAAGCTGGCCCGTCCAAGCTGAAGCTCCATCCGAGCACGTAGTGGCTCGTCAACATGACCCTGGTCGCCGACGAGAAGCCGATGTACACGGGATCGGCGATGACCGTCGAAAGATCAAGGTTCATGGAGAGAAGAGGTCTCTTGGGCTTTGCCACTCTCGCCGGAGCTAGCGTCACGTCGAGCCGCCTGGCCTGGCCGTCGTAGTCCACCCACACTTGCATCGGCTCACGGCTGTTCAGCCTCAGTTCTTGAAAGGCGCCGCCGCCGCCGGCGTCGTCGCTGTAGTAGCCGGCCGGGCTGGCCTGCCGCGACACGAGGCTGTTGACGTCGACGCCGACGTGGTTGCTGTCGATGTCGCGCAGCTCGGGGTTCATGATGGTGTCGAGCTCCACCGCCAGGATGCGGCCGCTCGCGGCGGAGCCGTTGGCCGCCACGTCGGGGAGGCCCAGGTACTGCCCGGCGTGAGCGTGGTTTTTCCGACGGTGCCGGCCCGGGCCGCCAAATTTCTCACCGTAGATGATGCTTCAAAGTCGTGCGGGTGGATGGGTGGGAGAAAGTTGGTCCCACAACTTTATCTGCGGGGCCCACTTGATGCCTGGTTGTGCATGTGTCGCGAGGCACAAACCCGGAGAAAACCAGGCACGCGGCCACGCGCGTGAGGCAAGCCGGCATGGTGGGCCCACTTGACCTCGGATTCTCTTGGCCCAGGGCTCCTAAACGCAACCAGCAGCTCGATCTCTCCGTCGCTCACCTCTCACAAGATGGTACCGGCGGCGCCGCTTACTCGTCGGACGAGAAAGTTCCTCAAAAAAGAAGGTACCGATGTGGCATTGCATCGCAAATGGCATGGCCGCTAGAGATCGGCGTCATCCCCTCCTTCACCAACTCCGGCAACTGTAGATCTATGGAATCCTCCGATCTGGCACATGCTGCATCAGGTTTTATTTGGGCTCTGCGCCCTCTCCCTCCCTGTATTCCCATGGCTATCTTAGTTTCTTACTACACGATTTTCTTCTCCATCTTTGTTTCTTTCGAAGCAAGTTCTCATGGCATCGGCAGGGAGCAGCTTTAGTGTGGCTTGATGGCCGGATCTGGATCTATGACTGCATTGAGGCCTTCTTCTACATACTTACATGTCTGGCAATTCTACGATTGGTGTGCCGTGTGCTGTCTTGTAGGTTCTACATCTTCTGCCTTTGTCCTCTCTTTTCTATCCACTAAATGTTCTGTAGTGTTTCTTGCATGTTATGATGCTGAGAGAAAAGACAGATTTGAGCAGACCTGGGCAGGCTTTCCTTTCATTTAGGAAGATGCACTTTTTTACTAGGGAAGATACTTATTTTTTAGATAGCTCTTATCTGTGAACTAGTGATCTTTTTGAAACATATGGATGCTATACTGAACTAGTTGCAAATACTGAACTATTAATACTTCTATATGAATTATCCGTTAATATACTTTGTACTTGACCTGGTACATGAAAGAATTAAACCTTGTACAAGACCATTCCTGATACTTGGCAGTGACCTCTTTCTTGAACATGGATTTTGAATGGTATCATTTACTTTTTCTCTTCCATTCCCAAAATTTTAAATATTTGACCTAGAATTGGTAGACAAATGGCCTATGTTTGTTACTAGTGCAAGATATAGCTTGCATACATGAGGTTATCATCCTTTTCTTCAATCCTAAATATACATCTATCATCATACTATATATCCATTGCAAGGCAAGATCGGGCAAGGTCTGTTTGTTATGATATTATAATAAACATGCAGTTAGCAATATCTAGCTACAATTCATTTTGTTTCACCAATATCTTACATCGACAATAGCTTATTGCATCATGTTGCTTCTTTAGCAGGAGAAGGTTGCTCAAGGATACACATGATGATGTTCGCCCACCGAATGCCATCATTGGTAATGTATGGGAGATGACTAGCTATTGCAGTTGCAAGTTGCAGTGGGCATTCTGATGATCCAACCAATGACTATATGCCTCTAGTTTAAACTCCAAGCAGTTTAATTCAATTAATATGAAAGAACAACAGGTTCTATCTTTGACAGATTGGTGGGTTGTCAAATTCATTATGTCCTGCAATTTTCAATTTATTTTTGTTGTTTTTTTGGTAAAATTGGAATTATTGGATGATATATCCTTTTGTATGGTGATGACATTGCAATTGGAGGCATCACAAGTGAAGCAGATTTTTTGTTCTCTTCCATGCAAAATTTTAATGTTCCAAAATACCATATCTTTACTCATCTTTTTAAAGTCTTAAGCACATTTAAAAAAACAAAATCATGTTCCTTTTGTTCTATTTTGGAACAATGTCAGATATGTCATGCATGAATATTTGCTCTTGTACAAACTGGTTCAAAATAAAACAGTACCATAATTGTTGGTACTGGAATATAACATGTATAAAATACAACTTGTTCCATGCAAATATTGTGTTGTCAATTTCGACATAGCTGATTTAATCTATATCTTGTAGGGCTTCAAAGGTGGCTAGGCAAGAGATGTTTACAAAATTTAATTGGCCTAGGGCTTTAGCTGCCCTGTTCAAGAATGGTGAAATAATGCGTCTGCACGGCCATTACCGCAGGGATTCTGAAGCAGATGATCCATAGAACTAGTTGGCATTTTGATATCAAGTGAAAGCTCTTGGCTAGATAAAACTCGAAGATTTATCATCATGATATACTACTCGTCAGTTGAATTGGTCCTCTTGTGAAATAATATCAGCATATGTTGTTGCGCTCATGTGCACATTTGAAGAAAGCTGATATGCATGACTCTGCTATTTATCTTGTCGGATGGTTTGTTTATAGTATTTAATGGCACCAAAATCCTGCAACGTTAGATTTGTCAATATTGTGCATTTGTGCTAGTATTTTATATAGGAAGAAAGTTGATATTCTTGACTTTGTTACTTATCTTGTTTTTGTGTTTATTGTGTTCGACATATGAAAGTGGTTGACATAACGAAAATTGATTTCATACATTGCATGCCGTGATAGTACGCAATCGCTTTATCATAATCCTGAAGCGAAAGAACCAGAAAGAAAAGGAGCTGCCAGATATTCGAGAGGCCGGGGAGAGGAAGGGGCAAATGGGGCAGGAGAGAGGTAACCGACGGTCGATGCTATGGGGAAGAGGAGTTGGAGAAGATGGAACTGTCTGGGACATGTAGAAAAAGAATCTGCCTGATGCGGATGTGGGTCGAGGCAAAGAAAAGTTGAGGCCCAGGCAGAGTGGCAGCGAGGCCCAGGCAGAAAGGCAGCGAGGCACAGAATCGATTAAAGAATTGTTGAAGTGGCACCGGCACACATCCCGAGGCTGCAGAATCCGGCGGCATGAAAATTGCCGGCCCGGGCCGGTACCGGTGGGATACCAAAACCCGCCCGGCGTCCGCCATGGCGAGGTCGGCGGCGGTCGGGGCGAGCACGAAGGCGAGGCCGTCGTCGCTGATCAGACCGTCGTGGATTGGGGAGACGATGGCGAAGACGAAGCACGCCGAGAAGGACCGCGGCACGGCGGTGGTGCTGTTCGATGTCGCGGCGGCGGGGTTGTTGACGAGCAAGTGCAGAGGCGCCGGTTTGAAGGCGTGTCACTTTCGCCGGGCGCGTGGCGTTCGTGAGCTCGAGGAGGCCCCCCGGCCTCACGGCGGCGAAGCCGGCCAGTGTAAGGTTCGCCGCCGAGAAGCCGTGGTAAACGAACCGGCCGCCGCCGCCGTCGGCTGACGCGGCCACGTGTAGCAGGAGGAACAGAACGACGAAGCAAACAAGCTTGGATACCATAGCTAACTTTTGCGGGAAACTTGGCACTGCATTGCAGCCACGGAATTCAAACCCTTAAGAATTAAGATGCTTGGTCAGTGTCAGTGATTATGCTGCGGAGTTTACGACGGCTGTTGACTGGTTCTGGCTCGTGCATGGATTTATCGATGTCGAATAAACTTTTGTCCCGTGTGTTTAGCACCCTGATGGCGTGATTGATGGGGTGCTCATGCAGACCCCGCGTTTTGTCAGCCAGAAGCCAGCAATCTTTGCAGAGATGCGATGGCTACTTACTTGCATTGGTAGTTGCAGTGCCTTGCTGGGTACAAAAAAGAACGGGTGAACGACATCATTCACCTGTGATCGATTGGTCATTGAGCCTAGTCCAAACTTGACTGATTGTAGTTTATCTGATATTGTTTGTTGGTCGTTTAACATGATTGGAAAAGGGAAAATTAATCTTCTAGTAGCAGGCAGTGGCTCACGTTACAAATGGATATCGTCAGGTTGTGTGTAGCGTGGTCAATCGGAAGTGCGATTGGTTTCGTCATGGATACATTTTTAAGCGTATTCAGTGTCTGCACTTGACTGATTCAGTGAGCGTTTGTCAAGTCACGCACAGCTTATACATATCAAATAAAGAGACAGAAAACCCTCATCCACATCTGCAGTCCATTGCTTCCTCTTGACAACAGATAATCTTTCACCAGTCTCCAGTCATGATTAGATCGAAATCCACTCTTGACTTTGATTCAAACATTTTGTATTGGTTCGTTTTTGTCATTGCTGATTCTCATCTAACTTATCGATAGAACAGTTGAGACTGGACAGCATATCAAAATGGAATTCAGTAATTTCTTATTACAGCGACAACCAGAAATAGAGTCAATCATCATAAGCACCATATATCACCTTCCTCCTGTGAGAGATCAGAAACGGCACCCAAACTCGCTGATGACACGGATAACTTCATCTTCCGGTTGTAATCCGTGGCATACATCCGCTCCAGCATGGCAAAGTTGAAGGCTAATTTGAGTAGTGCGATTTTAAGGCAAGTCGATGTTATGCAATACAAATATACAGTACAATCGAACATTAGCAGAGCGAGTAGAGAACTGCAAAATAATGTTGTATATGTTTCCAAAAAAAAAATGATGTAGACGGATGAGGAGCTCAAGCAAAGGCCCATGTCGGCCCCGAGAGAGAGGGGATGTGGTGTGCCGATGAGTCCGCGACACGCCCGAGCACTGGGCCGGTTACCCGAGGACAAAGGCCCACGAAACCACGCCCCCTGAGTCCCTCCCTGACGTCCCCTTTCGCCCACGCGGCGAAACGCCCAACACCAACGGACGGAGGAGCTCCGCCCGCACGCGCGCCGTTGCGTTGCTTCTCCTCGGCTCCGATTCCTCGTCTCCACTCCCCCCACACCACCGTGCTCTTTTCGCGGCGCGGCGGCATGGCGAGCGCGGCCGCTCCCAGTCGTCCCCTCCCTGTGGCCTCCCTCTCCGCGCGGCCGCTGGGATTCCCGAGGCGTTTCAAGCCCTCCACGGGAGGCGCGCCGCGCTCCAGCCTGCGCGTCGTGGCCTCCAGCTCCAAGGTGGACCCGGTCGAGGAGAGAACGCCCGTTGCGCCGCTTACGGACGTCCCAGTTCCGGACGCGTCCCCGCCGGACCCGTCGCTTGTGCCTCAGCCGCAAGTAAGCACAGGGTAGGCACCGCCGCGCCTGACGTGACGTCTCCGGTTCGGTTAAGGTTTAGTATTGTTTCAGAAATTGCGAGTTAGTGTGTTGCTTACCGTCGATTGTACATTTCCCCCCTCTGCACCCAGCAAATGGAAATGGAGGGGCTACAACATTCGCTACCAGCAGGCAGGGACGTCCGGGCCTGCATTGGTTCTGATTCATGGGTTTGGGGCAAACAGGTGCGCATCATACAAACGCAATTCAGTTCCCTGTTTGCAAATTGCAAGCAAATGTACTTGTTAAGATCAAATGTTTATTAGCACTTAGTGCAATTCAGTAGGTAACTGCTAAGTAAGCAGAAATGTGGAATGGTTAGTCATTTGATGGCACACCTTCAGAAGAAGAATTGTTTACCTAATACTTTATTTTCTGATTATTTCTCTTGTAAGTTAGGTTTGCTCCCAGTTTCAGAATGGGACTAAAATATTCCACCAGGCCTTAAGTAACGAGAAAGATAAATGCCCTCTAAAAGTTAATAGCCAGCTTTGCTTTGCTTATCAGTGATGTACAAATTCATCTTCTTTTTTTCAGTGACCATTGGCGGAAAAATATTCCTGTTCTTGCCATGGCAAATAGGGTGTATGCAATGGATCTTATTGGTTACGGCTATTCTGATAAGCCTAATCCGCGTGAGATTGAGGAGAACTTTTATACTTTTGAGACATGGGGAGAACAGCTGAATACATTTTGCGATGAAGTGGTCAAGAGTGAAGCTTTCTTCATATGCAATTCAATTGGAGGTATGTTGGATGCTTACATGATATGACAACAGCTAGCCTATTGCTGTTGCTCCTGATATGTTCCACTATTTTTCCAAAACAACGGAATTACTGTATGTTGCACCTGATGATGGTTGGTTTTGTGTATTCCACCTCCTTGTCTTTTGGATTTCAGAATATTAATAATAACATCCAATTGTTAGATTAGAGTCATAATTAGGACTCACCGTGGTGAGGTCCAGAATTTCTAGCATGTTTCTCTTTTTATTGCACCTATACTCCCATCATCTTTAGTTAAATATCAGATGGACCATTTTATACATTTGACATACTGATGTGGCAGTTTTAGCAGAATAATACTGGTTACTAGGTAGAATCTATTGAAAGGCTTATTTCCAATACTGAAATGTTGGGTGGGCCCAGCTTGGCATTCAATATTTTAATGAAATGAATTCAATTCATGATTCCGATTAATTAGATTGATATAGTGATTATTTGATATATCAGTGGGGTATCTTAGATCCTTGTGCTATCTTTGTTATCATGTAGGGCTTGTTGGTCTGCAGGCAGCCGTTATGGAACCTCGGACATGTAAGGGAATTGTTTTATTGGATATTTCACTAAGGATGCTTCATATCAAGAAGCAGCCGTGGTTTGGAAAGCCTTTCATAAAATCTTTCCAAAGTCTCCTAAGGTAACTTGTATGTTGTACTCCATCATGGTATTTTGATGCTTGCCAGTTGCTTGTTATAATACCTTTACTGGTTTCTAGGAACACTATTGTTGGAAAACTATTTTTCAATGCTGTTGCTACGCCAGAATCTGTGAAAAATATACTTTGCCAGGTATTTCATTTCTAGCTTCTCATCTCATATAAATATATTGAAAGGACAGTAAAATTTATGGCACATAATACTTAGGTGTGAAGTTTAAAAGATTTCCATAAAAAATATGAATGTTACACTCAATCTATTGCTGAGGAAAAAATACTTACCTGAAGAAAAATATGGGTTACAAAACACTGCACTAGTATAATATTGAAACCAAAGGCTTGGGCTTCTAGAACTGAAATTTACCGCTAGCTTAAGCCTAAAAATGTACTTTATAAGTTTTTCCGTTTACAAGGTCAACCCTAACTTACAGGTGTATGGCAGTATGGGCCTTATGCACAAAACCAGGCTCTCACAGATGGCACTAATGTTTTTCTACAACAATAATGGCAAACTAGATGTTTAGAAGAGCAGAACCTATGAGAGGTTTGCTACCCATTTATCATATGTAATAGCAGATAAAAATAAGCAAACAAGGTTTTACATAGGGTACAAGTTGATGCCTCGGCTACTATCTAAAATAACTGAAGGTCGTTTTGACATTTTTCTGCTCGGTATTTTCTTTGATGATAGGTGTGCTCTGTACAAAGGCTTAATACACGTGTGCTAAAGACAAACTCCAATTCGAAATTTCATTGCACCAAATTTCGATCCAACTATTGGTATTCCATGCCCCATCTTGAATGGGAATGGAACAATTTATGACTCACTATACTCTCCCTGAGAACAGTGGAAAAATATATTGTTCCTCAACATTTTGATTTCTTTTCTTGTCCAAGTTATAGTGTGGCTTGTCTATTATTTTTCTGTCTTGTACTAAAAAGACAAAATTGTTGTCCTGTTTTTTTTTTCTCAAAAAACGCAGGAGAGCTGCGCTTCATTATATTAAGAAGAAAAATTGTTGTCCTGTTTAGAAGTTGACATGTTGTGATGTTATGAATCAGATATGTGGGCACATAATCGCATGCATGTTGCAGCAGATATTTGCTATATGCATCGAATTGCACAAAGCAGTTTCATTACAACAACAACAACAACAACATAGCCTTTAGTCCCAAGCAAGTTGGGGTACAAAGCAGTTTCATTAATACTAAAAAATCTTCTGATTTTTGTAAACCCACTTCGTAAATCCATAGTACCATAAGAAATACAATGGAATGAGTTTATAACTTCTCATTTTGCTTAAGACTTTTGAATGAACTGATTGATGTATACTGGATATTAGTTAATAATTTATATGTTACAAGAGCCAAGGCTCTTGAGTTTGATCCTGGATGTCACTATAAAAAATTAGGGCACACTTCTATTCAGCATCTTAAGCTTAAGGAGCCTACAAGTGAGTTAGAGTGTAGAGTATAGGTGCATTGGACACATTTCCTCAGTACCTTAGATTTTTGGTTGAACTTGTTGTTCTATGCAACTCAATAGACATTAGACAATAAGAAACAATCATGTGCAACAGAAGAACTCTGTAGATTTCATTTTTCCTCACTGAAGTGCAGAGATCCTTGTGTTTCATTATCCTTAAAGTATAGATGTATTTTTTTGCCTTCTTAAATGATAAGTAGTTATACAATTACATTGTGCGCATTTCAGCTCTTATGCTTTTTCCGGTTCTGACAAAATTTTCTGCAGTGCTATCATGACACGTCTGCAGTGACAGATGAGCTAGTTCAGAATATTCTACAGCCTGGGCTTGATCCAGGCGCAGTGGATGTATTCCTTGAGTTCATCTCCTACTCTGGAGGACCTCTACCTGAAGAGTTGCTTCCGCTGGTGAAGGTTAGGATGCCCTTAGTTGTGTGATTAGTAGTTTCTTTTGATTTTATAAATTATATATGGTTTCTTTTGTTTTGTGCAGTGTCCAGTTCTGGTAGCATGGGGGGAGAAGGACCCATGGGAGCCTGTGGAGCTTGGAAGAGCCTATGCATCTTTTGATACAGTCGAAGATTTTGTTGTCTTGCCAGATGTTGGACACTGCCCTCAGGTTCTTTGTAACAGTTTGATTTAGTCAACTATTATCTATTCAATCTGCATGGTGTTTTGTAACTTCGCATGTGGTGGCTCATGTTTTCTTTGTTTGTATTTATCTTTCAGGATGAAGCACCTGAGCTTGTAAATCCACTTGTCGAATCATTTGTTCAGCACCATAGTTAGCACATGGATGAGCCTGCTTTCTATGTTTATTGATGCCCTTTTCCACCAAGGCCTGTATTTCCTGGGGAGGGAATGCCTAATTGTGTTATTTTAGGATAACACTAATGGACCCTGACTGTAGGCCATGGTAAGTGTTCCCACTTCTGAATGTCAGCACAGTCATATGTTTGGCCGAATCTGATGGCAAATACAGTTTACTATTCCCTATTTTCTGGGGACTAAGTTTTGTACTCCTTTGCAGTACTTCCATCTTAGTGACGATGGCAAACATCATCTGGCGAATTATAATTCAAGTCTAAGAAATCACAAGGAAATACCGGTTTTCCTTACATCATAAGGAAGAACCTGTCTCCTCAGACCAGAAAGGTTAGTATCAGCGTGGTTCTATTCTAGTTGAAAGGTATAGTGAGAGTGAACGCAAGTTCCTACATGTATAGTTGTCTATAAAATGAGCCTGATTGTATAGACATAACATTTAATGATGACACTTTGACTTTCAGCGATAAAGAGAAAAGGAGAAATGGAAGTTCGATAAAATTGTTCCTGTTTTGACACTGATAATGCATTTTCATGGATCTCCCTTAAATCTTTAATATGCCAACTGCTACTGTAAAGACTTCACTCATGATACTTTTTTCCCACTTAGGATACCTTTTGGTGCTTGCGGAAATCCAATTCTGAATTTTGCATGGTAATGACTAATGGGGTTAATATTCCAAATGCATGAAAACGTGATGTTTAATTCCACGTGTATATGCACTTCCCTTAGTCACCCATAGTCTATACCACACGAAATTCATGCGATTACATGTAAAATAAGAAAATTCCGTCCATCTAACGGCAACTAATGCTGGTACAATGTTCCACTTCTGCAATAGTCTGTATCGGCTGATTGGACAGATCAGCTGTACTACCTAATTTCTGTACAGGTCTTCATGCAACAGGGCAACATTTGCTCACGCGAATGATTACCCCAAGAAATGGTCTACTAGGCTGTACATGTACATGAAAACAAGAAATTGCAAGTCGCCTCTTGTCCACGTCTGAAAACGTGTCCTGGAGCACTGGTACGACTTCCAGCAGCTCAGAAAATGGATATCCCCCTTGTAGAATTGCATATTCTGTGCGTGCAAGTTCAGCGCTCCGATTCCAGCGAAATAATAAATGTGTATACAGTTCTCGTTCTATGGGTCTGAAAACATAAAAACTGTATACGTCTCGTTCGGTGAGTCTGAAAACTTGCCTAGTCCCACTGGAGGATAAGGAAGCCCTACAAGTTGCCAGGCACTTGCGACTAATCTTTGTTGCTCTGCATCATCACCGGAATCTTTCAACCACTCTGTATTGGTCAGCCATCTCGTGTTATTCGTGTGAAACAAACAGACAATCGAGTTTGTGAGGATCTAATAATCAAACAATGCAAACAAACAAACCCACAAGCTGGCCCATCCTTCCACGAAGCCATGGTCTGGTGGACATCACAACCAAAACGAGCTGTCCTCTCCTCCCATAAATCCTGAAACATGTACGGATTTTGTAGATGTAGTCTACGGAGTAGCTAGCTAGCCTTCTCTTCGATCTCTGGCCTAATTTAGACAGAAAAACAGCGAGGCCTCGGCCGCGCACAGCGCGTCGTCGCTGGCCTCGCTTTGTCGCACGTTTTCCTCCAATCATACAGTGCGAAAGCATGCGACCCCTGCCACAAGCAACGACCAAGCCGCCGGCCGCTGGTTCTCTCTCAACTAACACATGGCCAGACCACCACACTTAGTACACCACAAAAGTCCAAGCCAACACGGAACACTAAACAACGAGCAGCCACTACATACGTGTGTATCTCGTGCCACGGGAAGCTAGGTCATACTGTAATACTGTGGATTAGAGACCCATGTCGTCAAGGACATGGAGTATACATATGTATGGACGAGCCGTGAAGCTGAGGGAGATGCATTAAAGGCTCGAGCAGTGGAGTCGTCGCCAAACAAGCCATTGGCGAGCACTGCGAACTCGAGGTTTCTTGCAAGTAACCGCCGGTTCCTTGCTGCGGGCGGCAGGGGGTGGCCGGCCGGCTGGCATTGGATTTGGATATATAGGTAGACAAGTGCCGCCCAAGGATCCACACATTGTCACTAGCTTGTCGGGAGGGGATCGAGCTGAGAGCTGCCTCCGGCTTCGATTCCTAGCTTTTTTGTGGCTCTGAGATCAGCTGACAAGGGTACGTCTTGGAGCTTTGCCTTCTTCTTCTTCTCCGGTCGGCCTCGCCGGGGTTATGCGACGGAGCAGGTCTTGCCTGTCCTGCCTTCCCATGGGGACGGCGGCGCTGCCCATTGAGAAGCAGTTCGTTCCTCCGGCTGCGCTACCGGCGTGGCCCGCATCAGGTACACATCATGTTCATGAGCTCTCTTCGTTTTCTCAGAGTTCGTAAGCTCATGATTACTTGTATTTTTCATGTTTTTTCTGAGAAATTGGGTGCATGAATGGTACCTAATTTCCTAATAAATTCAAGTGATTTTCAACCTGATCAGACCATTATATGTAGAAATTGAAAGTGGTCCTTCTGAGGGCGTTTTGCTTGCACGTATAGGCCTGCTGTTTCTGTGGCCTCTCGTTTCTAAAACGACGGGCACTAGAAATCTAGACATCAAAAACACACGTCAAATGCTAACTTTAAGCTTTGGGTAGAGGCAGCTTGCCTACAATCCTCCTTTTGATCCTTTATGTCCGCTATATATGTTATGTGAAACGTAACAACATAAGCATAGATTCTTAAGTTTTCTCTCTATGATCAACTGATAGCAAGGATAAGTTCAAGCCACTGAAGGCAGAATGATATTGACCCTTTGTCAAGTCAAAGTTGCTTTTACGTTATGCTTTTCTCGATCTATTTCGAGTAGGCGCGTAGCAAAAGCTTAAGAAGCTTTCCTGCTCTTGTCGATATGAAAAATTTTCGCGGTTTCCTCGAAGCATAGAACCATCCCTTTATTGAGCATTATATTTTTTGAAATATTTTATTCCAGCATCTTTTTTATGAAAGATTTTAATTCAGCATTTCTGCTTGCTGGAAATTTATTTTTATCTCTAAATTATGTAAAACAGAAACTTAGTTATCTTGAATTTACAGTACATTATTTGCAATTTTAGTAAAAAAAGGTACTGCAGTTTTAATGTTTCATTCAGAAGAAATTTGTTAAAAACGAAATGATTGAAAATCTCCCTGTAAAATTGTAGGTTCGTTAAACAACATTTCAGCCATCTGAAAACTGGATACTAGCATGCATGAAAAATCTATTGACCATCCCCATTGATCTGAAACTTAGCTAGCTTAGTTTGTCTGCTCTGTAACATTTTTAGCTCACTGGTGGCTCTGCTGTGTTCAGTTTCAGATGGAGGATTTGCAAAGGGCAGCATTGACCTCGGTGGCCTAGAGGTGCGCCAAGTCACCACGTTCGACAAGGTCTGGTCCACCACGCAAGGCGGCCCGGACGGCGTCGGCGCCACCTTCTTCAAGCCCTCGCCTGTCCCCGCCGGCTTCTCCGTGCTCGGCCACTACGCGCAGCCCAACAACCGCCCTCTCTTCGGCCACGTCCTCGTCGGCCGCGACACCACCTCCGGCACCGGAGCACTCCTCGCCGCGCCCGTGGACTACACCCTCGTCTGGTCCAGCCCTGACGGCGCCGGACACTTCTGGCTCCCCACGGCGCCCGATGGCTACAAGGCCGTCGGCGCGGTGGTCACGGCGACGCCCAACGAGCCTTCCCCCGACGAGGTCCGGTGTGTCCGCGCCGACTTCACCGACGCGTCCGAGACGGAGGAGTCGGTGCTGAGCAGCGACAAGGACGGCTTCAGCGCCGCCACCCTGAGGCCGGCGGTCCGCGGCATCGACGCCCGCGGCGTGAGCGCCGGCACGTTCCTCGCCCAGAGCAGCGCGACGCCGCCGGCGAGCGCCCCGACGCCGGCGTGCCTGAAGAATAACAACGCGAGCTACACGTCCTCCATGCCCGACCTGGCCCAGGTGAACTCCCTCCTGGCGGCGTACGCGCCGCACCTGTACCTGCACCCGAACGAGCCCTACCTCCCCTCGTCGGCGACGTGGTTCTTCGAGAACGGCGCGCTGCTGTACCAGAAGGGCAGCCAGGTGGCCCCGACGCCGGTGGCTGCCGACGGGTCCAACCTCCCGCAGGGCGGCGGCAACGACGGCGGCTACTGGCTGGACCTGCCGGTGGACAAGAACCAGAGGGAGAAGGTGAAGAAGGGAGACCTCGGCAGCGCCAAGGTGTACGCGCAGGCGAAGCCGATGCTGGGCGGGACGGTGACGGACCTCGCCGTGTGGATCTTCTACCCGTTCAACGGGCCGGCGCGGGCCAAGGTGGGCCCGCTCACGATCCCGCTGGGCGAGATCGGGGAGCACACCGGCGACTGGGAGCACGTGACGCTGCGCGTGAGCAACTTCTCCGGCGAGCTCCTCCGGATGTACTTCTCGCAGCACAGCGCGGGGACGTGGGTGGAGGCGTCGCAGCTGGAGTACCTCGACGGCGGCGACGGCCGGAGCAGGCCGGTGGCGTACGCGTCGCTGCACGGGCACGCGCTGTACCCGAAGGCGGGGCTGGTGCTGCAGGGGGACGAGAAGCTGGGCGTCGGGATCCGGAACGACGCCGCCCGGGGGAGCAGGCTGGACACCGGCGGCGGCGCCGGGCGGTGCGAGGTGGTGTCGGCGGAGTACCTCGGCGTGGCGGAGCCGGCGTGGCTGACGTACGAGAGGGAGTGGGGGCCGAGGGAGGAGTACGACATCGGGCGCGAGATCAACCGCGTGGCGAGGATCCTGCCGCGCTCGGTGAGGGAGAAGCTGGCCAAGCTGGTGGAGAAGGTGCTCGTCGGCGAAGGGCCCACGGGGCCCAAAATGCACGGCAACTGGAGGAACGACGAGAGGGAGGCCTAGTCGATCGTGAACCGTATGTATGATTCGTCAGGCCGATCAGAAGGGTGCGATCGACCGAGCACCCGTACGTCGTGTATAATACAAGCTGGGAAGACCGTTTGGATACGTATATTTGTAAGTAGCATGGAAATGGTTGTACGTTTCGTATATAGCAGTTGGTTGCGTTCATGCGCAGTGCACTTAAATTAGACGCGGGGCGTGGTAGTATTCTTATTCGTAGCATTGTTAGGTCTGGTTTGCTATTTGCATTTGCATCATTGACATTGAGATCTCAATGTGCAAGCATGCACGAGTTTGACTGAAAAGCTTATCCATCTGCCGATGTCGATTAGGCTGGATACAATCCCAGCTTCGAGATCGGTTGGATCAACAATTTACAGACTAAATTAAAGTAATTTAAATATTTATATTCATTTTTAAAATATAAATAAAAAAATTCATCGCTACTCTCGACAAATCTCCAGCTTCACATTCAAGTTATTTTGTAGCTTCTGCTAGAAAGATTTGCCAAAAAAAGTTATTTTGTAGCTTTTGCTATAAAGATTTGCCAAAAAAATATGGTACTCCCTCCGTTCCAATTTATTAGTTGTTTTGGCATTTCAAGATTCATAGTTAGTAGTATATATATATAGACATAACATAAGTATATATGTAGATACATACTATTATCTATGAATATAAATTTGCCAAAACGACTTATAATTTGGAACGGAGTGAGTATATTGTTAGTGGGACGTAGGCCACCCCAAAATTTCCCAACCAGTCCACCGCCATGGGCGGACCCAAGGCTGGGCTCAGATGGAGTAGTGCAAAAGAGCTTCTTCACTTTAAATTAGTGCAAAAGAACTTCTATCACTTATCACATTATTATTGTTACAAGCATCACGCACAAGCGCAAGCGCGCTATATGCTACGCACAGCACGCCAGGCCCTCTTTTATTCTCATCTTTCTTTCTTTGGTTGATGAAAGTAGAAACACTCGGAAAATACTAGTCGCACGTATGCGTATGCACCACCCACACGTACGTGCACGGTGAGATGGAAGTATGGAAGCATCGATGCGTGAGACGCGGCCGGGGGCAGATCACCGGCCATGGTGGTAGCAGCCGTTGAGGCAGGAGGCCGTGCACTGCTGGACGGCCTGGGACTGGCAGGTCCCGCACACCCCAGGCGCGGCGCCGCAGGCCGAGCTGCACGCCGTCGCGGCGTACGAATTGCACAGCGAACCACACATCGCGAAGCAGTTGGCGACGCAATCGGCGGTCGTCCCCGCCGCCGCCGGCTGCCCGCCCACGGACGCCAGGGCCACCAGCACGACGCAGATGGCAGCGGCGAGCCCGGAAGCCATCGTATCGATCGGTCCTGGAACGTAACCGGCCGGCGAGCTTAATTCACGAGAGCATTTGCGTCGATGAAGGCAGTGCTATGTTTGGATCACCTTTAGTCGCCGCCCGCTATCAAGACACGAAAAGGATAGTTGGGCTTAACTATTAAGCGTTTGCTTGTGTTGATGTGATGGAGCAGGGCCAGCAGTGGCTGCTATTTATAGGCGCAAAATGCATGGGAAGGGAACTAGCCCTGGGCATAGCTAGCTAGCTGTCCGCCGATCACTTGATCGTGCACAGATATGGAGCATAACAGCATGTACGTGGCTTGCTCCATGCATGTTACGAGTTGACTTCATGGATGTGTAGCTAAGTAGCTTGCACCATTCGCAATGCATATCTCCGGTACTCCTTGGAACCTTAATTAGTACTTTGGGAGGTGCTGGAAGTGCTGAATCGATCGAATTTCTCTTCAGACCGGTAATGACTCGGTGCTTCAGAGCAAGTGCAGGTCGTTGGACTTGGACACGTGTGGTGTGGATGCACACAATTTATGCGGCTGCACGCAAGTGATACACCTCTCTATATCTTGCTCAAGTGTTTTGCACTCGAAATTTGTGTCGATGAAGGCAGTGCTATACTGCTATTCATAGCCTAGCTTGTCAGGGGCAGCCTATCAAATGGTCATGGACGATCGAGCAGGTGTATATTCATAGTAGATAGCTAGCCCCATAATGTTACAAGTTGGCTACATGGATATGCATTGCTTGCACCATTCGCAATGCCCATCTCAAGTACTTTGGGATCTAAGCATGCACGAGTTTGACTGAAAAGCTTATCCATCTGCCGATGTCGATTAGGCTGGATACAATCCCAGCTTCGAGATCGGTTGGATCAACAATTTACAGACTAAATTAAAGTAATTTAAATATTTATATTCATTTTTAAAATATAAATAAAAAAATTCATCGCTACTCTCGACAAATCTCCAGCTTCACATTCAAGTTATTTTGTAGCTTCTGCTAGAAAGATTTGCCAAAAAAAGTTATTTTGTAGCTTTTGCTATAAAGATTTGCCAAAAAAATATGGTACTCCCTCCGTTCCAATTTATTAGTTGTTTTGGCATTTCAAGATTCATAGTTAGTAGTATATATATATAGACATAACATAAGTATATATGTAGATACATACTATTATCTATGAATATAAATTTGCCAAAACGACTTATAATTTGGAACGGAGTGAGTATATTGTTAGTGGGACGTAGGCCACCCCAAAATTTCCCAACCAGTCCACCGCCATGGGCGGACCCAAGGCTGGGCTCAGATGGAGTAGTGCAAAAGAGCTTCTTCACTTTAAATTAGTGCAAAAGAACTTCTATCACTTATCACATTATTATTGTTACAAGCATCACGCACAAGCGCAAGCGCGCTATATGCTACGCACAGCACGCCAGGCCCTCTTTTATTCTCATCTTTCTTTCTTTGGTTGATGAAAGTAGAAACACTCGGAAAATACTAGTCGCACGTATGCGTATGCACCACCCACACGTACGTGCACGGTGAGATGGAAGTATGGAAGCATCGATGCGTGAGACGCGGCCGGGGGCAGATCACCGGCCATGGTGGTAGCAGCCGTTGAGGCAGGAGGCCGTGCACTGCTGGACGGCCTGGGACTGGCAGGTCCCGCACACCCCAGGCGCGGCGCCGCAGGCCGAGCTGCACGCCGTCGCGGCGTACGAATTGCACAGCGAACCACACATCGCGAAGCAGTTGGCGACGCAATCGGCGGTCGTCCCCGCCGCCGCCGGCTGCCCGCCCACGGACGCCAGGGCCACCAGCACGACGCAGATGGCAGCGGCGAGCCCGGAAGCCATCGTATCGATCGGTCCTGGAACGTAACCGGCCGGCGAGCTTAATTCACGAGAGCATTTGCGTCGATGAAGGCAGTGCTATGTTTGGATCACCTTTAGTCGCCGCCCGCTATCAAGACACGAAAAGGATAGTTGGGCTTAACTATTAAGCGTTTGCTTGTGTTGATGTGATGGAGCAGGGCCAGCAGTGGCTGCTATTTATAGGCGCAAAATGCATGGGAAGGGAACTAGCCCTGGGCATAGCTAGCTAGCTGTCCGCCGATCACTTGATCGTGCACAGATATGGAGCATAACAGCATGTACGTGGCTTGCTCCATGCATGTTACGAGTTGACTTCATGGATGTGTAGCTAAGTAGCTTGCACCATTCGCAATGCATATCTCCGGTACTCCTTGGAACCTTAATTAGTACTTTGGGAGGTGCTGGAAGTGCTGAATCGATCGAATTTCTCTTCAGACCGGTAATGACTCGGTGCTTCAGAGCAAGTGCAGGTCGTTGGACTTGGACACGTGTGGTGTGGATGCACACAATTTATGCGGCTGCACGCAAGTGATACACCTCTCTATATCTTGCTCAAGTGTTTTGCACTCGAAATTTGTGTCGATGAAGGCAGTGCTATACTGCTATTCATAGCCTAGCTTGTCAGGGGCAGCCTATCAAATGGTCATGGACGATCGAGCAGGTGTATATTCATAGTAGATAGCTAGCCCCATAATGTTACAAGTTGGCTACATGGATATGCATTGCTTGCACCATTCGCAATGCCCATCTCAAGTACTTTGGGATCTTAAACTACTTTAATTTGACACTGGTGTTGAATTTCTCCTCAAACCGTGTTTGATCAGCTCGAAAGCAAGTATGCATGGATCGCCTGACACGTGCTGTGTTGATGAGCACCATATTCGTTAGCAGGGGCGAAGCTCAGTTACCCTCGGTGGGTGCAGCTGCACCCCCCTCGGAAGAAAAAAAATCAGTTCTAACCTTCCTACGATGTCTCTATCTGCACCCCCCTCAAACCATTAAGCTGCACCCCCCACGGTCCACACAGCCCACACAATTACTTGAACCCATGAGCAAATCACGGCAGTAACAAAGGCCTCGCCACGGCTCCGCGTCACCGAACTGGAGCCCGTCCAAGATGGATGCTTTATCTAATTTCTGGTACAACGTAAGCAGTAGCTCAACACTAGCAGTAGCAAAGGATCCATCAACGCAAGATGGATGCTTTATCTAATTTTCTCTGTTAGTTTGACTTATTAGATACAAAGCCTTAAAGTTGTTACAATTTCTTCGTTTTTATATTGTAGGGTTATAGATGGTGCCAATAAAAAATTAATGTCCTCTGTATGATAGATTTGTACACTACACGTAAGAATGTATTTAATATATCATAATGTAGGGTTACAGATATATTGCCAAATTAGTGGAGATTCTGTAAGGTTTGTTTTAGAATGGTTCGATGAGTTTGAAAGTTCACTTGAATACATTTAGTTCAAAGATAGAGCATATTGTTTTTGCTATTCCTGAATCATTGTGAGAGGTGTTTGTCAACTATGAAATTGCGGAAATACTTCATGATAACGCAAGGTCATAGAGTCCATAATGAAGATTAAAGGTTCATTGGATCATTCTTTCCCCTTAAAAATAAAAATCGAGTCCTAAATGTTGGCCGTTGATTTGCTTAGGATGTGGTCCCTCCTGAAATGGAGAGTAAAATTTATATATTTTGCTTATCATGGCGTTTTTTTTCTTCAAGCTACACCAAGTTATACTAGTGGTTTTCTTCATTTTAGTCAAAAATTTTTTTTACCCTTCTTTATTGTCGTACCCCTCTATTTTGCTCTAGCTTCGCCACTGTTCGTTAGCGTGCTAGCGGCTACATGACTATGCAAGTCGAACAGCTCTCTCTTGCGCGCTGAAGTGTTCTGTACGTCAGTACGTCTACTCGAAATCAGATGAACAATGTACATCTCATCGCAATTCGCAATCGCAAGCCCAGTCCGTGGCGGAGGCAGCTCCGGCCTTCTAGAATATCGAATCCAACTCCCTCGACGTGCACGGCTGGTGAAAAGCGGACTAGCGGAGGACGGCGTGGGCGGTGGGCCAGAGCCACAGAGGCGAACATCCGGCGGCGGCGGCGGCGCGGGTGATAGCTCAGTTTTGACGGCAACGGAGTCCTGCGTTGCGTTTCTCTACTCCTAATAATCGCTCAGGAACCGTGTACGTGCACGTGCGACCAATTCCATCCGCCACCCGTCCGCCCCCGTGCGATCCGTCCGCCCCCCTCCTCCAACCCCGCCGCCCCGTCTACAGGTCGGGGTCACGCCGCCGCCGCTTCAATCACCCACTCACCCCGCGCCGACCCCCCTCACCCAACGCCGACTCCCCTCCCCCACTTCGGATCTCACTGCGACGACCTCGATCCAGCAGCCAGCGACGCGGGAAGGGATCCTCGGGCTGCGGATCCGTCTGGTCCGGCGCCGGATCACCGGGCTCAGCCACCAGCGGCGCGGATCTGCCGCAAGGACGTCGCCAAGGCGGCCAGCGGCGCAGGGCGGCGACCGCATGGATCCTGCGGCAGGTGCGCAAGCGCCGACGCGGGTCGACTCGCCTCCTCACCCGCCGCCGCCGCGAGCTCCAGGGCCGTGAAGGGCGATGGCGGCGATGATGACGGGCGCGGACGACTCCAAGTCCATGGCGCGTGCTGCAGCGGCTGGCCGGTGCCATGGTCGCCGCCGTGCTGCTCCGCCGCACCTTGAGTGCCTCGAAGTGGTATGATGTCTCCCTCCCCCATATTCTTGTTCTGTTGTTTGTGTCGACGCGATTTTGGGACTGATGGATGAGCGCCCCTGCCTTGGCAGCAAGACAGAGGCGCAGATGGCCATGGCGCAGTGGCTCGGACGAAGCTGCTGTGGAACGGGCGGGAGGCGCAGTTGCGGCAGATGCGCCCCGACGTCGCCCGCTTCTCCGCGACAAGCTGGAGGACACGCATCAGGGTGAGCACTCAACACCTGTGTTTTCAGTTCACATATGGCAATAGCCCCTCCAGATGACACACAAAGGTCAGATATTTTATTTCTTTGTTCAAATTGAATTGCGTTGGACGTGTATGTGATGAGAATTCACGAGTGTACCTTGATATCTGCAAACCCCCAAGTTTGATTGTTAAGTGCAGCTGGTATGAATTGAGAGGAGAGAAGGGGATATCAGTTGATGAGGAATTGCCTTCTGCTTTCAATCCATTTGACACCTTATTTATGGAACACAAGTAGAATACATTGTTTGTTTTTTGGTTTCTTAGTGCTCAGTTCACCATTTCCTCTCTTGTTGGTTTCTAATGAGAAGGTTTGGTGATTCTGGGAACAACCTGAAAAAAAAACAATGTCTCCAGTTGAATGGGCCTCCACCGGCTCCCGATCTCCTACCCAGTATCGACATCCGGTCTCTTGCCCAGCAGCAGGTACATTCATGTGTGAATGCATCTGTAACTGTGAATGCATCTGATATCCATGCATGCATATGTAACTGGAGGAAAAATCAATAGTTCGTGCTTGCCAGTTCGTACTTAGTTGTGATATATTGGATGTAACGAGTAGTAACTTTGAATAAAAGTACTTCTGCCTAAAGAAGCCATTTCAGTTAGGCAATTGTTGAGTGGCCCAACTTTTGTTTTCCTGCATCCCTGCAGGCCACATCTCTGTGCCTGTGCACTTGTGCGTGACCCAACTTGCTCCAGTCTCGTGCACCAGCCACGAGCTCATGCAGGCAGCAAACCATCATCGTCAACCGGAGGAGAGATAGGCAGTACAAAAGTTGGATTCGTTCCTGGGTAACTGTCGCACTCAACTTGCTAGGAGCCTTAATGTTATTGTATATGTGTTTCAAGCTGACTGTTCTTTGTTGCCTGTTTTGTTTATCTTGACAAGAGCACTAAAGAATTTTATAGTCCCCATAAGTGTTCATATATATATAGTAATGGCCGGACAGGGCCTCAGCCCATAGATTGCTTGGATTTTTCATATTCCGTGAAACTGTAGCTAGCTAGCTTCATCTGTAGTCACTTTCCGTGCATAATTACTGTGGGACATCATGTTTTTTTGTCTCCATAACATTTCCTATGCACATGAAGAGCTGACTGATTAGCATCTAAAAATTTGCTTGTTTGAATTTCAAACTTGCTGCTTAGAGATTACGGAGCTATATGATGATCATACCCGTAAAGTAGAGCATAAAGGGTTTCAGGGAGTGTTACTTTCTTCATGTTCTACTGATGTGATGCTGCACTTGTTTCTATGTTGAATCCTAATCCTTTAATGTATTTTTGCTTGCTAATACAATGGATAATATTTCTTTCCCTTTTTTCCTTAGATAAATCTAGATCACAGGGTGGATCAGACTCTAAGAAGGATCAAAATATTATTGCAGCACATACTTTCACTTTTCGTGAACTTGTTGCTGCCACGAAGAACTTCAGGCAAGATTGCCTGTTAGGGGAGGGAAGTTTTGGCCGTGTATATAAAGGAAGTTTGGAGAATGGACAGGTAAGTCTCTCTTGAACCATCTTGACGCATTAGCATTTCCTCTGTAATTCTAAGTCCTCTCAATTACGGGTTTTGAGTGGTTTGATTGAAATATTAGTAAAATTCTGACAGATTTACCGTGTTTTCTCTTTTATGTACACTTGCAGTAGTCCTGGATGCTAACCAAATAATTCTACTTATGTACTTGGATTAGTCATGGATACTAACATAATTCTACTTCCCAGGCTGTTGCTGTGAAGCAACTTGATTGTAATGGTCTCCAAGGAAATAGGGAATTTTTGGTTGAGGTTCTCATGCTCAGTCTCTTACATCACTCTAACCTGGTTGAGGTTCTCATGAAGTTTACCTTATTTGATTGTTGGTCTACTAAATCTACAATTATCTATAGTTAAATATTAATGAGCATCCAGACAACTTTTTGTTCTGCTGAATCTGAGGTTGCTTTAACCAGTGTATTCATTTTACAATGCACTGCTACTTTCTTTTAGGATTTAAGATAAATGGGATATCGGTTTGCTTGCTTTCTGGTTTAGGTGGAGCAAGGTGGAGCAATCTGCAGTGCTCTCCACGGCAAGTACCCAAGTTCTACACCAGCTCTTTGCTTATTTAATTCATATCATGTACTCTTGCATTTGCTCTTCCACTCCGTATGCCAGGGCAATCACCCTTTTGTGATCTATTTTGACTAACAGGCACAGTTTACGAAATACTACATAATGCTATAAATGAATAATATGTGCATGGAGTTATTGCTAATCTGATGTATTATTTATTTAGGTTTCCTAATTTACTCAACTCAATTGTCATGGCAGGACTGCATTAAGCCGCCAAACTGATGCAGATCTACAAGTTTGTAATGCCGTCAAACTGCACTAAACTCAATTTACCACGGTAATTTTGTCTGTGTAAAAACTCGCTGTCCTTGAGAATTCTCGCCAGATACTAAAGGTTTGTAATGCTTGCTTGATCCCACCACCAATTTGGTGTCTCCATTGGTATGATTATTGGCTGAAGCTTTGTGCAAACTGATGCAGATCTACAAGTTTGTGCAAACTGATGAAGATTGTTGATGAATCTGGGTCCTTTGATCGATGCTGATGGGCTTTCTGAACCACAAGTTCTGCTATCCACGCAAGTTCCTATTTTTCCAGGAAGCTATTATGATATCCCAAAAGATGGGTTAGAAGGCTATAGGATGCAGATATGCTGTGGTGAGAGAGATGAGATATGCAGTTCTTTTTTCTATTTGCTTGTGAAATTTTGATATTTTTGTGTGTATGTGCATATATGTGGAGTAGCAAAATTACCGTGCATTTTGTGCATATATGTGGAGTGCATCTTTGTTGGTGAGCAGCTAGCGTGTACTGCTGCATTGTAATGTTTCACATCTGTGCAGCTGCAGCAGGTCAGTGTTGATTATGCCTCTGCTTTCAATTACACAACTGGTGGGCACCTGAACAATACTCATTCATTTCTACCGGATCATCTTTGATGGCAAATGTTACCTAATAATTTATTGTTTGTTCCCTAATCTGTAAGCAATTGCCCTAAAAAATGTATAAGCAATAGTTAGTCTCTCATATTAGGTTGTGCTCTTACTTGATAGTGTTGCTGTTTTTTTGAGTGTTGTTTGCCTGTCAATATTTCAGTTTGCCTGTTAGTATCTCACCGCCTTGGTGACTTTGATTCTGTACCTTATCCATATGCCTGCAACCATCAGTGTCTGCCCTATCCCTAGAGCATTATGTCCGATTGACATTCCGCATTCGTACTCAGGCAAAAAAAAGGACGCCGCCGTAGCCATAGGGGCGGCTCCCTCCTGGCCTAGAATTTGTATGGCCACAATTTGGTCTATTTACATGGAATTTATGGAAAATATAATTTGATATTTAGTGACACTGCCACCGTTCAATTATAGACTTATAGCATATGCAATGCAGCAGAATCAACTATGGTTTTACAGCTCATCATCGATGCATTTTCAAAAAATAAAGGTACTAACTTCTATGGATTTCGGTGCGACTCTATAGCCATCATAATTCAATATTTCATGTGGTATATTTATTTTTGCTCTATGTATCGTACCCGTAGCAACGCACGGCCATTTACCTAGTAGTAGAAAAAAACAGAGGAGTCCTTTGCGCATTGCGGCGGCGTGCACGGGGCCCGTGGGGATTGGGGAGCGAGAAGACCAGATTACCTACGTGACGTAACGCGTTGTGCGGGCCGGATGCCAAATTGGCGGCCCAAATGCCTACGTGACCCAACAGAGCACGCGCTGCGACTGCGCTGTGCGCCTGTGGCGATGTGCCGTGCTGTGATAGCTAGTCCAGAGGGACATGGGTTTGTCGTTAGAAAAGCAGAGCACCAACCAAAACCAAATTCGGTGACTGATCCCTACCAAAATCTGTTTCAATTGAATTGACTGCTGTTTAGTTCAAGCAAAAGTTCAGAATGCTTTTATCATGGCGATGCAGAAATCACACGTTTTATTAATTGGCTTCATTAGTTCTCCAGCTGAGCTCACTGGATTCTACAAGCCCGCGCTGGGCGGCTGCACACACGCCAGTTCTTATTTCTCTTTCTGAAACGAAAGTTCTTATTCCTTCGTCGTAGCACATAATTCTGTCCCCATCTCACGCCTCACGGGCAGAAGACGACCTTGTAGTTGGTTCCCCCGGGGCAGGTGAAGGTGCTGGTGGCGTCGTCCTTGGGGTAGCTGTACGCGTCGGGGCACTGCCCCTTGAAGTACCTCGAGTAGTTGGTCGGGCCGCAGCTGCTGGCCGCCGAGCCGACGCAGCAGTACACGTCCTGCTTGAACACGGGGCACGCGTTGTTGCAGGCCCCGTCCTGCCGGAGCTCGGCGGGGCACCGCGCGTTCACGTCCACGGCGCACCGGGGCCCCCGGCTGCAGCCGGAGCCGCCGTCGGGGAGGAAGCTCATGGGCACGTTGTAGCCGTCGATGAGGGAGATGTCGAAGAAGTCGAGGTTGTTGAACTGGTTCAGCGCGAACTCCGCCAGCGTGTTCGGGGAGCGCCCGTACCCCTTGCACGCCAGCACCCCGCCGCAGTCGCCCGTGCGGCAGCTCCCGCGCCCGCTCGCGTCGAAGCTGCACCCCGTGCGCGCCCAGATGCGCGCCGCCGTCGTGCCGGCGGGCACGTTGATGGCCCACCTGTCGCCGCGGTTCATCTGCCGCCCGCCGCCCACCGGCACGGCGGCCGCCCACACCGTGAAGGGGCACTGGTTCACCACGGTGAACACCGCCGCCTCGCCGGCCGCGGCGAGGAGCGCGAGCGTCACGACGGCGACGACGGAGCTGATGGTCGCGGAGGGCGCCATTGAACGGAACTGCTCAGATGCAGCGGCCAAGAACGCGAAGAAAGGGTGGGTTGCTTAGACATGAGGTGATGGGCTGAGTTTTATAGTGGACGGATGAAATGGTGAACGGATTTGGGATGTGGAAAAATGGACAGGTGCGTGCATGATGAATTGATGGTGGCTGGAAAACTTTGAACGTTTCCATGGAAATTCTTGGCATGATTGACTAGCAGCTACTGTAGCTGATATTGTTTGACGCTCATACAAACGACTAAAGCGGCGCCACCACCATTAAACGTGGTTGTTGTCCTTGGCCATATAGCCGAGCTCGGCTTCGACGTCATATATATGTTCCTCGTCGTCACAATTGGAATGCTTCTCTGGTTCGGGCATTTGAACCTCACGTTCGAGTGAGAAAGAAGGCAAAGCAACCGAATGAGATAAGTACTCCGTAGATATAAGCTCCGCGAAAAATATATTAAGATACAAATCACATGCGTCACATGGGGTGACATACGGATCCTGATTTTAAGTGGAAAGATTCGTAATAAGATGCCTTGCACGGCACATATATGGTGCGACCTGGAAATGGAAATGTAAAACCAGGATTGGAGGCTCCAGTTTGATTAACAAATGTTACATTATCGTGCGAAATTGGATTGGAGCCTCCAAATTTGGAATCCACGTGGAAATGTAAACGAGCTCTAATTTGATTAACAAATGTTACATTAAAGTAGAAACCGGGTATAAGCAACCACTACTCCCTCGAGTTTCAGAATATAGATCGCTTAGTTTTTTTTATTCTAACATCATCAAACTAATTTTGTTAAATTTATTGTAAAACGTCTTGATAATATATTTATTTGGTATTATAAATACTAATCTAATTAAATTGAAATGAAGTGAACCTAATTAAAATCTGGATAATTCGGTTTGATGAGCATACACAGTTGGATGTGGTATGAGCATATGTGAGCATAGACAGTTGGATGTGCTATGAGCGGTTTTAGGTCACTCTTTTAATTTATTTTCTTTTTACTTGTCTTGTTCAGAATATAGGTTGGTTTAGGATTCTTGTTGTTTAAATATTTTTAAATTTATCTGTTAATATAACTTTTTAATAAAGACTGATAATAGAAGATCAATGCTACTAATTTACCATGCAGGCTGCTTCTCCCGCGCCCCTCGCGCGCCCTGCAGCGCCGCCCGCGAACGCCGCCGCGACGCCGTGCGAGTAAGTCTGCCGATTCCCGTCTCTAGCTCAATGCAGTGTCCTGTTGTTGGTCTCGATGGTTCGGCTGTTGACGCGGGCCGCGGCGCCCGGGATTTGTGCTGCTGCGCTTGCGCCAATCGAGTGTGAGGAGTGAGAGATCATGTGGATACGAATTAGGTACGGGAGGCACGAGTCTTATGGTGGCTCAGCGACATTATACATTATATGTACCAGTGTTAGTGCGTAGCACCAGTACATTCAGGCAAATTGTGCTGCTATTTCGGTATCTCCTTTAGGTTAGACGGCTAGAAAGTGGTGTACATGTAACAACTAACAAGTATACATCATAAATTAACTTTCGTCAACTACATCTATTCAACGACTCTGTTAAGGCAGATTGGGGATTGGAGGGGCATATTATAGAACTGGTGTTTCTGAATGTATGGTTCATATTTGCACGGAAATTTTGGAATCTGCTTGAGTGTGTTTTTGTCTGCTTGAATTGTGTTGTGAGCTTGTGAATGTAGAGTCAATTGTGCTGAAGTAGACCTGGCTGGCAGGACAGACCTGATAAATTGGTGGTTGGCATTCAAAGCATTCTACGGGCTTGTAGCTTTAATCTGTGGCAATGGTTACATAGTTGGGATCAATCAGATCTATGATGTTGCTATTGACAAGTATGTACAATCCTTCCATGGCTTGGCCTTCTTGTAGTACCTAAAATTCTGGTGCTATTGCAAATTACCACTGGTAGTCAAATATTTCCTACAATCTCTTATTGTATCTAACATTTCTGCTTTTATGCTATTGGACAGGGTAAATAAACCATATCTACCCATTGCTGCTGGTGATCTCTCAATTGAGTCAGCATGGCTGTTGGTCGTATTATTCGCAGCTGCAGGCTTTTCAATTGTCTTGTCAAACTTTGGACCTTTCATTACCTCTCTATACTGCCTTGGCCTATTTCTTGGCACTATATATTCCGTTCCTCCATTCAGGCTGAAGAAATATCCGGTTGCTGCTTTTCTGATCATTGCAACGGTACTTGGCTCACTCCTCCCTCTGTATTTCCTTTAATAGCTCTCCCATCCCGCGCCCCTGGCTTCCTCGCCGCCCCCGCCATCCGCAGCGGGCGGCCTCCACACCTGCTCAGCCCGTCGCGGTCCACGTCCCCACTCCTCTCCTCCGCCCCCGCAGGCTGCTTCTCCCGCGCCCCTCGCGCGCCCTGCAGCGCCGCCCGCGAACGCCGCCGCGACGCCGTGCGAGTAAGTCTGCCGATTCCCGTCTCTAGCTCAATGCAGTGTCCTGTTCGTTGGTCTCGATGGTTCGGCTGTTGACGCGGGCCGCGGCGCCCGGGATTTGTGCTGCTGCGCTTGCGCCAATCGAGTGTGAGGAGTGAGAGATCATGTGGATACGAATTAGGTACGGGAGGCACGAGTCTTATGGTGGCTCAGCGACATTATACATTATATGTACCAGTGTTAGCGCGTCACACCAGTACATTCAGGCAAATTGTGCTGCTATTTCGGTATTTCCTCTAGGTTAGACGGCTAGAAAGTGTTAACAACATAAATTAACTTTTGTCAACTACATCTATTCCACGACTCTGTAAAGGCACATTGGGGATTGGAGGAGCATATTATAGAACTGGTGTTTCTGAATGGAGTTCATATTTGCATGGAATTTTTGGAATCTGCTTGAGTGTGTTTTTGTCTGCTTGAATTGTGTTGTGAGCTTGTGAATGTAGAGTCAATTGTGCTGAAGTAGACCTGGCTGGCAGGACAGCAGGAGTGTCGATCAACTAATCAGAAGTTTATATACTACTCCTTTTTAACCAGTGGTATTGGGTACCGTAAAAGACCTCTACCGTGGGCCCTTTCGTCTGCTTCTGGGCTCTTTGTGGAATTCCTTCCTGCTCACCGGGAATCTCATATTAGTCTCAGATCTGCCACACTCACACAAATAGTTGCATGGCATCAGTCTACTCCTTCTGTTCACATACGTTGATTAGCTCAACTTTTAGCTAACCGGCATCATATAAGTAATGACGGCGGGAGTATGATGAATAGTCAGATAATTTCTTATATGATATGAGGGGAGTTGCCGGGTTGCATCATATCAAATGCTCAACCACCAATAATGCTATGCGAGACTTCCCTGGCAGTATACATATATATAAAAAAAACCTTCAAGAAGAAGAAATGCCCTTGATTGGAAAGAAAGAGGAGAGCTTGTTTCTGCAATCTCTATTGATATTTCAGATGCAAACCCACAGTCTGAAAAATTGCACAATAGTATCTTGTAATCCATCGAAAGGAATCCTTTTTTGAACTACACTGTATTGATATTTCAGATGCAAACTCTCAGTCTGAAAAATTGCACATGGTTTTGTTTGTTTTGTTTCAGAAATGAACAAATTAGTACCTGAGTAAAGCATCGCCAACGTTCACAGTTACCTATCACCGCAGGAGTGCCTGCTTCTCAATTCTGAGGATGGGCTTGTTGGGAAGCTTGCCGACTTCATTCCTGATGGCAGACTCAGCAGCTTTTCCCATGCCATCTTCATTCTGCTCAATATATCGAATTGTCACGTCAACTTGGGTCAATGAATTGAGATGCTCGATGCCAAAATTATGACTGCCATATGTGTTACTCTCACATGTGTATATGTCAAATTGCAGGTGTTCAAGCCTCGACAAAGATCCAGCTTCAAATGTCAACAATAGCCCCCTAGTGTAACAGTGTGTCCCCAAATACTTCAAACATTGGAATCCTCTGCTGCCCCTAAAAGTAAGCCCTTCTTCAGTGTGCCCTACTAGTAACAGGAATAGGTAGAGTAGGCTTTGCAAGTTTCCTAGGATATCCAGATCTTTCTGCCAAATTTTCTCGACCCCCAAAACTAGTTTCTCAAGGCGATTGAGCGATCCCATCCAATCAGGAACCTTATTGAAATAGCCTGACTTCATGCTGAATTTCCTAAGACTCTGTATAGCTGCTTGCCAGGAATGCCCATCAGACTCGTGCAAACAATGCATGGCACATCCATTGTCCCAGTTGTCAAACATATCAATACTAAGATTATGGAGGTCGCCCATGCCTAATTTATAAAGGGAAGATATTAAAACCGACTCCTGTTGAAAGATTGTTTGGTCTTTTTCTATGTAAATGCTAATTATCCTCAGTTTTGTTAGCTGACCTAGTTCTTGCAGGAATTCCAGTGAAGAGCATCTGTCGACACTGATAACTTTCAGCTCTTCCAATGCCTTCATTTGGCCAATACCATCAGGTAGGATTACACCTCTAGGGATGAACAGACGGACTAACTGCTGAAGCTTGTAAATGTCAGTGGGTAATTTACTCAACCGGGTCCCTCTTAGGTCAAGTGTTTCTAAATACTGCAGGTTTACAATCCCTGTTAGGAGCCTATTGAGGTCTGTTGAGAACCAGGTTCCGTGAAATGCACTTATGTCCAGGTACTTAAGGTGAAAAAGACGTGTTATATCAGCAGTAATGAGATGCTCTCTATTCTCAGCAACACTTGCAGGTAAAGCATAGTCATGTAAATCCAACACTCGTAAACTTGACAAATTCAAAAGAGAAACAGAGCTAGGGATGTGCTCACTGTGCACAAAGACAGTAAGTGACCGGACATGAGACAAATCTAGCCCAGCAAGTCCTATGGCATCTGGAACACTCTGGATTGTTAAGCGACGAACTTTATTTTCTGGCACTCCCTTTCGAGCTCCAAGCAATGTAACAAAATTCTCTTCAACAGATTTAGATACAATGAAATCCAATATGGTGTCATGAACTCGACAAGCTCGGGCCTGACCATCGTATTGTATGTCCAATGGTTGGATCAAGTTTCTACTTATGAGCTCATTGAAATACTGCACACCAATTGTAGTTCTACTACTCCCATATTCAGTATGAATGAATCCTTCAGCAATCCATCTATTTACTAGGCGACTCCTTTTGATCACCATGTCTTCAGGAAATATGCTCAAATATAGTACACATGTTCTTAAATTCTGTGGAACATCAAGATAGCTGAAAGATAATATCCTTCGCATCGCATCAATATCAGACTCCTCTGGAACTACATAACTTAGAGAACAGAGCACCTCTTCCCATTGAGATGGTGTCACCTTGTTAGCCAACAAACCAGACATTGTCAGGATTGCTAATGGAGACCCAGCACATTTTTTTAGGATTTTGCCACAAACGTGTTTTAGGTTAGGAGGGCATCCCTTGCGACCAAAGGTTTTCTGAATGAATAACCGTTCAGAGCTATCTTTATCCAGGGGCTCCATATTGTAGACATGGCCGTTGGTACAAGAGCAGAATTCTTGAGCAACATCGTTCTTGCGTGTTGTTACAATTATTCTACTACCGCAACCATTATCAAACAATGCTGCTTTAAGAATTCTCCCTGCATCCTTGCTCCATATGTCATCAATAACGACCAAGTACCTGCCATACATTTTATGACATTTTCATGCTCATCAAGCTTAACTCGTAACTATGAATGAAGAGCGAAACTAAATAAAGAAAAAAAGGTAGTGAACACCTAATGCACACAAAAGCAATGAAATTTCCGTGACATGAACAACTGATCTTGTTGTTTCAGTGCCTATGGTTGTCGTGCTATACCTTGAACATTAGAAGATTGTTGTGGCTATGATTGGTAGAAATCTCACATCCAGACCCCAACCGGCACTATAGTACTCACAATGTTTGTAGCTATGTTTCCATGTCATAAACATTTCAGTGAAAAACAAACGTCAGGGGTAAAAACTAAGGGGAAACGAAAACACTACTAGGTGTTGTTTTAAATCGCCAAATTTAGCTGTGTTCGGCTTCTCCTGACAGCTAATGGTAGAGCTAAGTGAAGCCATAGCGATTAAATTATACATGGACTCAAATAGCAGAACCCTTCTCAAACTACTATAGTCGTTGGAGATATTTAACTCTTTTCCAATTAGTAGCCTACAATGCAAGAAATGCAGAAAATGCTTAGGTTGGGGTTTGCTTATGAGTCATTTACTTTGTCTAGTACTCTAGTTCCTCAACACAAATCTTCCTCCGTTTGTGGAATTTATATAGAGTTGTGAACTTGTGATTGCAGAGTACTCTATGGGTATTATTGAATTACCCACACCTTATGTACCCAGGATTAGGCATCTTCAAAGCCAAGTATAGTTAAGTCAGGCCTAAGAAGATCCTAGGATCTTTATGTACTTATTAGTAAACATACAGCAAGCAAATCCTTTTTTTTTGGTGGAGCAGAACAAATTTGACTTCTCAAAAGCATAGGGCCTCGGTTCTGTATCAATAACTGCAGGGAGCCAGGGACAGGCAGACCATGAGCGGCTCCCATCACTACATAAATCCTACCTGGATGCCACATGCATACACATACTTAGGTCAAAAGATCAGAATCACGGTTGGCATCTATGGAAAGAGAGAAATACGCGTCTGTTCGAGGGCAATGCTGCAGCGATCACAGTTGTAGTGGCTAGAATCCAGCAAGAGGTTGAGTTGTGGGTTTTAGCGGGAGCTAAGCATTTAGGTAGCTTATTTTGCGAGTAATCTGTTTTGTGTTTGCACGCTTGCGTGCTTGTAAAACAACTTTTCTCTACTTAATACAATGATACGCAGCTCTCCTGCGTATTCGAAAAAAAAAAATCAGAATCAAACATACACGAATTCTTCCGTGTTTTAAGGGATGACAAACAAATTCTACCCATTTTTTCTTTCAAGTCGAGGGATGAAACTGACAAGAAGTTTAGTGACAAGAAATATACCATGCGCTAAAACGTAAGACTCGCAACGAAATACTAGTTTGCAAGAGCAGGTGTGTTCAGACCTCTTTCCTTTGATGTACGTCCTGAGCTTTTGTATGAGTTGTCGTTGATCAAACTGTTGCAGCTCTTTTCGCCTGTTGCCTGATCCAAAATCCAACAGTACATCACCCAGAACCTTGCACATATCCGGGTTCAGGGACACAGGCACGAACGCTCCGCACTGAAAGTCACCCACAATGCTGTCAAAAACTTGTTTGGCAAGAGTTGTCTTGCCTAGGCCTCCAAATCCAACAATTGCTATCACCATGAGCCGATGTGCCGAGAAACTGTTCCCCTCAGCGAGCATGCGAATGATGCCCTGCCTTGGTGCTTCGATGCCCACAAGACCAGCGGCATCCATATAAGGAGCAACATCCCGAATAGCAATGGCTTCGTAGCTGAAACCATCAGAACTCCCACCTGTCTTCAACCTCTTGTGTCGGTCATCTGTCACAGCAACACGATCCTTGAGACGCTGGATCTCCTTGGTGATCCCATAATCAGACGGCAATCTCTTTATATGGTCAGTGCAGCTTCGAATGCTTTCAACGATGCGATCCATGAAGTTTGAGTCCTCGGCTTCCTGGAGAGTTTGTGCATGCTTGTTTTCTGAGGTGAGCACAAACTTGTCAATGGCATCCTCAATGTCATAGGTGAGCTCTCTAACCTTATTCTTCCACAGCTTGAATTGGTGAGTTGCATCCTCCTCGTTGGACAGATCGAGGAGGACAGCGTGGAGGATCTGCAGCTCCTCTTTCAACCACCCCATGTTGTTTGAAATGCCCCTCATCTGGGAGACCTGATCGAGTGTCAGAGAGCCCAGCTTCCGAATGAGAGCACCCAGGCAGCCCCCTGCAGCAGTTTCAATCACTCTGCTTGTATCCAACATCGTCTCTCTCTCTCTCTCTCTCTCTCTCTCTCTTCTCTCTCTCTTCTCTCTCTCTCTCTCTCTCTCTCTCTCAACGGTATGAGGATTCGAAGAAACGCAAGGCATTACTCCGGCTAGTGCTGCTCGTGTGCATTTCTCCTTTTCAGCTGCCCAAGAAATTCGTTTTTGATACTTTGACCGTAAAATACATTTTGTGCACAAGGACAGATGCACACGCACATGATGATGACCCTCTGGCATCTACTAATCATGATTTAACTAATTAAAGTTGCATTCGATAGGATGCTGGTACAAAGATATATAGGTAGGGGGCCATTTTCTATACCGGGATTGTCCTTTGCCATTTTTTTAAACTTTGACTATTCAAAGTTTTTTTTAGCATTATGACTATTCAAAGTTACAAAAGTCGCTAATAATGGTGTTTGCTCTGCCTACGATTTTTGGCACCCATGTGGGCCCTGCAGTTGCACATTTTTTCTTCCCTCCACAAAACATATGACTCGATCTATAGGTTGAAAATATTAAAAATACTTTAATAACATATAACTCTTTTCAGTTTGTAATAGTATATATTTTTCAGATATTGCTAGTTAAAAATGTCATGTTGTAGAATATATCATAATTAGTTAATTACAATATTTTTTTGCGACCTTGCCTTGGCACGTTTTTCATTAAGAGGGAAGCAAATTGATACAAAAACATCCAGCACCATACAGAGGATGGCCTGGCTCAAAACCAAAAAAGAAGATTACATACGAGCTGAATTTGCGACCGAACTACACCTACTCCACTGTAGCGCGTCCGACAACGGACGATCTAAGATCCACATCCGGCCTTCTTCAACAATGAGCCCTTCATGTTGGTTCTTTCTTCTTGCTAAAAAATGCGACGATTCCTTCCATCCACAAGATGAGGATGACCAAAGAATCGAAAGTTTTACGCACCGGTTTGTCAACTCTTTTTCTAGAAGCAAGCCACCAATATGCAAAGTTTATCTGGCCATGTGGGGATAGATTTCTCCACCCAAGTTTCTGCAGGAACGAGAACCAAGTGACCCTACTATATTTAATTACGATATATTTTTATTTAGAACTAGTGTAGATGTGGCTCTTGTTTTAAGAAAATGTAATAAACAAAAATTCATATCATTTTGAAAATGTATCAAACAATAATGTAATCTCAAACAATCTACTAAACAAGAATTTGAATTCATAAATCAAAAGACTTAGGCCTCATAAAGTCTATAAAGTATACAACATGGGTGAACTTAGCCTGCTACGAGCCTTTGCAGCTAACAGAAAAAAGACCTACTTTTCATTGAAAAATCAGGATTTCAGTGGCAGTTCGTGCCGTTACTGGGCCTAGGATGGGTCCACCACAATTATACACTCACAAATTAATCATAACACGATCTATTTTTGTTTTTTAATTAATTTTATATAAAAGTAAAGAGTATTCCACAATCAAAGAATGAAATATTCCATACATGCTCTCATGATCCAAAAGTTTATTCCATATATTGTCTAAACAATAAAATTCAATCTCTGCCTAATTATAAAGTAAGGATTGATTATACGGTAGGTCATAATTTTACAAAATATCCCTTAATACTTTAGTTAATTAAGTACTCTTTCCTTCTCAGATTTTATGTCGTTTTGGATCCTTTAGCTTTTCTAAATACATAGCAATATATATGTACCTAGAAATGCCAGAAACAGGGTGGAGTATGATTGAAAGATCATATTTTCATTGAAGAGAAATTGTCAAAGCTTCCCTAAGACCATGTCAATATCTAAAGCAACCTATATTTTGAACTGAATGTGCTATTTTAAACTTCCTTCGAGATCTAAATTAATTTATTTGGATGACTTTTAGATCCACCCAATAGTCATGGCCGTGTTTAGTTTGGAAAAGAGGAAGAGAAAGTTTGGTGAAAAAGTCACATCGGACACTGTAGCGCATTGTAACACTTTTCGTTTGTTTGTGGTAAACATTGTCCCATGACCTAACTAGGCTCAAAAAATTCGTCTCGTCGTGTACATCAAAACCATGTAATTAGTTTCTTTATTTATCCACGTTTAGTGTTTCATGCATGCATCGTTTGCTATATTTAATGTTTTGATGGGATGGTGATGTGATGTGGAGTGATGGAAAGTTTAGGTTTTTAGGGGAAGTGAACACAGCCCATGAAAAAGGAAAATGCCTCTTGCTGCAGCACTACCATTTTTGCCGTTGCCGGGAGCACCGTGCTACAGCAGCCAGCAACCATAGGATAACACACGCACGGCTCTCGTCACCCGCCTCCCTCTCCATGGCTTGCTTCGCATCACCAATGGCGATGGGTGGCTGAAAAAAAGGAGCTCCCCAAACCCACCTGCCCCATGGCTCCGCTCGCCTCCCCTACTCTCCCATCCCGCGCCCCTGGCTTCCTCGCCGCCCCCGCCATCCGCAGCGGGCGGCCTCCACGCCTGCTCAGCCCGTCGCGGTCCGCGTCCCTACTCCTCTCCTCCGCCCCCGCAGGCTGCTTCTCCCGCGCCCCTCGCGCGCCCTGCAGCGCCGCCCGCGAACGCCGCCGCGACGCCGTGCGAGTAAGTCTGCCGATTCCCGTCTCTAGCTCAATGCAGTGTCCTGTTGTTGGTCTCGATGGTTCGGCTGTTGACGCGGGCTGCGGCGCCCGGGATTTGTGCTGCTGCGCTTGCGCCAATCGAGTGTGCGGAGTGAGAGATCATGTGGATACGAATTAGGTAAAGGAGGCACGAGTCTCATGGTGGCTCAGCGACATTATACATTATATGTACCAGTGTTAGTGCGTAGCACCAGTACATTCAGGCAAATTGTGCTGCTATTTCGGTATCTCCTTTAGGTTAGACGGCTAGAAAGTGGTGTACATGTAACAACTAACAAGTATACATCATAAATTAACTTTCGTCAACTACATCTATTCGACGACTCTGTTAAGGCAGATTGGGGATTGGAGGGGCATATTATAGAACTGGTGTTTCTGAATGTATGGTTCATATTTGCACGGAAATTTTGGAATCTGCTTGAGTGTGTTTTTGTCTGCTTGAAGTGTGTTGTGAGCTTGTGAATGTAGGAGTCAATTGTGCTGAAGTAGACCTGGCTGGCAGAACAGCAGGAGTGGCTTTCTAAATTTGTCCTTAACTTTGTTTCTAGATTAAAAACACTTGGAGACTGCAAACATGAATGACAATCAATTTGTTAGCTACTAGGAGAGTGCACATACAGATGCAAATCAGCTGGTTCAGTCAGCCATAGTTGGACAGAAAAAGAATGCTAATTAGCCATACTTGGAGCCATGTACAAGTTAAACCTATTTTCACACTTTTAAAACTTCTAGTTTCTATATATTTGTTCGTTTCTCTTACAATTTCTTCAGCATTCTAGTCATTACCTTTGACTGCACAAATGAAATTGTGCTAAACTGTTAGTAAATGCAGAACACAAAGCACCTTACTAAGTACCTATCCAATCTGGAATTGTGTATTGAGCTCTTGGGCTAATTGGAGGACTATCACAAGTATAATGGATATGAATATATGGTTACTCTTGCACTGTATTGTGTTGCTTGAAGACAGTTTTCATGAGAAATATGAACGAATGATCTCATTGCCCAGGGCATCACTGTATTCATACCTTTGTTGTATAGTTTTACCACATTGATCTCAAGTGATGCCTCATACAGACATTCTCTCAAGCTGATGCTGCTGGACCAGCTCCTTTATCAAAGACTCTGTCAAACCTCAAGGATTCCTGCTGGAGATTTCTGAGGCCACACACAATTCGAGGAACTGCTTTGGGATCCATGTATTATTTTACTGTTTTCATGACTATCTTTTGTTGGTTTGTGTAGCTCATATTGGGTTTTATCAACTTCCTTGGGACTAAATGCTTTGTTTGTTGCTTTTGGATCCATGTGATGTTCTATTTTTGTAGTGTTGGGTTTGTGTTGGATTTTTCCTTTAGTACTGACTTCATTGGATTGACGACTTGATGCAGAACTTTGGTTGCTAGAGCCTTGATAGAAAATTCCCACCTGATAAATTGGTGGTTGGCATTCAAAGCATTCTACGGGCTTGTAGCGTTAATCTGTGGCAATGGTTACATAGTTGGGATCAATCAGATCTATGATGTTGCTATTGACAAGTATGTACAATCCTTCCATGGCTTGGCCTTATTTTAGTACCTAAAATTCTGGTGCTATTACAAATTACCACTGGTAGTCAAATATTTCCTACAATTGCTTATTGTATCTAACATTTCTGCTTTATGCTATTGGACAGGGTAAATAAACCATATCTGCCCATTGCTGCTGGTGATCTCTCAATTGAGTCAGCATGGCTGTTGGTCGTATTATTCGCAGCTGCAGGCTTTTCAATTGTTGTGTCAAACTTTGGACCTTTCATTACCTCTCTATACTGCCTTGGCCTATTTCTTGGCACTATATATTCCGTTCCTCCATTCAGGCTGAAGAAATATCCGGTTGCTGCTTTTCTGATCATTGCAACGGTACTTGGCTCACTCCTCTCTCTGTATTTCCTTTAATAGCACCAGTGACATTTTTGTTCTTTTTTATGGTTTACTCATTCTTAACATAACTGGTATTGAACTGCTGTTGATTAGATTATATGTTTGGTAAAAGTAAACTTAATGCAAAAGGAAAATATCTCGGAAATTGGTACGTACTAGTATACTACTATATGTGCATGTGCCGCATGTATCGTGGCTATAAAAAAAGTTCACTTCCTGCAGTAGTTGCCTACAACAGAACATCTAGCTCTTTCGATTCAAATCTTATGGGGGCCGACAAAGTTATTAGATATGTACATGTACCTTGTAGTGGAACTATGCTTTTTATTGAACATCATTAAGAAGACGGCAGTGGCATCAAACCTATTTGTCAAGTGTTAACATAGCCTTAGTTGGAGCTAAAGTACTGAGATCTAATAGACAAGGTCGTCTACGCATTCTTGTGCATGCTAATTATGTTTTCATGATCTTGGGGGATCTTTATGGAAAATGATGATGAGTTGAGAACTCAAATTTCTAAGATATATATTTGTTGGAAGAAGAGAAATAATAGTGTGACTAGCAACTCACCTGTACCATTACTGTTGCAATGTCTTAAAAAAGGTACCTTGCAAGACTTTCTGGAAAATAACTAAATACTGCCAGTGCCAAGTTGCCTCAACTTTGTTCTATTTATTTGCTAGAAATTTTTACTTCCGAAGAAGTTCAATGCTTTCTTTCCAACTCAGACATGATATAGATTCATCAGAACTTGTTAATTTCTCTCTGTTTATGCTGCATAACCTTGTTTGCTAGATTTCATGGCATACATATGAATATATTTTTTGCAAGAGAAACTCACCTTTCAAAGTTCTTTATTAGGTTCGCGGTTTTCTTCTCAACTTTGGCGTGTACTATGCTACTAGGGCTGCGCTAGGTCTAACATTCCAATGGAGGTAAATAGTCTCTGGAAATTTCTGTGGAACTGCTCTTGCATTCAGCGTTATATGTAGACATTCCTTACATCTTACTTAATAGAACTGGTAAAAGTTCTGTTGCTTCTCATTGCAGACAAACATTCAGATATGCCATGATGTCTAACGCCATATGATATCTTTCTTTCTGCAGCTCTCCTGTTGCTTTCATCACATGCTTCGTGACCCTCTTTGCTTTGGTCATTGCTATAACCAAAGATCTCCCTGATGTTGAAGGGGATCGCAAGTGAGTTTCTCATTTTACATTGTCCTATAGTTGTGTTGGCATCTCTAGTGAAAGATCATTCCCGTTTGTTGGTTGATTTCGGACATCAGTGGTAGCGGTAGGTCCCAAAACTCTGATATCAGTTAAAGGGAAACACAAAATATTCTCTTTCCTAGGTGCATGTGTTTTAATGCACATGCATATCTGCACATTATTATTGAGGGTCATTACAATCTTCTTACTAACACCTAAATCAGTCGGTGAAAACACCTAGTTATCAACTCAAAATTGTAAAGCAGACAATGATGTTTTGAGCCTGTGATATTTATGTTACATTTCTCAAAGTCATGCCATGTGGTCTGAGCCAGGTTGGTCCAAGGGTTGTGTGAGGATTTTAACTTGGGATAGTATGTCTAAAATAAGCGAAGTACAGGATATACAAGGATATCATGAATATAAAAGGTTGAAACCTGCATGTATTCCGTTGTGTGCGATCAGTAATTCTAAGCTAACCTTCGACTGAGTTTCTTTTAAGATTGGCTAACAGCAGGCAGTAATCTACCAATTATATCAAGCCTTGAAAGAAACATAAATGATTGAATTGCTGACATTCTACTTATAATGTTTTCCCCTACCAGGTACCAGATATCAACTTTGGCAACAAAGCTTGGTGTCAGAAACATTGCCTTCCTTGGCTCTGGTTTGTTGGTAGCAAACTACATTGCTGCTATTGCTGTAGCTTTTCACATGCCTCAGGTTGCCCATTTTGACCTCCCTTGTAGCTTATTTTCCCCTTCCAGCTAGAGAGACACAAACACAAGTGTTGTACATAATATGCATTTTACTATCATTTACAGTACCTCATTGTTGTTTTGCATACCATTAATTCAACTCTAGTAGATGCTTAGATGATAGAAAAATATCCATCATACTACTACTTTACTGCTACTCACAGCTATACTGCATACTTCCATAAATAGTGTTATGCTTGGAAGATGCAAAAACCAGCTGTATATGTAGGTATATGCACCATCTAAGCCTCCAAAGGGCATCAAGATTTGATCAAGTGTATTGCAATGATTAGTAAACAGGATGGTGGTTTGAATTTTCAAAGTTATTGTTAATCTTGAGGCGTATTCAATTATGGTAATCTTGCACTTTTTTTATATAATTCCTCAACTTGATTTATTTATTTATATTTATATTTATATTTATGCTGTAGCATGCATTTGTATCAGACTCTTAGTAATGATTTGCTGCCACACTAATTTTGTGCAACTTTTGTTCAGTACGCCGAATAGTCTTAAAGAATGGTTTTATATTTCTGTAGTGTATCAGCATGCAGATTCTTTATCTGAAGGATCGCTGTTCTTTCCATTGGATTTTCCAGAGCATTATGCATGGTTCAATATAGGTAGCGTTACCTGGCCCCTTTTGCATTAATATGTTCTAATTTGCAGGCTTTCAGGCGCCCTGTCATGGTTCCTGTGCATGCTGCCCTTGCAGTTGGTTTAATTTTCCAGGTAAACATGTTGAGTGCTATGAATGATCGATCCTATAGCGTATGTTCTCTTAACTATTCGATGCAAGCCTGTGTGATTAGTGAATTGGATTGATCAGTATTGTTTGTTACCTTGCTCCTGCGGCGTGTGTGTTTTGGTTCTGACATTTTTGTTCTTACCATGATTTCAGACATGGGTTCTGGAGCAAGCAAAGTACACTAAGGTGAAGCTTTCAACTTACACTTTTCACAGTTAAAGCATATAGAAAATTCAAAACTATTCAGAAAAGAAAAGATTTCAGTGACTGAAAATGCTAGCGTGTGGGCTTGCATGTATTTTGCTCAGACAACAAGTAGTTGTCTTTTTTTTTATGATAAAAAGGATGGTTTTTTGTTTAGTGACCACGTGAGCCTCATTTCTGATACAGAAGTTTGCTTTCATCTGTTTTGCAGGATGCTATTTCGCAGTATTACCGGTTCATTTGGAATCTGTTCTATGCTGAATATATCTTTTTCCCATTAATATAGAGCCTAGAGGTAACTTTTTTCCATTGGCGTTCGGACCTACTTTTGCAAGTCCCTTTACTTATGACATTTATTAGCATAAACATTGTCAGGTCTGGTAGTTCAACATGGGCTACGGCCTAACGGGAGCAAATCAAAACAGGGAGAAGTCGGTAAAGTGCAGGATCGCTCACAGTAGGCGGATACACCTTTTTGTGCATATAAAACGTAATTGTTGTGTACTGTATAGTATTTTGTATGGAAGCAAGAAAGCGGTGGTGTTACAAGGATCCTGAAACTGTAGGAGCTTTGGAAGCTTTTGTGGTGCTGCACTGATGAAGGCACCAACAGTGTCCCGTCCTGTAGCGACTTGTTTGCCTGCTTGTTTGGGAGTGCTTGAGCATAGGTCCTGAAGTCGATGGAAGCTCAAGCTCTGGTCCCAAACAGGTGGTGGTGGTGGAAGCATGGAAGGCCAAGCCAAGCTTGTTTCGTGTCGCTCGAGGCTAAGATACTATGCGAGACATATTGACAGCGTGTCGTGTCACGAAGACAGACTGTAACTTTAACTGTTGTACTAACCACTGTAATTTCCACAGTTCTGAAAAAACCGAAACTCCCCATGTGTATGCTCACAACTTTCTGCACCATGGCTTCATGATGCAACTCGCTTCGTATCGTATCATATGGAAACAATGCGGGCAAAGAGCCAAAGAGCACTACTGCAGCAGTACTACGGGCAGCGGTTGCACGATGGCCTCCGCAGTCGGTCACGCCGTGCGACGAGACGGCTGTCCCAGCGGAAGTTGTGGATCGGCCTGCCGGCGCCGCGGCTGGTCCCGGTCCCGGCTCGCATAAACGCATTGTCGCGTGCGGCCTGGCCCCGGCGACAGGGACGGCCGACCCGGGCCGAGCTGTTGCCTGTTCCCAGCCCGGGAGGTAGGTTCCCCGGGTTCCGCTGCCGCTGTCCCCGGACTCCCGGGGTCGGTCGTCCTCACCGGCCGGCGGCCGCAGCTACTGCCAATCTGCCATCCACACCTACCTCTACGCGCCCACGTCGCGTCGGCGTCTGGTAGATCTGCGGGCGGGATCTACAGGAACCCGAACGCACGTGCCACGCACGACCGGAATTCACAGCGGATGAGGGCGTGACTGAAAGGACCAAGGACCCTGATTCGTCGGGGGGATCCGGGTCAACGTTACGGCCTCGGTAGCAGCGACTCTCGCACTCGGAGGGTCAAAGTGTCAGTCTCGATGCTCCGAAAGAACACGAGAGAGCAGAACCTAAAACCCTGATATGTACGGAAGTATTTTCTTTGCAGAAATCTGGAACTCCAGGTTACACGTAGCCACGTACGCAGTGTTATTATTCGCAAAAGAGGTGATACTGTACAATTTTTGTTTTCATTGCAGTTCTGAAATATTGGGTCTTTGCATGCAAAAAGATGCGGCAAGCCTGCAGTTCTGAAATATTGGGTGTTTGCGAGACGAACATTTTAAACCTAATTAATCAATGTTTGGACAATTATTCATAAATACAAATGAAATAATACGGTGACGCTACAGTACCAACATTTAAAGTTTGGACACCCGAACTTTGGAACTAAACAGGCCTCGGCGAAAAGCTTGGTACTTGTTTAGTTCCCAAATTTCACCCCCAAATTCCACTATAAAAAAGAAGATTCTCATCACATCAAAATATCGGCACATGCATGAAGTATTAAACGTAGATGAAATCAAAAACTAATTGCACAGTTTTGTTGTATTTTGCAAGACGAATATTTTAAACCTAATTAATCATATTTGAACAATTATTCACAAATACAAACGAAATGCTACAGCGGCACTACGGTGCTAAAATCCAAAGTTTGGACAACCAAACTTTGGAACTAAAGAGGCCTCGGCGAAAAGCTAGCGAAAAGAGAGCTCTGCGTCTGATTGGCACGGCGAGCGCTCTTTTCTTTACTGAGATCCGACATGCTGACCGGCGTCCTTTCCATTTCAAAATGGGGGAACGGTGAAAGTAAAACATGGGCGAAACAATTTGAATTCACATGTTCCCGCGGCGTGAAAAACGCAGCAAGTCTCTACTGTATTATACTACAAACTTGTTCTCAATTTCTTCCCCATCCACTTAGCCTGGAGCCAGTTTCTTCAAGTTTCTCGTTCCATGGAACTCAAACCGTGCTTGGCGAAAAATTAACATGCGAATTTCAGATAGTAACAGTCAGCAAATTCAGAGAGCTTGTGCTAGGCACTCGAGAGTTCAGACCAGTGGATCTTTCCACCGCTCATAAAAAAAGAAGAAGAAAAAACGATCGGATCTTTGTATGAACATGTCCCATGTGTCCTGCGACACTTGTATGATCCAAAAGATAGTTTAATTGAGCCACACTTTTGGAATTTCCATTTGCACATGCGTTTGGGGGTACCAGACAGGTTTTGGAAAGCTGTGGCCAGTCTGATTACGGATGACTTCCGTTTGCAGTTGCATTGGTCGTGTCAGGCAAGTACCGTTCATAAACAAAGGAAAATAGGAGTGCCTCCTCCAAATTTCACCACTGGCTGGAGGTAATGAACTGCTGATTTCCTGAAATATTCGGTGCAGATCATCTTTATATGAAAACCCCTTTAAAAAAATATACTTACAAGTTCAAAAATCATGAAACAATGCATATCCATAGTTTATCCATGGATGTAACATGTTGCAAAATTTGAGGCTCAAACTCAGATGTCATTTTATCTTCTAGTGCATATGTAACTAAAATTTGTTATTTTTGTAGATTAATTTTGCATCTCAACTTTTGCAGTAAGTTACATTTATGGATGAACCATGGACTTGCATTATTTCATTTTTAGAAAGTATGTTTTTTTACAAGGATTTTCGTTTTCAGTAAAGAGGTGGTTTGCACATGATATTAAGAATAGCGTTGATATATCAAGCGGTGAATGGATATATCCATGAATCCCCATGTCCAGTGTGGAAAAGAAAGGAACACGGTGAATTCTGCAACTTGGATCTTCTGTGGGGCTACTAAACTTTTTGAGTGGTACTGTAATGTCTAGTTCCTTGTGTATTTTAGAAATTTCAAAGGTGTGATTGTATGGAGTATTACATTTGGAATAATTTAATTTGTAGAAAGTTACCCTTAGGTTTTGGATAGAACATACTCTAAATTCCCTTAATTTGTGGTTGCATGCATAGTGTACATTTTTTTATTTGTTCCTTATCCCTTCCATAAATTAGTTTGAGAATATTTTTGTAACTTTGGTTATTGGTAAAATAATGAACACTCCATTAGTTACCGCTTCAAATCTTTTTTTAGCTTTGCACTAATTTCTTATAGATGACGTGTTTTCTTTTATATTTTCTTCTATTTTTGACACTATTTGTTGCACCTATATTTTATCTCCTATGTCAGTTGTAACCAATATATCAAAATTCAGGTGCTTTTCTGTATACATATACCATCTCCTATAGTCGCCCTATTCGTTTGGATTATCAGCCACCAGCCAGCAGTGCTTTTCTCTCAGCAAAAACCAGCAACAGCCACCAGTCACCAATCAGCCAACAATGTTTTTTTCTCAACAAAAACCAGCACCAGCCACCAACCGAACAGGGCAACAGTATTGTGTGGTACACTGGTACTACTCTGTCATCCAGAGACAACCCATCTGGCAATGACAAAAGGACAACGAATGAACAATGGAATAAGTTAATTTACAATCATATTAATGACCCATTGACAACTTTCTTAAATCAGTGATGGTCACATTGGATACTAAAGGGTTTAGCTGTAGCTGCTATACAGACTAAACATATATCAAATTTATAGTTGATGGAGGCTCCAATTTTAGTTTCATCGCAAGCCCTGTCACATGGCTCATGAAATTAGATTTTAAGTAGCATTCCTTAGCACTTCTAGTGGTAAAACATGCAATGTGAGGTCAAGCCTCCAATATAGTTTTAGATACTATGTATATATATTCATGACCCGACACATGTAAGTAGAAGTGTTTTGTATAAGAAAAAAAAACACCATGATTTTTAAAAAAGTAACGCCTCCGAAGCTCAATTTAAGATTCCAGCCAACCGGTCTTTCAAAAAAAAAAAAAAATTCCAGCCAACCCACAGGGTGGCCACAGGAGTGTGTGACCACAGAAACGCTGGCCTCCTGGCCTGGCCCGGCCTGTCCTTCGCCGCTCTGGAACCTGCACACTGCACACCTCCCAACTCGTCAGTCCTCACAGCCATCACGCTCCCGCTACCACGCCTCCTCCAGCGATCAAAAGCTCCGGCTTTGATTCCTCCCTCCACCTTTCCCACCTCTTTTCCCTGTTAATTTATCCTCCGTGTCCCCTCCCCTCCCCTCCACGAAACTTAATCGGATCTCGCCGAGCTCTCGGTCAATCGCTCGCATTTCTTTACTAATCACCATTTCTTGGAGAGATTAGTTTTTAATGGCGCTTATTATGAAGTGTTTCGAGTTAAACCTCCAAGAAACAGAGAGAAGCTAGAGAGCCTCCGAAGCCAAGAAATTCTCTGCGTGCTGCCCCAGTAGACCGCGGGGGGGGGGGGGGGGGGAGAGCTTCCCGTTTCCCATCATCCCCGCACAGGAGTGCTGCAGGAGTCAGTCTCCACTCCTCCATTCCCCCAGTTCGTGCTCGGCGGCGGCAGCGGCGACCGCGGTTCGTCCTGCTCCGCGGCGGCTTCTTGGTGCCATCTCCGTCTGTGGCGAGTTCCTCGGTTCGCATGTCTGGAAAGGGAGGAGGAGGAGAAAGGGCTCTTCTTTGAGGACAAAATCAGGTGGCGATATTCTCTTTCCTTGCTGATTTTGTTCCCCTTTTCTTTCTTGTACTGTTGTTGAGAATACGATATCGACATTTGTTGCGTCCTTTTGGACCCTTGTGATCTTTCTGCTCGTGACTTTCTACCAACTGAGGTTCCCTCTAGAAAAGGGGCGCCATTTTAGCCAATAAGCGGCGAATGAAGTGTTCTTGAAGCCTTGTTGACATGGTGCCTAAAGAAATTTCTAGGTGTTCGTTGATCTCTGCTCTTTTTCCCTGATGTTTCTAGTTTGAACGGGCCTTCACTGTTCGCTGTTATTCTGTCCATGATGGTTTATTTCGCGAGTTTTGTAAGTTATAGGCTTGAATTGTTCATGAATGTGTGGCGATAGAAATTGGGAATCTTTTGCCCTTATGATTTAGGGGTGCCTACTCATTGCTGCAATCTCTCCATTTATTAGCAGCTAAAAGATTTTCCCCATAATCCTCCCTGCAAAAAAAGTTTTTCCCCATAATCTGGGGGTGACATTAAATTAAAAGAAGTTAGTGCCACTGGACAAGTTCATTAGACCGCCTGACTATGCTGTACTCAAGTTTGTTGCTCCGAGCTGAAGATTTAGGTAAACCTGAAAATTGATTTTCCAGTACTATTTTAACGCATACCCCACTTATGTGGATGCATTCTGCTTGCACTTGGTATCATCAGTGACTTTCATAGCTTAAATATCTCCCTCATGTACAGTTCTCTAATCTCAAGTTAAGAGTTGCTACATACACCCTCCATCTATCTTTGTAGGGCAGACATGAATTAATGATTCAAACTTTACAAGCTTTGACCAATAATTTAACTAACAATTTTTAACTTTTATAATGCAAACTTGATATGGTTGAATTTGTAATCAAATATATTCTTCATTGATTATAAGTTTATAACCATAATTGATGTAATATAAGATAAATGAATGGTCAAAGTATAACATAGAAGACCGTGCCAAGTCAAATCACGCCTTACAAAGATAGATGGAGGCAGTATAGTAGTTTGAGTTCTGGTTAAATGAACGAACTAATCACCTTTTTTTTTGTTGCTGTTTCAGCTTTGCTGGAGAGCTACTGGAGTATCCCTTCTTCACGAGTAATCAGATCCTTGGGGGCAACAATATGTCGCCCAAGCGACTACAGGGTGTGGTTATGTTGTTAATGCTCATGGTTCTTGATGTTTCAGGTAATCCGGTTCACCATACTAGTTATTAAGCTTGCAGTAACTAGATATGGTTTTGAATGAGTAGTACAAAAATTATACTGCTGACTAGAAGTACGGCGGAGCAAAAATTATTCTATGTTGTACATAGATGTGAAAAAAAATCTTTATTTACCGTATTTGTAGTACCTCATTTTGATTTTCCTGAATGTGCTGGAAACTAGTTTAACAAAGACACTAAAAAATGTTGTTTCGAACCGAGAAATAGGTTCTCTCTCTCTATATAATCCATATGTTTGCATAACAATCAATGTTACAATTTGTTGTAGGTGCATTTGTTGGTATCACTATTGGCAACGATATGTCGAACCTACCATCAGCAACAGACATAGTGGCTATCCTTAAAGCAAAGAAGATTCAACATGTTCGCCTGATTGATTCAGACCATCAGATGTTGACTGCCCTTGCAAATACTGGAATAGAAGTGATGGTTGGGGTTCCCAGTGGTCAGCTACTTCGTGTGGGGCAATCTCCTTCAACAGCTGCTGATTGGATTAACAAGAACGTCGCTGCTTATGTTCCAGCAACTAACATCACATATATTGCAGTGGGTAATGAGGTTCTTACCAACATTCCAAATGCAGCCCCTGTTCTTGTACCTGCACTGCAATTCCTCCAATCAGCACTGTTGGCTGCAAACCTCAATACTCAGGTGAAAATTTCAAGTCCGCATTCAATGGATATGATCTTGAAGGCATTTCCTCCCTCCACTGCCACTTTCAATTCGACATGGAGCACAATAATGTCTCAGTATCTTCAGTTTCTGAAGAATACAGGATCTTCCTTCATGCTGAATGCCCAACCATACTATGGCTACGTTGGGGGGCAAGGCGTATTCCCCTTAGAGTATGCACTGTTCCACTCACTCAGTCCTAACAGTCAAATTTCAGATCCCAACACCAATATGTTCTATACCAATATGTTTGATGCAATCATTGATGCTACTTACAATTCAATCCAAGCAATGAATTTCACGGGTATTCCTGTTCTGGTCACAGCTTCTGGCTGGCCATGGCATGGTGGGCCAAATGAGAAGGCTGCTACTATTGATAATGCTTTGGCCTACAATACAAACCTCATACGTCATGTACTGAATAATTCTGGTACACCTAGGCAACCAATGAATCAGTCAAGCACCTACATCTTTGAGCTATTCAACGAGGATCTTCGGTCAGGACCTGTATCAGAGAAAAATTGGGGGATTATGTTTCCCAATGCAACCACCGTGTACTCTCTATCATTTGAGGATGTGACCACAACTATCCCAGAATCACCAGCTCTGCGCGGAATGTTTTGTGTGGCAAATTCAAGTGCACCCCATAGTTCACTGAAGCATAGTTTAGATTGGGCATGTGGCCCTGGCTCTGCAAACTGCAGTGCAATTCAGCCTGGACAACCATGCTATGAATCAGATAACATTGTAGCTGTTGCATCATATGCTTTCAATGATTACTATCATAGAACACAAGCTAGTGGTGGTACATGCAGCTTTAATGGCACTGCAATGATAACATCTACTGATCCAAGTAAGCTGCATTCTGCTCTTCTATAGTAGAATTTTTTTGCACAATTATTGATTACTCCGTATGGGTTTCAGTAATTACTTTTGTAGTTTTGTTGGCAAATAATTTGTAGTTGCCCTTTATGTCAGCGCTAAAGCAATATTTCAGAACAAATTTAGCACTGAAATGCTTGAAGGACTCAAGGTCCTTGTTATGCAAAATTTAACCCAACCATCAGCTACCACAGCTGTTTGAACGAAAAACATTGGGTGCCCAGGGCGACATATGCCCACCCCTCACGGTGTTAGCACCGGTTAGTGCGTGTGGGCCCCACGAACATGAAAATTTGTCTCCCGTTCTCTCTCTGCCCATCCACTCCTGTTCATCTCAGTGACATCCGTTGTCTCTCTTCCCCCTCCTTCGTTGTTCATCTCTCCACATTTCTTCTCAAATCAAATCCAAAAGATAAAATTTTGTAGATCATATGGTGTATGTGAAGAAACAGTTTTGTAACCTAACTAAAGAAACTGTTTTGAACCTAACTGAAGAAACAGTTTTTTACCTGAAGAAACAGTCTTGTAACCAAAAGGAAGAAACATTTTTTGACCTAAATGATTTATTGCTTTTTTTTGTCAAGGAAATCTACCAGAGATGATTTGACAATGAATCTAATAAGAAGAGGAGTACAAATATGAATCAATCTGAGATAAAACAAAAAGACTGCCACCCCATGAACACAGAGAACAATAACAATCCCCACGTGTTCATGTAACAAGTTAGCAATGGAAAAACCGTATATAATGAAAAAAAATTAGCAATCCCCACGGATGCACCGATGAAAAAATCAGCAATCCCCACAATAGCAATGGAAAATCAGCAATGATTTTTTTTTTGACAAAATCTAGCACCAATTGTGGGACGCCGGTGTCACAGTCCGCCTGCAGCACGCGCCCACCCGCTCCATCTCCCGCAGCACCTCCGGCGACGCCACCCATCGCCGCCAGCTCGCGCACGCGTCGGCGGCCGCGGACACGCGCAGCAGCCACCACGCCACCACGGCGACGCCCGCCGGGGGCACCGCCACCGCTGTGCGCCTGTCCGCGCACGCGCACAGCTCACTAGCTCAGCTGTTGTGCACTCCTTCACCTTCTTTTCTTGGATCCTCCCCTGCACCTTGCTCCGGCAGCAGCGGGTGGCTCACAAAGTCACAAGGGCCTCGCCAGATCGAGGCGCAGGCAGGAAGGAGATGCGATGCGGTGCTCGTCCGTGAGGGAGAGGTGGGGACTGGGGAACGTGATGGGCGGCGAGCAGCAGTTGTGGTGGGTCCGGCAAAGTGCGTCGGACGCTATGACGAGTCTCACGCCGTCAGCCCCTCGTGATGAATATCCACTGCATAAGGTTGATCGGACTGTGTCCCATCTGGGTGGGCACATGGCCCCGTATGCAGAAAAGTCATTCTGCTGTTTGAATCTGATTTCTATTGCACAAAAGCCTGACCTTTTCTTCTGTTTTTATTATCATTAGGCGAGGGTTCTACACTTGTAGCTAGCCAGTGCTGAATCTCTTGTTGATATATTATTGTGTTTCCACCAGCAATGATACAGTCCTAGAAATGTACAGTACCCTGCAAAGCAAGCCCTACTTATGCAAATTTATGTAGGGACATGTAAATAATCTGGCAAGCATTTTACCTAAGAAGTTTGTCCCATTAGGCCAAGATAAACCATATGTAGGGATGTGGCTGGCCAGCGCTGAATCGCTTGTTGATCTGTTATTGTATTCCCACCAGCAATGAGACAGTCCTAGAAATGTACAGTACCCTGCATAGCAAGCCCTACTTGTGCAAATTTCTGTAGGGAACATGTAAATAATCTGGCAAGCATTTTACCTAACATGTAGGGCCCATTAGGCCAAGATAAACCATATGTAGGGATGTGGAGGTTGGTCTAACGAGGACCATTGCTCTAGCTGTTACATCTGATCAAAATCATAAGCAGTGTCCAAATCGTAATACGCTACAAATAATCTCCGGCCACGACAACTTTCATCAGCATCTTGTGTTTAAGTTTAGTTTCAAGAAATAGTTACTTGTGTTTTCTAGTTTAAAGAACTCACCTTTTTTTGCCAATTTAATTTTATTTCAAGAAATCAAGGGTTTTTTGTATAATAATTGCTAATATTGAATTGCAGTATAGCATGCAGATACATGAGCCTAATCTGAATTCCCATGTATTTCTTGCAGGTCATGGTTCATGCATTTTCGCTGGAAGGTATGTCCAATGTACCATTTTGTGTTAAAAGGTTATAAGTTGTAACCTTGTTTTGTGCTCCATACTGAGAATGTGATTTGCTCCTGTTTGTAGCACTGGAGCCGACAACGGTGGTACTGCCTCCGGGCCTGTAAGCCCCGACAGTTTTGCTTCGAAATCCCAATCCTGCTGGTTGACTCTCCTAGTAGCCGCATTGCTGCCCATTCTAGTGATGTAAAACATTGTAACCATGTCGCATTTTGGATGAGATACCCCGTCATTTATCGTGGATCTTGTTATTAGGTATTGTAGGGGCTTGTGGGGGCATATTTGTTTTAGTGTATTCAGGTAGAGGCCATGTAATCTTATCCCAGAATTTGTTGTCCTAGGAATCAGATTGCGTCAAATCATCAATTTTGAAGGTCAACATGGAAAATTGAGCTGTGACAAGCAGCTTATCCAAAGTGCTGGAAGTTCCAAATGATTTGTACTCCGCATATGGTTTAATTTGGCGAACTGTTTTTTTTTTCATTTTTAGCCTTTTCGAACACGAAGCCTCGCGGGAAATGGATCTGTTGTAGTTGTTAAGAATCGGATCCCTGGTCCGATTTTCCCATTCCCAATCCAAGGCGTGAGAAGTTGTAGATTAGATCCCGTTTTCCTTCCCATCACAAACACAAAGAACACATGAACACAGATATATGTGGAGCTTCGGATCTCTTTCTCATTAGTCATAGATGAATACAAGGTTGTTGATTATATAGATGAGGGGAACCCTTCAGGGGTATATTTGGTATGAGCCCACAATTATCCCTTAATTAGGGATTTCTTAACACTCCCCCTTGGGTGAATACCAGACAAACTAATGCCTCATCAAAACTCCAAAAACCCAGTGGGAAAAATGGAGAAAGAGTGATAGTGTTGCGAGTTGCATTTACATATTGTTGTCTCATTTAAAAACCTTATGTGAGAAACTTCAGGAAAACTCACTAAGGGAAAAAGAGTACAACAATTGTTTATAAGACAAATTACAATCTTCTGGATCATAATATTCTATACTCAATAGAATACTTGGTAATGGCTACCTATTAGGAGATGTACTCCCCCTCAACCAAGCAAGACCATTTTACTATGGCAAGAATACTTTCTTTATATGTGTATAAATATTTAGCAAATAAATTGCATGTAACTGCAGGAATCAATTCATAAATTTTACCGCAAATATCTTCTGGAACACAAGAGGTAAGTATAGGTAAGCCACTTTGATTTGCAGTATCAATCTACTGGAGCTTAAGTAATATATTGATAGATCATTCAGATCAAATTAATGCCTTCAAGGCATACTGTAGCACATTCAGTGTCTCATAAATTAAGATCAATACTGAGTATTTGCTCCCCCTGGCGACAACGTTGAAGCCTTTATTCTAACATATTCTTCAAGATATGCATTATTCTTCCAGAATAACGAGAAGGAAAATTGGGGTGTCATATTTCCATCTCTATCATAAGCCACAATGTATAATACAATAAATTTATCCAAGATTTACCTCAATTGCAGCTATAAACGGCGTAACAAAAGGGCAAATGTCCATCAAAGACCATCCATAGTCCTTCAATGATCTTACCAGATCATATACACATTTTCAGTCTGTCGTACTAGCGCAATGGGGATATAATTGCCAGAAAACATCATACCTTCTGGGTTTCTACCTTCAAAGTATTAGAGGATACCGCCATTCCAAATCTTCTGATGGAAAACATATCGGTACACACAAACATACTAAATAAACTTCTAATATGCACATACAAAAATATGGCAATGTTCTGATCTTTGGTTCCTCCTTTCAAACTTTCTTGAGTCTTATATGGGTCTCCCTCAAGTAAGAAATTATTAAATTTTGGTGTTCAACTCAGACTAGTCTTTATTTCTTCAAGAAAAATCCTTAAGGGTAATATCCTCTCAACAGGGAGGTATTCTCTCTACATACAGTAGTTTTCATTAAAGAAGACAAACTTCTTTAGAAATGTAATATTGGTATGAGATTTCAATGTTGCTTATTTAAATTCAAAATTATGAGTCCTACTGTGATCTCATGATAGATTTTCAGAATCCTATTAACTGCATATTCTTTTTATTCATGCCTTTGCCAGATATATTACATAACGGAACTGTGTTTATTCAACACACATTGGGGACCGGTCCATTCTAAGACCACTTGAACCATCGCTTTCACCACCTATTATATCAATAATGACCCATAATATCCGAACTTCGGTCTCAGAACTTTCACTTTGCGATATTTGGTTCAGCCTCAATTGCATTTTTTTCATTTGACCCGATAAGAGAGCTTCAAGCACTCATGCCTAGGACTTCATTCCGGATCCGGGTTCTCTCGAGGAGAATAATTGCAATTAGAGAGGCAAGATATGTGTCGACACTTTTATATCCCACAATTTTGAATTAGCATCTTCGTAAAACGAAAGACCCATTGTTGTTCCGTATTCCTAGCTCTATGATATTGCGCGCATTGCTAGAAATTTTATCTTTAGGATGGACCTCTTCATGAGGTAAATCACCACCAGGGTGAGTTCATTAGAGGAGAGTTTTCACATACAACGTGAATTTGCATCAAGAGCATATGCTTTGACTAAGGGCGTTGGATCACATCCGCAGGTGTCCCCGTAGAAGTGGATCATACTGATAAGTCAAATGTGGATATGATATTAATCCCGGGTATATCCACATCTACTTCAGGTAGAAGCATTTACAATTGTATTTAAACCACTATGGTTATTCCTCAATGAATCAAATGATTTTCTGGCAAACTCCATATATAAAGGAGTATACACTAAACAACAGGTTCAGCTTGGCTTTTGTGCATTCTATTTTTCTATATAAATATCAAGGCATTACACAAATAGGCATTTATCTCCCCCTAATGCCGAGACATTTCTGAAAGCATACTAACAATATCCCCAGCCACAATCTTCTGGTAGTGACCGATGTATGCTATGGTGGTGATTTCTTTAGGAAATCTTATGCACATTAAAAAGATGGGAGTTTTAAATTTATATCTTCATATGCAGTGAGCTCAGACATAGATTAATACAGTGGCATGAATACTGCATTTATTTCCTTCTACTGAAAGGATTATGCTCAACTTCAAGTGAGACACATAATTAGTGGTTGTAATTCTGTCAAATTATTATTGCCACCTAATACACATGCAATCTTCAGGATTTCAATTGTCATATGTAGCACAATTTTGTCAACAAAAATTCTTTAGATGAAAGTGCACGACATCAGACCTGTGATGCCAAGTATTTGTACATTGATTTGTATAGTCCGACTCATTTTATCAATGCCCACGGTTTACCCATTACTCATACCATTATAAAATTAGGCATCAAGCTTTACATTTATAACAACATTTTTTTTTATATAGTTATGTTTTGGAAGCGAACCTAAACCATACGTAACAATAGTCTCAAGGATAGGAAAGGGAATGTGCCAGCATGTAGTCAAGGGCAAGGATTGAACTTTTGATCAATAGACTGGAGTACTATTTGCATCTTCAGGTGCACGGTACAACAAAAACATGTAGCTGATATGTATGTATTCTGTACAAACTTAAACATGTAGCTGATATGTATTCTGTACAAACTTAAAGCACAACCACAACTTCAGGTGGTTGATGCTAACATTTGTCTATCAATAAATTCCCAAGCCATTTAATTGTGGTGCAAAATAACTACGAGGTAAGATTTTCTCCTCATGTTATATATCAACTATCCTATAAAGCATAATTTCAATCTCTTCATTGTTCAGCATAAAGAGAAGCTTTTAGAATAGAACAGATAAGACAAATAATTCGTATTGTATGGGAAATATTATTATAGTGCAAAGTTTCGACTAAGCAAAGGATGAAAATTACTTGGCGAGAGCAAAATGTTGACCAAGATCCTTTTGGGACAAGCTCAAAACAATCCATGCTACTCTCATATCTACTCTCATATGTAGAAATCATAATAAGACTTGAAAAAGACAAGGGAATGCAACAGGCAATCTCTAGTGATGTGGGATTTATAATCGTATTTCTGTTGTTCTTACTTCTGGTAGATCAACAGTAGATCGGGCGCTGTCCATATTAGCTTTGATACAAAGCCGTCCAAACAACTTGTCCATCAGGGACTTACCGTTACCATTTGGCTTACGCTTATACTTAATAGTATATTACATACTTGTTTATTAACTATCCCCAAGTCTATTCGGTGACTTTTTGTGATTCTAAGAACTATATGCTACTTGAGCAAATACAGTCCTAAGTAGGATAAGATATGTAATTCTTCAGGAACATACAATAGTTTTCCGCACTAACATGGTAGAAAAATTCTCAGAATATTACTAACAACGTGTTAGTGTTCTTGCAACTTCATGTCGCTAGCAGGCGGGGTTGTTATTACTTTTTATATCATTGTACATCTCATGCTTTTTCAGCAGCAAAGAGAGGAAGATGCCAACATCGGGTTGTGCACTTTGTAACCGAGGTTGTAAGCCTTTATCTAATATTTAGAACACTGGTAAGGTATTACTAGCTCGTCGTTCGAGCACATAATTATAATTCTCATTTGTCTTTACATAATACCAAATCATATAAAGACAAATAAATGCGAGAAAGTAAATCATACATACAACTTCCATACGAGGGGCCTGGCTAGTTTTAATGGCGACTTGATCATGCAAAAACACATCAACGTGTACGTCACCCACAGTGACACAAGGGGCACACAACAGCACACCCGGCGGCATGGCCAACAGGGCCGTAGCGAAGCGTGAGGCACGTCCACGACCATGGTGACTCACGCATGGAGATGTGCACATAAGCATATAGCAAAACTGCTGTGCTCGACTGCGGGGTGGCAGCTACAGGTGCCGATGGTGCACTACGGTTCAGGCAACTGCATCAATATTGCACAGAACATGTATCCAAAGAAGTGCGTTGTGTGATGGAATGTGCCGTCATCATGGCCAGCAAGGCACGTTGTGGAGCATGACAGAGCGGCGATAGTGCGCTCCGTGCGGCCGGTGTTTCCACCATGGACATCCGATGTCATACAGGTATCACAGAAAATTCTGCAGGGAGCCCTCTAGCTTACCGCTTCATGAAGTGTGCTACTTCAAGTAGACTAGCACATTTGCACAACAGAGATGGGCTGACAAAGTATGCCCGACAAACTTCAATCCGCGTGTGCACGACCGCCACAAGCTAGTAGTGCTACTCAATCAAGAGAACCACTAATGAATGTTCAACAAAAAAAAATACAACTACCAGTGTGCTTAATCTACTGGATTAAAAGCCTAGTAGAGCGTGGGTCATAAAAAATAATCAACTAGCAAAACTAGAAAATAATCTGCAGGATTTTACTCTAGTAGAGTAGCTAGTTATCTAAGAGACTTTGATGGGGCAATTGATGTGATGCGGCTTCGGGCGCATGGCATAAAAATATATGGTCAGACTGACAGAGCCACAGCAGCGGCGCAAGATGGTCGAACAAGGCCATTACTCACATAAAAAAAGATTTATTTAAAGTGCGACTTCAGACAGCACCACGCATAACAAGTTTGCTGGCTTACGCGTTAAACGCGTTGAGGTAACCAGAACGTAGCGCTTGGGAAGCTTCATGCACTAGAATTCGCTGGCGTACGCACAGATTCCATTCTGTGTGTTGGGGTGGCCAGCGATGCAAAGGATGCGCCGACGGACATGCATAGCATGGTGGGATAGCCGACGTCTTAATCCATACCAAACAGATCCACAAAGCGTGGCAATCTAGTTCGGAGTTACAAATCGATCTACTAGCATGATTAATCTACATGATCAAAAGCCTAGTAGAACTTGAATGCAGATAAAATTTATACTAAATCGTAAACACAATTAATCTGCTATACGAATTTATCTACTAAAAATTAATCAACTAGATTAATTTAGTAGAGAGGATATGAAGGATGTTCACGACAAACCGTTGCCTGAACGTCGAGGTGTATTCGTGCCGCGTAGGGCATATAGGCTAGGCCAATGACCTGTGTGACGATGAGTTGACGTCGAGGCCGTGATCATCGAGGCCACCGGCAGCGGCGGCGATGTCGTCGACAACTTCCGGGCGTTCTCGAATCCACGTGGGATTTTGGCAGATCGAGTGCCGCCGATACTGCTTGGCGGCGTGGATCGTCGAGTCCGTAGGAGCACATCGGCGAGTACACGAGTCTCGCGGCCGAATGTAGATTGAAAAATACACAATCATATAGACAAAAATCAATCTGAGATTAATAAAATAATAGAGACGGATTTGATGTAAAAATCAAGAACAGGTGCATGCATAACATCTCCCTCGCCGTGGAGATAGATCAAATCAAACCAGCTGCATGCATCACGCGCTCAGTGGCCGCCGGCCGGACCGACGTCAGGAGGCAACGCGTGCACCTGCTGCTGGCCGGGTACGCTCGATCGGAAGGAAAACTCCCAATGAAGCCACGCGGCGGCGGCCTTCTCCTTTTTCTCCTTTTGCGTACATGTGGCCGACGACGAACATGGATTCACTTGCTCAGCGGTGTTAGCCAGTCGACGCGTAATTGAAAACCAAAATCAATCTCCAATTAGCACGCATGAAGAATAATCGATAATAAAACAGATTGAGAACGACTCACTCAGTCAGAAGAGCTGCTGATAACGTGTTAAGAATCGGATCCCTGATCCGATTTTCCCAATCCCAATCTAAGAACAAGGCGTGAGAAATTGTAGATTAGATCCCGTTTTCCTTCCCATCACAAACACATGAACAGGTTGTTGATTATATAGATGAGGGAAACCCTTCAGGGGTATATTTGGTATGAGCCCACAATTATCCCTTAATTAGAGATTTCTTAACAGTAGTGTTGTTGTTGGACTCGAGGAAAATAATTTGATTCCCTTCCCTGTAAACGACTAACGGCCCGGTCAGGCCCATGTTAATCCACCAGGTCCATTCTCAGTTACCGTAATGGGCCTACCAGAAAAGTCTATTTTACGTCCCTCTCGTTTAGACGTCGTTCGGTTTTCGTCATCTAAGTGCAAAACCAGAAATCTTTGGTCCTCCAAGTTCCAAAACCGTGCGTTTTACATCCCTCGATGGTTTCGACAGCGGTTTCACTGACGTGGCAGCGGTTTCGCTGACGTGGCGCGAAACTTTGAAAAATCATATAAAATCGTAAAAAAATGATAAAAAATATAAGTCCAATTTTTTTATCTTCCTCATGAGCATCTTTACACAGTGGAGTCAATTATTTACATGTTTGATATTATTTTGTTGTCGAGATAAAATAGGCAAGAAAAGATGCCATAGAACTTGTAAAATGCATAGTAAATATTTAAAATATTATAAAATAGTAAATCCAACTCTTGTGTGCCTCTGGTGAGTGTTTTCATCTATAAGAGTAGTTTGTTTATATATTAGAAGTTTTTATATGGTACAGTAAGATTATGTGTGTGCATATGCTAAACATAATCCCATTATAATTGGGTGCTTATGCAAAGGAGTTGCATAATCTAATATGTAAAGAAAATAAATCTGATAGTTGGACACACTCACCAGAGGCACACATGAGTTGGATTTACTATTTTATAATATTTCAAATATTTACTATGCATTTTACAAGTTCTATGACATCTTTTCTTGCCTATTTTATATTGATAAGAAAATAATATCAAACATATAAATAATTGACTCCACTATGTAAAGATACTCATGAGGAAGCTAAAAAAATTAGACTTATATTTTTATCATTTTTTTACGATTTTATATGATTTTTTAAAGTTTCAGCCATTTTAAGCACGCCACGTCAGCGCGCCACGTCAGCGAAACCGCACTCAAAACCGCCGAGGGATGTAAAACACACGGTTTTGAAACTTAGAGGAGCAAAGATTTCTGGTTTTGCACTTAGAGGACGAAAAACGAACGACGGCTAAACGTGAGGGATGTAAAATAGACTTTTTCCAACTGGATTTAAAGCCTCACTAGGAGAGGATGGCAGCCGGCCCACACACTTTCGCCCTCCCCGTCACCGTCGCGGCTGCCATGTCCTCGTCGTCCTCCTTCCCCACCTCTCGCTTCCCCTTCCCCGCCGGCGCCGGGGCCCCCGGCGGAGCCGGTGGTGGTGGTGGAGGAGGTGGTAGCAGCGTGCGGCCGTGGGGGTCGAGCGGCGGGACGTCGGTGTCGTCGTCGGGGAAGCGGATACAGAAGGAGCTGCTGGACCTCAACGCCTCCGACTGCTCCGCCGGGCCCAAGGGCGACAACCTCTACCACTGGCTCTCCACCATCATCGGGCCCCAAGGTATGAGCTCCCTCCCTACCGCTTCTCCAATTGGTTCGAGACAGTTGAAAGCTCGTCGAAATTTAACTGCGCTGGCTGGAGGATGACAGTTTTACTTGTTCAAATTGCTGCCTCTATTTTTAGAGTAGGGTGCAGTGCCGTAGTTTTATTTGTACAATAAACTGGTCTCACGAGTACGTGCCGGTTGAGCTAACGCATAGGTAATTTTGTCTTGCAGGTTCTCCGTATGAAGGAGGGATATTTTTTCTTGATATCATATTCCCCCCGGATTATCCTTTCAAACCTCCCATGGTAAGGTTCATTTCTTGTCAGCATGTTCTTTTGGTTGACATTGGTCTGTTGAAGTATGCGTGGAAATCTTTGCTTAGTACAGAAATTCTTGTGTCCTGAAAACTAAGTTCCAACCTTACATTTCTCCACTTCTTGTTATGTATACCTTGTACCTAATCCCTTGATTCCTGGTTCTTTTACTTTGTTTGAATGGCCAAGTTTCAAGGAATGTATGTCACACTCAGCTGTGATGACTGTGACCACCAAAGTATTGGAAAGTATTAGCAACAGAAAATCAGTTGCGACATCAGATCAGTTAGGCTGGTAATAGTGTTCTAGTTCTAGTTCTGATTGTTCTGCTTTCAGGATCTGTAATCTGCTCATCCTAGGGAGCTGAATGAACCATGCAAACAGAGTGTTATCAGAGTGATGAACTTTAGTATGCTTTATAAAATGCTAAGTGTCAGTTGTCCTTAAGCTTTATATCCCCAGATTTTCAACAGTCTGGCTTCATAATATGGGACTCAGATCAAATGCAGTAGCACCTGCTACTGCAACTTACCACTGCATGCAATATGTACCATCCGATCTGCCAGTGAATGGTCCAGATCTAGTGCTACAGTACGGCTGAGATGAACAGTAAGTTGGCGAACAGTAGCGGCACTGTGTTACACAGTTCCAAACAGTACTCCCCCTCTCATCCCACTACTGCTTATGTTGCAGTGATAATAGGCACTGCACCCGAACTTGGTCCCATAATATGGTAAACTTGATGTTGAAACAATAATTTATGAGGGCTTACTTTGTCCTAGAAAAAGGAAAGTACGTTCAGCTATCTGTCAAGAATGAAGATTAATCTAGAAGTGCCACATGAAAACACCTCATCGAACGATACTGGCAGGGAAGCATCAGGCATGTATCTGATGACAAGGAGTGGAACTAATGTGAAAAAGACTATGCCAAAAGACAGTTTTCTTTGCTGCTAATTAACGTAGCCTGTTTCTTCTAAAGTGGTGTTTGCACGTTTTCATGTGAAGTACTGTAGTGTGATGTTTTACGACTTCTTAGTGCGATCTTGATGTATGAAGAAAAACTATCTGAAGTTTCTAGTTTACCTTTGTTTTTTAAAAAAGAAAGAAAGAAAGAAAGAAAGAATGCAGAGCTGCTAAGATGTTCTTTTTGTTCTTGCATGTTTCGATTAATGCTTAACTTAGCAAAAGATATCGTAAAAATTGTTTTTACTCGGTGGAAGCCTTACTGTTGTAACAGGTACTTTTGAAATCATCTCTTTTCATGCGGTTACAGATTGCTTTTTTTTTGGCTTAAATATAATAAGAGAGTGTGCTAACTGAGGAAGTGATTCTAAATGCTTAGTCCACTCATTCATGTTATTTATATTTATTCATCACTATCCAGCTACTAGCCATAGTCAAAATCACCACCGACACATTTCTGTAGGATGCCAACACCACCACCATCTATTTCCTGTTATTACTTTTCAACTTTTGACAGGTTGCTTGAGATATGAGGGACCAGAAACAGCCAACCTCTGTTTTAGCTTCCACCCACCGCACAGACCTTCAGTGGCACAGTTAATCATGATCAGCTAATGAAACTAACAATCATATAGAGCTATTAAATATATGGTAGTATTAAAAACATTTTTGAATGTTTCAGTTCTCTAAATAGCCTATCCCAGCTTACTTTCGACTGAAAGACTTTGTTGTTGTTTTTTGTGTTCTCAAAATATCTTTCCAATGTTCTATGAAGTGATTATCGGATCTATACTTATGTATGGTATATGTCTGCAGTGTTACAAGCAATGTTAATCATCAATTGATATTTTGCATGTTAATAGCTGAAAGTATTCACAAATATTTTACCCTTCTAGTTGGATCTATTTAAATTGTGTATTTTGTTTTGATTGGACAATTTAGTGTCGTAACCTGTAGGCTTTCAAACTTTGGTAGCTGAGGCCGGAACATTTCCTTAATCTCAAAAAATGAATTTGTGTTGATCTAAAAAACAACTCTGAATTTGTGTTCTGCTGGTATTCTCGCAGGTAACTTTCAAAACAAGGATTTACCACTGCAATGTTGACTCTGCCGGTAAAGTGCACTTGGATATTTTGAGGGATGGCTGGAGTCCAGCTTTCACCATTTCAAAGGTGTTACTGGCCATCAAAGACATCATCAGCAATCCAGATCCATGTATGTTCTGCGCTTCTTTGTGCCACCTTCTGTAAACATCCATGGATTCCTGTGCAAATTAACCATACTGTCTGCAGGGTTTCTACTTTGATTTAACGCTCAAAGGACTTATGTTTATGACCTTCATTTATGCAGACACCCCGCTTGTGATGAGCATTTCACGTCAGTATCTTACTGACAGAACTAAACATGACGAAATAGCAGCTGAGTGGACAATGAGGTTTGCAAGATAGGGAATTCTGTCTTTATCTAAGCAAGATTGACCTTGTAAAAGAATAATCCTTAATGTGGCCTGAGATGTAAAATGTTGGCAAAGGAGCCATGTTTTGCTTAATCTGAGTTGTGACATAAAGGTGTACTTTATTCTTGAGTATTGCTTACTTGCTGCTTTTAGGTGCATTTCTTTTTCGATTTTGCACTTCTGCCAAAATTGTGCAAGAAACTCTTCAGAACCGGATATCTGACTTTTGTATTTTCTCGAAATGATCTCTATTGAAACTGGCATCAGTTCCTGGTTGAGGATGCCAATTTCATATACTGAAAGGAAAACCCCAAGTTACTTGGAAATGTCCAGTGGCTGACAGCCGTTAATGTTACAGTTGTGCAAATAATTGATTAATTTCTCCAGTCGAAGTAGTTAAAGCATGTCATTCAAATCTTTCACTTGAAACTAAATCCTGCTGGATTCTGGTGTTGTTGTTGGACAAGGCTTCAGTTAGACACGTATTTGCCCTCGCTTCCGGAACTGTCCCTAGTTCGTAGGCGTTCCTTGGACAGAATAAATGTCATATTGACATCCAACAAAGCATGATAATGTTGTTTTAGAAGCTAGTTGCAGAACAAAGATACCAGATGTTTATGGCAGAATAATGGTCACTTGCCTACTGCTGCTAACTTGGATCTCACTTCATGTAGGGATGAAAAGCTACCGGGACAGCTACTGATCTTACAAATTACCAAACGGGACTTCACCTCTGAAATGGACGTCTCACCAGTTCACTGATTCCCAGTACGGACTGTTCAGTTGATCACATCTGGCGACCTTATAACTCCTCCATCGAGAGAAGAAGATGCAAAGCAACTCTTTCCGGTGGTCTCTCCCCTCAGACCACAGACCATGGCCACCGAGCTAGATGTGAGCAAGTCTCGCCGCTTCGACATTGCCATGTCGAGGCGGACACGGCGGTCGACAAGCCTGGTCTCTTGTTTCCAAGATCAGTATGTGCCATCCCTGGCGCAACATCGCCACCAAGATCTGAAAGCGTTTCTCCAGTCCCAAGATGCAGAGCTGAAGGCACTCCAGCAATGTGAGGATGCAGAGCAGCTGACAGCATGTCTGGATGAAGATGATGAGCTGCAGATTCCACAAGCACCACTCCAGTATGAAGATGACGAGCAAAAGACACCAAAGCGATATCAAGATGAGCAGGAGAAGAAATCTCAGCAATATTCAGGTGAGCAGAAAAAACCAGAGCATTATCAAGGTGAAAAGGAGAAGAAACCAGAGCATCATGAAGATGAAAAGGAGAAGACGCCAGAGCAGTATCAAGACGAAGATGAGGAAACATCTCAATACCAAGACGAAGGGCTGATGAAACCGAGCCAATGTGAAGACGATGAGGAGACGGCAGCAGAGCTGTACCAAGACCCTGAGCAGAAGGCACCTCATCAACACCAAGAGGCAGATGAGAAGGCGTCAGAGCAGTCTGAAGACGATGAGGATGAGAAGCAGCAGAAGGCACGGCAGGAATACTGCAACACATAACAGAAGGCGCCAGAGCAATTCCAAGGCGCGAGGAAGCTCACCACGCCACCACGTGCCGTCGACAACGTGCCCCGGTTCTCCCTTCAGGAGCTGATACAGCAGAAGCAGCTTCAAACCGGAGATGCAAAGCCTACCAAGAAGCTAGGTGGCCATGGGGAGATTGCCCTTCCTGACCAAAAGGTTTCAGGATCAGGAGCAGCAGCAGCAGGTGGCACGACGCTGGCCATGGTGATAAAGCGACCCGAGGGAGGGAAGAAGTCGATGGGGATGATACGGCGGTGCGTGAAGGCCCTGAACCAGATGATCAAGACCAAGCACGGGTCCAAGAAGAACCTGCATTTCTAGTTTCAGCAGGATTAAGGAATATATGATGAGTACGTGTGGTCTAGAGTTTCTTAGTAGACTGCACATATCTGAATAATATACATGCAGTTATGCAGAAACAAAGTTTTGGGCAGGATCTGGCAAGAAATTCCCCAGCAGTACCGTGCTCTGACCGTTCATGTCTATACCGTCTACCTATAGCAATAAACTGTGAGATTTAGCTGAAGATCACCAGTCTGTTACTATGCGAGATGATGCTATACTCAGTGATAATGTTCTACTATGCTATTAGCTTAAGTGCTCAACGATGTTATGGTTAAAACGTCAAAAAGTCGAGATGAGGCTCTGGACGTGCGTTGTTGACTTCCTCTGCAAAGTTTCTTTTAGAAGTATGATCGTGATCACAAAAGGGAAGTTGGTCGGTTGTACCGACACTTTCCCCCTGGGTCAGCAGTGGTTTTGGTGCAGGCTCCCTTTCTTCCCTTTTTTTTTCTGTGTGCATCACGTCCCGTTTGATTTGGTGTATTATTAATGCTGAGAGTACAAGTTAGATCAAAAGAAAAGGTGAAAGAGCGGAAGCCTGTGAAGTGTCTTGAGTTCTTGGTTGAGGAGGTATTACCATCACACCCGCCCTGTGTTCCTTTATGATCGCTCTCAGTTTAGTCGGTTTGAAACTGCATTGTTCAGGTTGGGACTGGAGGACATGTTTGTGATGTAAAAAGTTGCTATTCGTTATTATCCAACTGAAATTGAACAAACAGTTTTTTTCTCAGATACAGTAGGTAACAAACAGTTCCACCTTTGCATAAAAATATCCTCATTCATAGAAGAGAAAACCAAAGATGTGACTTTTTTCCATACCGGGTGAAACCAAATTTTATTTCCCAGATAGGTAACGAAATTACAGAGCTCTTCCACCTTTTCAGCGTTCTAATGATCCAAAATTGATGTTAATGAACCTACACAGAGGGTAGATCATTAACAGCACCTCTACCTCTTCACCTACGACCGCAAGTCCGCGACAAAGTAGCACAACATCAACAACATCTAACCCACAGAACCAGAAAACACCACTCCTGCAAGACAAGTTTAGCACTGATCACACACAAACTGCATCCCACAACCAGCAGTATGACCTCTTTGCAAATTTTGTATGTCTGACGACTCCACTGCAATGCTGCTCGAATCTTCATTGCAGCAGGACTACTTTAGTGTCCTCCTGATCAGCTTCCTGAAGACCAAAGATGTGACTTGGTATGCCAAGAACAGTCGGTACACTGACGTTGGAGTGCTCCGTTTCACCGTCTGAAACTCAAATCTTCCTTGCACGGACACTTGGCCGACGTGAGCAGAGACGCGTCTGCCTACATTGCCGGGGGCCAGTGGCCAGCACCGTGCCAACCAATTTCTTCCAGCTCTCAGAAACCGGATTCTCCACCGCGTGTCATGACACGGCCGCGGCCGCTATCTCTTCCGCCGCCGTCGCTGTCACGGGCATCTCCAGCAGGAACACGATGTGCTGGCCGGCGCGCAGGCATCCCCCTTCCTCGGCAGCAGGAGGCTGCTGAGGCAGGTGGCGCGGCCGTCGTCGTCATTCGCCGTGCGCGCCGCGGCGCCCGAGAGGCTTGATGGGAGCCTGGGAGAAAATGTTGGTTGGAAGAAGAGGCTGACGGTACATGTAGTAATTGGATGCCACGAACAATGCAGCCATATCTTGTGCTTGTGCATGACGTGAATATCGGTTTCAGTTTGCTTTTATGTGCCGTGTTAAACTGGATTTAGTTGAGAGAATCACTGCACCGGCATCGTTCAGAGTAAGCGGCGGTTACAGATCTGATCGACAAGTCCAAACTCTCTTTAATAACTGACAAACGTAGCAGGACTCAGCACTTCAGCAGCAAATTTGCTGCTACTGCACGGTACTTATCTTGCATCAACACTGGAGGGAGCGATGTACTAGTCTGTCATTTGGAGAACCCGACACAGGGTTCTTTCCAAGGAAGACACGGTAACCAGATGAAGAAATTGGGAGCCTAGCAACGATGACTTATGACAGGCTCCGTCGATGGTTGGTAGTTGTTGATTTGCAGTTGTAGGTAGTGTTGTAGCCTGTAGGTAGCACATATGGTTATAAGAAACGGTGGCATCCTCTGCTTCAGAGAAAACAGCATGCGTAAGAAACATTGTAGTTTCAGAGAAAACGGCATGTGTAATGTGAACAAACATCACAAAATTGCAGTATTCTGATTCAAATTTGTGGAAGAGAGAAATGACAGATATGCATAGTTTCATCTTTGGAGAAGCAAAGCAAAAGGTGTTCATGTGAATAAAGCTTCCTGAAAAACTGAAGGGCTTTGTCGATTATATTATACACCATGGAAAGGATTACGAAGAAGAAAACATATAAGTTTGAAGAAACTCCAACATCTGTGTGATCCTGATTTGGTTGTATATATTTTAGTAAGTTCAATCTCAACTATTGCTAAAGACTTGGGAATGTGAAAATGATGCCTAGTGCTAGGATTGACTGAATACATTAGCAATGTTTCTACAGAAAGCCAACTGTTTACACTAGCTCCCCCGTTATCTTTAATTCGTGTTTCAAAGTTATGCAAATGACTAAAGTAGAGAAGTGGAGTAAACAGCTAGCACATCATCAGCATATATAATATATACTGTTAGATATGAGCTGGCCTATATAAATAATCCTTAATAAATCTCAAAAGCCCATTAGCGTTGAAAGGGTACACCATCTATCAGTAACGTATTGCTAATTGACGAGTGTGTGGGAGTTTTCCTCCATATAAATATGGAGGACCTCTTCATAAAAAAGACACATCACAGACTACTACATACGAGGATCTTTTAGGCTTAGGAACTCTCAAGGAAGTCTGTCTGTTTGAGCCTTGTTTGAGCTTTGAGCCTCTTTTTCGCTGTTGCGTTGCCTACTCAAGGTCTTCGCCGTGGCTCGTCTTCCGTCTCGTCTATGACGCCTGTTGCTGCGCACCGTCAACAACATCGTCATCGTTCCGACGGCACTCACCACGGTTGCGTCTGCGTCTAATAAGTACGTAGCCGTGAACTGATCTGTTCTTTCATCATGTTTTCTGGGATCATGATGATGGCTTGGCGATTACTAGTATGTTAGAGATTCGCATGTTTGTTTCATTCAGTTTGGAATTTAATTATAAAATTACCTATTTTTCCATCGTATACATGATAATGCAAGGGTAAGAATGTTGGCATGAAACTACAGTATCAAGAAATATTTAGCAATGTACATGCAAACTCAAGTCGTCCTATATATAGTGTGTGCAGTGTGCAGTGAAAAATATGTGTCATAAAATTAGGAGCAGTGAAAAATATGTGTCAAATTAGGAGATAACCCAACACACCAACAAGTGAGTGGAGTTTTCCTAGGAGATATGCTAAAGCTACTCAACTCACTGGACAAAAGAAGTAGAGGGAATCGAAGCAGCAAATATAAGAACAGGACAATCTTAAGAAACAATCTTAAAGTAGAGGGAATCTAAGCAGCAAAAATAAGGGTACAGTGACCGGAACAGTGATTTCATCTCATTTACATGATGTTTTATCTTATAATTTACATCATTTCAATTCTAGACTACAGTAGTATGAATTCCGTTCAACATGAACTTTAGAATTGTATATTTGGATACTCTCTTTTCAAATGTACCTTCCCATGTAGCAAGGATGTGCTTGTCAGGGAGCACATGCCCCATATGATGAGACTAGTACTGCTAGTACTCGAGCAAAGGATACCATTGTTGGTAGCACACATCTGAAATTCAGGCACTAGTAGCTGGCTATATTTTGCCACTAAGAACTTGGTTTATGTACATAATTAAACACCCACACTTACAAATCAGCACACAGCAATGACACTATGATGACTAGCGGCTAGAATTAATCTGCAGACGACATACCATTACTGACGACTGTTTACATCAGTCCATACAGGCTAAGCCACTCGACCACACTGTTGTCAGCGTGGGCATAGTTAGGAACATAGAGCAGTTCGTCGTCCCCAAGGTGATCGCCGCCGCCTGGCTGCTGGGACGTGCTGCCCGTGGAGAACAACGAGCTCGGGCTCCCACTGCAGCCCATGACGTCTCCGCCGACCGCCGTCGCTGGAGACCGCGTGGCTCCCCACAGCGCGAGCTCGGGCTCCCGCTGCAGCCCATGACGTCTCCGCCGTCAGGGGCGAAGCTAGCACCAAGTTCACCATGGTGCACAACTCAAGAAGCTTGTATATTTTCTTAAGATTATATGGTAATTTTGAGGTTAGTTAGTGGTAAAAAAAAATTACCCTGTCCGCCTTTGCCGGAGCGTCGCTCCCCGCGGCGGATCTGAGCCGCTCCTCCGTGACCTCCAGCTTCTTCTTCAGCCTGATCACCATGCACAATGCTCATCAGTAAATACTCCAACACCACCGTGAATCCATGGCAACAACAGAAGAGGTGCATCGTGCATGCGTGACCGTTGCTTACCTCGTTCTCAAGATGGCACTTGTGGATGATGGCGGCGGCGTGCGCCTGCTTGAGCTTGGCAAACTCCTCCTCGAGCAGCTTGCTCTTGTGGCGGGCGCGGTGGTTCTGGAACCAGATGGCATACATCTGAAATTCAGGCACAGTAGCTACGAGTAGCTGGCTATATTTCGCTTCTTTCGCTTACATCAGTCCATGCAGGCTAAGCTACTCGACCACACTGAACATAGAGCAGTTCGTCGTCCCCAAGGTGATCGCCGCCCCAAGGGGGCAATGCCCCCCCTGCGCAGGAGAAACTTTTGAAGAGTCTCAAAGTCACACCCATCATTCTTCAATTTGCCTGGCTTTTTTTCTTTAAGGAGGATAACAGGGCCTTCCACCACGATCTATGAACCATGTAATGGAGTATGAACCTATTATTGCTACTAATCTATCCAAAAAAACAAACTTATGTGTTTTCAATTCTGCTTCGCTTTCATCAGCCTTATTATGGGGGGGGTTAATCCCTTCCCAAAAAAACACATTCGGTTGAACCCTATGCTCACCAATACAAACAAATACTGGACAAAGCAGAGATGCATTAGACAACTCCCAGACTACTTCTTGCAGAGTGGAACAATGCAGTCTCTAGCATCCTAATCCTCCTTGATTCCTTGTCAATTTGCCTGAAAACAACAAAATTTCAGTGCATAAATTTCATTCAGAGTTGCTAAATGAAGATCTGGGTACTTTAATATCAAATGAGTAAATCAATAAGCAGTGACTAGAGATTGCTCAGTAACAATGCTCATCAAGAGTTGCAACTTCGAAAACATAAATAACGCAAATGGGGCTAACTTTCTAGTCAGATTGGACTCCTTTCCTAGAAGCCCAAACTGGACCTGAGCAAGTTGTGTTCCCCCATTTTCCATCTGAAAACTAGCCACTGACGATGATCGCAATGATCATCAAGACACCTTCCTGAATCCTAAGTTCTTCGTAATGCAATCCTGCCGAACCCATGAGGACCAAGGCCTGAACAAAAAAAATGTGCACAGAAGAACAAATGATCAAATTATAAATTGCAGGGGCTGCTGGTTGATGATAATGAGTCAGAAAGATGATAAGCACATATGCCGCGTCCTTAGGATGGGACCTTGGATAAACAGTCACAACAATAGTAACCAGAGATCTTGCTGTAAAATGACCCCTGTTCAATTGCAAGAACCACACACACAGATAAAGGGGGCAGATCGAGAGGAGCAAGGCATAGGGCCCACAAGACACTGTATTTGAATCTCCTGGCATCAAGCATGAAACATCCTATCCTAAACCTGCCACAAGAAATTCTGCTCAAGAATTTCACAGTACAGGGAGGCATGCTTCTCGGTAAAATTATTACCTGTTGATGTGCTCGTGCTCCTAAGGAAAGTAGATCCCATGATGAAAAAGAACAAAAGAGTCGAAGGCCCCTAGAAGCCCAAACTGGACCTGAGCAAGTTGTGTTCCCACTTGTCATCTGAAAACTAGCCACTGACGATGATCGCAATGATCATCAAGACACCTTCCTGAATCCTAAGTTCTTCGTAATGCAATCCTGCCGAACCGAGCCTTGTTTGAGCTTTGAGCCTCTTTTTCGCTGTTGCGTTGCCTACTCAAGGTCTTCGCCGTGGCTCGTCTTCCGTCTCGTCTATGACGCCTGTTGCTGCGCACCGTCAACAACATCGTCATCGTTCCGACGGCACTCACCACGGTTGCGTCTGCGTCTAATAAGTACGTAGCCGTGAACTGATCTGTTCTTTCATCATGTTTTCTGAGATTATGATGTTTGATTGGCGATTACTAGTATGT
>OAMR01000879.1:173413-206786 GCA_900205405.1 Echinochloa crus-galli | reverse complement strand
GCAGCCTTAATTTTGGAGGGGATTTCTCACATGCTATTCTGGAGGTGTGCAGAGCAGGAGGAATGTGTATCACCTAGATCTGGTAAGATCCTGTAGGTGCACCTCCTGTAGATTGCTCATATCATGCTGATAGGTAAATGGATCCAAGCACATCTGTTAGTGAAAAATCTCAGTCCAGTTCTCTTTAGATGAACAACTTTGTAGTGCTATTATTTGAATGACTGTGCAGGGAATTATCTGGCAACCTGTGATGGAGGAGGAACCTCTGGAAGGTTACTTTTGGTACCAGCCATGCAATTATCGCTAACTGAAGCAATGCTTGGAGTAGTTAGTTAAAAAAAATCAAGACCTCCCAAGTGTACTCTGCATTTCAAAAATCAAACATCAATGGTGTTAGTTAAAAAAAACATCAATGGTGTGTGATCAATTAACGTTTGCCTCTTCAATACTGATTGATTAATCAAGCCCAGATTTCTGCACAAACAAGAATGAAAGTGACTACATATGCGTCTGACAGGGAGTCCTTGATGTAAAAAAAAGGGACACATTCAGGCTACTTGCCTTACATAAGGTAATTATTCTAGCTTGAATATGAAATTTATTTTTGAAGCAATAATTTAGGACAGTGATACTCCTATGTTGATTTCATGTAAAAACAGTTCAGAACAGTCGACATATTTGTGGTGATAGAAGGACGGTGACTCTTTATCCTTTGTACGTGATTGACCTGACTATATGTTTCTGACATGGTATAACTTGATGTGAATAATACTTCCCATCATATAAATATAGATTTTCTTCCTACCACCACTGGGAGCCAAGTAAGGTTTGCCACATCCTCACAGGCAGGTGAAATCAATAAGGCCGTCATTATGCTTCTTGCTCCCTCTGCTCAGAATACTCTGCTTGTCTATTTCTCTTCTATATAGCAAGACAATTTACATAACTGTAGAAAAAATTCGGTTGGCATATTCAATTTGTTCATTTTTAACACATACATAACTGATTTACTTCTCAATTGATTAGGTTTTGCCCTTGTGTGGTATATTTTAATAACTGTGCATAAAAAACATTTTGGTTCCAATGCAGCCGCGCGCCCTGCGCGCGCTAATCACTAGTTAAGTAAGCAGGGGTGCGTGTCTCGAGACTTCCCATGTTGTCAGCGTGACAAGAGTGTCAAAACCCTATTTCTTCGGCCTAGTCCAGCCTCTTCTTGCGCGCGTCAAAAAGTTTATTTGCCGAGTATATTATATTTGACACTCGGTAAAGAATTAATTTTTTTTCTTGAACTCGAGACCTCTTGGCTCGCGCGCATCCACCTAACCATCTCACCTACACAGCGCACGTGATATGATAGAAGATGCACTCCTTTTAAAGGCATGTGACACCCCCTTTAGCACCGGGTCGTATTTACGTACCGGTGCTAAAAGGCCTTTAGCACCGGGTCGTAAAGGAGGGGGACCATTTAGCCCCGGGTAGTAACACCAACCGGTACTCGGTTGGTGTTATCAACCGGTGCTAAAGGGTCCTCGGGGGCACCCTAATTTTACGCCTGGTGCTAATGTTGTATTACCACCGGTTCTTGAGTGTGCCGAGGCATATAGGCGGGACGGATGATGAATTTTCTGGTAGTGTACGTTTGCTATATTTAATTAATTATATTTCAAGTAATTTTTTGAATCAAATCAAATTTGAACTATAAGTGATTCAACGAGGAGAAACTATATTCATGCTATTTGCGAGTGTCAAAAAGAAAACACTCGGCAAAGAGCTAGTTTGCCGAGTGTTTTTTTAGTCACTCAGTAAACAAGCGTCGAGTGTATTTTCCATGACACTCGGCAAAGATGTAAATCTAAAAACTGTTTTTACTCTCCACATACAACATGTGTTGATCCATGTTAAAATTTAGTACACTTTTGTATTTGTTTGCTACAATTAATTAATTTATTACATTTTAAGCAATTTTTTGAATAAAGTCATATTTGAACTGCAAGTGATTCAAATAATAGAATACAATGAGTAAAAAAATTATATTCATGTTATTTAGCCAGTTTGAGTCATTATCCATGAAATGAAAAAAATAAACATCTTATGTCAAGAAATATGATCACTGACATGAATCCGAATGATTTTTAATTAAAAAAGCAAATTAAGTCTAAAAATCATGAGATTTGTCTTGATATGATGGTATCGCACATAGAGACTGTGATAAAAAGTTGAGAAGATTTTGCACATTTTTGTTATAACAATATTTACAAAATTGAAACAACTCACAAGAAGTTTTGCCACCTCGATGTCGGCTCTTCGCCACCTGGAGTTGTGGGTGGTTCCAAGAGTTGGGTTGTTCGCCCATTACTGTGGTACGTGAGCTTGGCCAGAACGTTGTGAGATAGTTCGGTCCATATCCGGTATGGGCGTTAGAGAATTGAGAAGACCTTTCCCTAGTATGAGAGGACCGGAAAGGACGCACCTCTGGTGTACCAGTTATCGTGCCTATGGTAAACGCTGGGTAGCCTAGTGTGGAGAGGATAACTGCTGAAAGCAAGTAGTAAGCCCACTCCAAGATGACTAATCTCTCCTCCGACTTCCCTAGAGCCTCCAATAGCATAGCCGAGACAGCGACGGTTCTCCACCCATACGGGGAAATAGGAGAAGGTAGCGGCGAGACGAACCGTTTAAATAGGTGTCAAGTGGAAGTGCAGTGATGTATGCAGCTGAGGCATCCTAACGAACGAATGATTCGAACCTTGTTCCTACACGACCTGATCAAATCGATCATGCATTTGCCATCTATCTTCATTGTTCAACTCTTTGATGAAAAGATGAAAAAACCAAAAAAGCGTGATTGTGTGAGAGAGTTAGTGAATGTATTTTTTGAATACAAACTTTTTTAAATGATTTTATATGGAAAAAAATACTTTATCTGAAAAGTCGTACACCTTGACGAAATATAAAACTTTATAGTTGACAAATTTTGTATTTGAGATTATTTAGTAACTCAAAATATTATTATAAGTTATCTAATTTGAAATTTAAAATTTAAAAATTTTAAATGATATCGAATGTTAATAAGTTATATATCAAAGTTGTACATATCCATGAAATATAAAACTTTATATTTGATAAAATTTTAATTTGAGATTGTTTAATACTTCAAAAAATCCTTATAATGTATCTAATTTAAAATCTTAATTTTTTAAAATTTTAAAATGACCTCAGATGTAAATATGTTCTATATCAAAGTTGTAGGTGTCGAAAAGATGTAAAAGTTTGTAGTTTACAATTTTTTCATTTGACATAGAAAAAATACACCTCGCGACATGAGCGATCCATCTGTTGGCTTCCTATTGGTCCAAAGTTATGAACCGGATCCACCTCTTTCAATGAAATAAAAAACCTCTCACCCTCATCTCTCTCTACTCTCTTTCTCTCTCCCTCCCACCTCTTGCTAGCTCTGGCGGCAGCGCGGCCAGGGCCGCGGGGCGCCGGCGGAGCGCGTGGCCAGGGCCGGGACGATCGCGGCCGCCGCATGTTTTTCTTTTCAAAATTTATTTGCCGAGTGTCCCTTTCAGCACTTGGCAAAGTGTTTGTCAGAGTGTCCGACAAAGAACACTCGACAAAGAGCTTTTTGTCGAGTTCTGTTTTACCGAGTGTTGTTTGTAGAGTGTAACACTTTGCTGAGTGTTTTTGTGGTTTTGCCAAGTGTTCACGGTACTCGGCAAACATCCAGTTTCCCATAGTGTTGTGTGTGAGTATGTAAGGTAGAGAGAGGTGGAGCAGTGGTGATGTGCTGCATGCCGAGGAAGCAGGAGATGCTGCTTCTCGTTTACTTTACGGGGAAGGAGGTATGAGTGAGATATGCCTCCGCTGTCTTGGTCCAACGAAGGGAGTGGCGAGAGGAGGAAGACATCATTAGATGTGGTAGCCATTTGTAAGAAGGGTAATGGTCTTTTGAAACATCCACCCAGGCAGAAATAATTTGTTTATTCGGTACAGTATGGTGTGCAGTAGACAAAATCAACTTTACTAGTGTGTAGCCCACAAAACCTCACTTAGACGGTGTCCTGCATACAAATTTTCCATATTATATCTAAAATCTGGCTCTAAACTTCCATTACATTTATTAAATACATCCGTCAAACACATGTTTAGAGTAATCTTAATCTATAATGTCCATAGAAAACGTATGCTACCATATTGCCTCCTTTTAGAAACAGGCAAACTGCTCTCTGCAATCCATGATTTCTCGATATGGGTCCATAATAAATTCTCGTATCTATGACATTTCTCTCCCTCCCGTCCTCACTTCTCTCCTCCCTCTCTCTCTCTCTCAACATAGCCACGATGCCGAAACAACGAGGTAGGCGCGGAGCAAGGCCTAGTCTATGGCGGTGGTGGTTGGACGTTGAGGGAGTGAGGCAACCGTGACGCGTGGGAGCGGCTTAGGTTACAACAACAACGGACTTGAGGGTGTAGTGAGGCAATCTCGGGCTCGTAGGCGTGCTGGTTGGTAGCGCCTGGGACTGTGATCCTCCTTCAATCCTTCTCTTCCTGTCTTTGCGCTCCAGATCTGACGGGCGAGAGGCGGTCGGGGGCGGCGTGGCGAGATCCAGTGGTGAGTCTAGGCGGCACAGTCGATGGTGGGCGCGTCGGTACCGAGAGCCTTCCCATTACACCTACGACTTTTTTTCACCATCAAAAGTAACGCCAACACCGTTTCCTTCTGTTTCTCCATATTCCAGACTATTTTTTACTAGTTGTCTTACCAATTTAGCATTTTATTTATATGAAAATATTTAATTCTATTGCGTAAGTTGTTGTAAAGAATTTCAAATTTCGTCTCTCATTAGATTTACCCTGCCTTGGATTTCTATTTTTATACTAGCAACTAGCAAAGATTTCTCTATCTTTTTCTGTCGCATTATTTTTCATGCCATCTTATTATTTTGTTTACTGCTCCATACTCCATACGTATATAATGGGCTCTAGGGTTCAACTTTGTCGCGTTAATTTTTATGTTATCTTAATATTTTGTTTACTACTTCGTACGTATACAATCGGCTTTTAGAGTTCAACTTTTAGATTCTGTTTCGTCCACGGATAGATGTTGTTGCGATTCACCGTCACTGCATCCATCAACGCGATTTCGGGGCTGGTCCCGCTTGTTCGCTAGTTGCCCCCAGGAGGAAGGTGGATTCCATCCGCCCACTGGGCACCGGGAGCTGGCCGTTGGCCACTGGCAGTTCACACGTGCGTGTGCCGCGTGACATGGCATACGCGTGTGCGATGCACACCGGCATACCACGCCGCGTCGCGATTCGCGCAGTACGATGCGACCTGCCACGATGCGACCCTGATCGATCGATCTGGTTGGCATGGTCACGAGCTCGTGACGTGCCGCATGCAGTTTTTTTTTATGAGGGAAACCCGGCAGCCACTGCGGGCGCGCGTGCTGCGTGCTTAGCTTTTGGGGTTCCAGCTAGCTGGTGAGACGTGGTCGCGGGCTCGCGGCGCGATTCCACGTCCACGGTCTCGGCGTGGCTTCTCTCTCTCATCCAGACATCCCGCCGTATCCACCCAGTCTGGCGTTGTGGTTCTCGCGGCTAAATCAAAACAGCAGATGGACCGGCCCGGCCCGGTCCGGTTCAGAGCACTTTCGCGCCTCAAAGCAGCCCTAGAGGCCCACTTCTTTTCCTCCACGAGAAGTCTAGAACTCACGAGCACAACGCCCATGAGTGAAAAGGCTGGTCCATTATCTCTGCGGGGCTAACAGGCCGGACGAATTCGGGTTTATCCGTGTTGAGGCCAACATCATAACAGCACCATAGGGCCCAACGATATCTCGTCTGGTTTTCTAACTAGTGTAGGAGACGTGACATCTCTTTCGTATTACTTCCTAGAGGTAATATTAGGAGGTAGAGTAATATGTTACGATAACAATCTAAATAGACGGTCCATAGTTATTTGGGAGGAACACGAACATAGCAAAGCCCATACGAGACACTGTTATTTTTGAAAGTGTAGGAGTCACTTTCTTTGTGGAAGAGACACTTTCTTTTTTCAGAACGTGTAGAAGACAGATATCTTCCCATTAGATCCAAGGAGTCGTCTTTTGTTTCTCATGAGTTACTATAAGAAAGGTGAGAATTGTCTTTGTTCAGACTCTTGAATCACTGCCCTTGTTGGAGAAGGAGATCAGTGAGCTTCTGCTTTCGCTGCAACCACCAAAGAGTTCCAATTGGGTCTTTGGACCATATCTACATCAAGAGGTATTGAAAGCCTCTGGCCAGCCGCATGATCACAACCTCACTAGTCTGCTCACAATGCTTCGCACCATCGTAGTTGTATGGAGACATGCATGGGAGGTGGAAGGGGGAATTTGCAAAATCACAGGGAAGGTGGGAGGGAGGATTGGCAAAACCAGCATGAATGGGTAGATTGTGGTTTTTAAAGTTTGCACGGAGGAGTTAGTTTTCACCTGATAGGTTGCCTTTCAAATTTTGCCTCTCATTAGATTTATCCCGCCTTGAATTTATATTTCTATACTAGCAAATATTTCTCTATCTTTTTTGTCGCATTAATTTTCACGTCATCTTAGCATTTTTGGTCCCGCTTGTTTGCTAGTTGCCCCGGGAGGAAGGTGGATTCCATCCGCCCACCGGGTGGGCGCTAGCCGCTGGCCCCTGGCAGCCTACTGTCAGTTCACACGTGCGTGTGCCGTGTGACGTGCCATGCCAGCCGACGCCCTACGATGCACGCCGGCAGACCACGCCGCGCCGCGACTCGCGTGGTACGATGCGACCTGCCGCGACGCGACCCTGATCGATCGATCGATCTGGTTGGCGTGGTCACGAGCTCGCGACGTGCCGCACGCAGTTTTTTTTCGGTGGGGGAACACGGCAGCCGGGTGCCCAGGGGGCCTAGCTGGTGAGACGTGTCTGCGGGGTCCAGGCGTGGCTTCTCTGTCTCATCCAGACATCCCGCCGTATCCACGGGTCCACTTTGGCGTTGTCGTTCTCGCGGCTAAATCAAAACAGCAGATAGACCGGCCCGGCCTGGTCCGGTCCAGAGCACTTTTGCGCCTCAAGGCAGCCCTAAAGGCCCACTTCTTTTCCTACACGAGAGTACCTAAGCCCAACACTAGAAGTCTAGAACTCACGAGCACAACGCCCATAGAGTGAAAAATCTGGCCCGTTATCTCTGCTGAGCTAACGGGCCGGACGAATTCGAGTTTATCTGTCTTGAGGCCCACATCATAACAGCACCATAAGGCCCAGCGACATCTCGTCTGATTTTCTTGCCAGGACCCCGGCAAGCAGTCTGTCTTATCAGTTATCACGGAGGTAATATGTTACGACAACATATCTCTTTCCTATTACTTCTTAGAGGTAATATTGGGAGGTAATATGTTACGACAACAATCTAAATGGACGGTCCATAGTTATTTGGGAGCAACATAACAAAGCCCATACGAGACACTTTCTTATTTTTGAACGCGTAGGTGTAGGAGACACTTTCTTTGTGTAAGAGACACTTTCTTTCTCTCAGTGTCACTAGATATCTTCCCATTAGATCCATGGAGCAAATTATACCAAGTCTTGTCTTTTGTTTCTCCATGCGTTATTATAAGAAAGGTGAGAATTGTCTGTTTTCCTGCGGGTTCAATCCCCCTAAGATGGAGGGATGTCCAGACTCTTTGAATCACTGCCCTTGTTGGAGAAGGAGATCAGTGAGCTTCTGCTTTCGCTGCAACCACCAAAGAGTTCCAATTGGGTCTTTGGACCATATCTACATCAAGAGGTATTGAAAGCCTCTGGCCAGCCGCATGATCACAACCTCACTAGTCTGCTCACAATGCTTCGCACCATCGTAGTCATTGAAAACACCATCTACTCGTCTCAGATGATCAAAGACAACATTTGCTTCAAGAAGCACGGGATGACACATATTCTGTGTGAAACATTCATCTATACATCAAAACATGTTTAGAAATGCGACACGTTTCAAAAGCAAATTCAAGCGATTTTCAGTTTTGACACATTTTCACACATTGTACTACTATATTTGTGTGTCTCACACAATACATTTAAGACACAGTACATTTGTGTGTGTATCCCATTCCACAATTCCATAGTATGCCTTTCCATGTTTGCCGTGGTTTATTTCTTGCTGTTTTTTTACTTCTTGTCTGTGCTACAGGAAGCAAGATATGAACATAGACGAATGTGTCAGCTCGTTGCGGAGGAGGATCTGGCGGCTTCATCCTAGTAACGAAACACTGACATGATAATTTCCTACATTATTTCACGCAAAGCACCTGCGGAGATAAGACAGTATCCACTCGCCTAAAATGATCAAATACAACGCCTGATTGTTGAGGCGAAGTCTGCCGGCCAATCTACCCAGCGTGCATCAATTCCCATTGCTACCCCCACCACAACATCTGATTCATCCAAGTGGCAGTTCTCATGGAATTCAACGTCAGAATACCCCCTTGCTTCCGCATGAGACGCCACCGCTCGCCGGAGCACCGCCGCGCTCTGGCCATCCCTTGCACCCTTCCATCACTCTGACGGCTTTGCGGCCGCCCCATCTTTCGTGCAAGGTGACAGGAAGACGTCCGCCCCCTGGTGTCGCTGTAAAGTGTAAACGGAGGCATGTCCTCTGCTTCACGCCACCGCTCGCCGTCGCGTTCCGGCTGCACCCTTCGTCCGTCTCCTTCGCTTTGCCTCCTTGAGGTCACGCGCTTGACCTATCTTGCCATCGACCGCCACCGCCACGCTTCCTATGGTTCGTGCAGCGGGTGACGACTGACAAGCAACCTGAACGGCTGCTGGACACAGCGCACGGGCGCCAAGCTCAGTGGTTCTGAATCTCCGACCAATTCCTCCGTGTTATGGAGTCACCACCCCTGCAGGCGTGAGGTCGGTTCTCAAGCTCCGAGAAGAAGACAGATCAAATTGAAACGCAATGGCTGTTTAATCGGGAATCTCACTACAAGCTACAACAGTAGCAGGAATGGTCAATTTCACAGCCTGCGTTTGCAGGAATGCAGGATGTAGCTCACTGGCCACTGAATATCCCTTCATGAAACTAGTGTGTCTGCGAGGGCCTGGACAAGTAATCGGCTCATCTGAGCCGTCATAAGAACTCAGTTGCTGCTCTCAATCGTTGCATGACATGTCGTCAGCTCTCAATCCTAAATTGCCAAACACGCTTATTTTGGTGCCAATGTACACGTTTTAAGTTGTGATCGATTATTAAGTTGGCAAATATATCACTTCATGGTATCTTTTTGGCGGGTATACTACCAACGACGATATGGAACAGGAACACCCTTGAAGCGTGTATGTACTATGCTGTGACCAATGTGAACTTACTGGTCGATTCCACATTATTTTTTTAGCATCGTCACATGTTGGATCTTGCTGTGACAATATCCATTATATTTTTTCTTCATACTATTAGCATCCTAATTATGAAAAAAATCTCCAACTCTTGCCCCGGGCTCCTCGTGTCACCCGTGCCTTCAGAACATCGTCATCTATCACCTTGCACCGCCACAGCGCCTTCTCCCACCATAACCATCAACGCACTCTGTTGGCGCCACTTGAAATTGGCTTCTGAGAAGCAAAAGTTACTTATATTAGAAGCCAAAAGCATGTCATGTATATGATACTGTTCTGAGAAGCATCACATGTATTATGCATCAAAAGCCCTTTAAGTTTTCAAAAAGCTAGCTTTTACTAGCAACCAATAAAAGCAAAGCATAAGCCAAAAGCATGTCGTGTATATGATACTGTTCTGAGAAGCATCACATGTATTATGCATCAAAAGCCCTTTAAGTTTTCAAAAAGCTAGCTTTTACTAGCAACCAATAAAAGCAAAGCATAAGCCAAAAGCCTAAACAAACAAATCCCTTGGAACTCTAACTTTGTCACCACCTTAACTCATCAACATCCCTAGCGCCGCCACAACCTTCTCGCACTATATGACCATGGTTGCTACTTTTTTTTTTGAAATTAACCATGGTTGCTACTCAATGTCCAACTCTTGTGCCGTCATCACTTGAACCCTTGTCTTAGGCCTAAGAACTCGGTTTTTTCTAAACAAAAGCGCTCAGCTTTTGAAATCGGCTTACGAGAAGCAAAAGTTGTCTGTATTAGAAGCCAAAAGTTTTTTCATTAAAAGCCAGAAGTAACTTCAAAGGTGTTCTGGCTGGCTTGTGTAGGATACTATCTGAAAGAGTATTTCATGTATTATACTTTTTATTCATTAAAAAACCATTCTACAAAGACTGCTTTCTAGCTTTTACCAATAATCCATAAAGCCAACCACACATGCTCAAGAATGTGAAAAACCGTCCGTCACGCTGCTCTTTTAAGCACAGGAAATCTGAATGGCCGATAGCCGATATGAGCAGAAAATCCTACATGGCAGCAGCCAATGCGGTGCCTCCCACTGATTTCTATCAGCTCGCAGCCGCGCCCCCTCCACGTCAGCGCGATCCGGCGTCCCAGGGCCAGACGAGTAGATTCTCCTCGCCACGTGGCACCAGGCGGCCGCGCCCGCTATCCCCTCGCGGATAAAGCCGGGCCCGCCCCCCCGCGCGCGCGCCGCGAGGTCCCTTAAACTGCCGCGCGCGCACCAGACACCACACAGCAGAGCTCTCGATCGATCCCACGCGCCGCAAACAAGCTCTGCTGCCTGCCATGGCGCTCGTCTCCGCCTCCTCCTCCTCCACCACCGCCGTCGCGGCGCTCCCCAGGAACGGGCAGCGCGCGTCGCCCTTCCTCGGCGGCAAGGCGCTGCTGAGGCAGGCCGAGGCGGCGGCGCGGCCGTCGTTCGCCGTGCGCGCCGCGGCGGAACCCGACAGGCCCATCTGGTTCCCCGGCAGCACCCCGCCGCCGTGGCTCGACGGCAGCCTCCCCGGCGACTTCGGCTTTGATCCATGGGGCCTCGGTGAGACTTCTGATCGTCGGCCGATCAATCTCTTGCCTCGTGCACATATAATCTTTGAGTTTGATCTGTATAAACTAACTGGCGATTATTCTGTGCAGGATCTGACCCGGAGAGCTTGCGGTGGAACGTGCAGGCGGAGCTGGTGCACTGCCGGTGGGCGATGCTCGGCGCGGCGGGCATCTTCATCCCGGAGTTCCTGACCAAGATCGGCATCCTCAACACCCCCTTCTGGTACACCGCCGGCGAGCAGCAGTACTTCACCGACACCACCACCCTCTTCATCATCGAGCTCATCCTCATCGGCTGGGCCGAGGGCCGCCGCTGGGTCGACATCATCAAGCCCGGGAGCGTCAACACCGACCCCATCTTCCCCAGCAACAAGCTCACCGGCACCGACGTCGGGTACCTCTCTCTTCCTAGCTCCTTGCATGAACCAGAAACATTATTTTTTTCAAAGAATCACTCATCTAGCAGTTGTCCTTATATCAATGGCTGACAAGTATATTATTCATCTATGTGCTGGAAATGCAAAAATTAAGGTACCCTGGTGGCCTGTGGTTTGACCCGCTTGGCTGGGGCAGCGGCTCGCCGGAGAAGATCAAGGAGCTGCGCACCAAGGAGATCAAGAACGGCCGCCTCGCCATGCTCGCCGTCATGGGCGCCTGGTTCCAGGCCGAGTACACCGGCACTGGCCCCATCGACAACCTCTTCGCCCATCTCGCCGACCCCGGCCACGCCACCATCTTCCAGGTCAGCTCAATCAGTCCACGTTGCAATACGCCACACAGCTCTGATACAATTTGGTTACTGATTGGTGGTTTTTTGTTGTTGTTGTTGTTGTTGTGTTCTTGATCAGGCCTTCAGCCCCAAATGAGGAGTTGGAGTTAGCGATTTGGGAGTGATACCAAGCATGCATGGGGGTGGAGATTGTTAGGCTGATGGTCGATGCTACTTTTTTTGTGTGGGCGGAATAGACTGTCCATGATGATTGAACGGTTTTGTAAAGTGGTGCATGCTTGTTGATCCTGTACTTGTACTATGTTGTGACCGATGTAAAAAATGCAATACCCATTAGATGCTATGTTCTCTTCACTGAATTAACGACTTGATGATTTGACAATGCACATATGTGGCCTTGGTCGGAGAGCCTTCGCAAAAGTTCAGTATGATGCAGCGTAGAACTTACAAAGTTGGCAAACGTTCCACTATAGTGGATGATGACATACACTTTGTATTCTTTTTAAAATGTGTGGTTGTTGAAGTTGAAGATACCTCTCTAGCATATATGCGTGGACCTGAACATCCTGAACATGCACCCCAAAAGAGTAAATGGTAGCACCCTATACCCCTCGTCCCTCGAGCATAAAGAACATGAGCCCTTCCTCAAATGGGTTCTCGCCCGTACAGAACTTGAAAACGTGCCTTTCCGCACGGTACCGATGCCATTTATCGTGTGCGCAATTGGAAGTCGTTGTGTCACAACATGCTCATGCTACTACTTTTCATCTTCATTCCTTGTAAAGACAAGAAGATAGTGCATCACCGAAGTTTAGAGAAGAGAGGTTGTCAAAGTAACATATGGCTGTCAGAACTTTTAGTAGTGTTCGCCGGTCGACAAGTACATTTGTTGGGCTTGGCGGAATCCACTAGGCCCGTGTTTAGTTCCCAAAAAACAACCCAAAGTTCACTATACAAAAAAAGATTTTCATCATATCAAAATGTCATAGCATGCATGTAGTACTAAATCTAAATGAAATCAAAACTAAGTGCACAATTTTGTTGTACTATGCGAGCCGCATATTTTGAGCCTAATTAATCAATTTTTGCATATTTTTTCACAGAAACAAACGAAATGCTATAGTGACGCAATGATTGCGACGTGACCCCAAACCCCTAAGACGCCACCCCATATTCTTCATCTAAACACGGCCTAGGTTAGCGTGGCGGCAGCCGCCGAGATAAGACCATATTGCAGGGCAAACTGCTGACGTAGCGCTTATGTAACAAGATAAATCTTAGTCTATCCATATCAACCCTCTTTAGGGTGCTTAAGATCTAGCTTTTAGTCACTAAGATGTAACCCTAAAGTGCAAGAACATGGGCCCACACATGACAATAGTAGGCACATTAGAGCCTACTGATGAGTCGAAGCATGTTGATCTTGTAATAGACTTCTAATAACATCCTTACTCACACCATATTATGATTGTCATGGTCATATTTATCATCTATAACTATTTCATGTGTTTCTCTTTAGGACGATACGTCCGAATTAGCTCGTCCGCTCGTGACACGATACATATACTCACTACCGAGAGGCTTTTTCTATCACGAAGATCCATAAAAGGCTTGTCTATTGGTCATTTGAGGTGAAGATTCATTTCCATCACTTAAATCTATAAAGCAATATTAAAATATTTATACTATTAACACTTTATTAACAATCAATACGATGGTCGGATGTTTGAAAAGTACTCCGTAGAACAAAACTTCTATGGCTTCAATGACTCAAAAAAAAAAACTTCTATGGCTTCAAGCTTCCCTTGCTTTCGAAATATCGACATTGCAGGGGTCTAACGCGAAGTTTGACCACTCAACTTTCCCTGCAAGAATGGATCGTGGGACCCCAGAAAAGTAGACCGAAGACAAAGGAAGGCCAGGGGCACCATCCCAAAAAGCCCGAGAGAAATCGAATCGAGTTGAGGGGAGAAAAAAAAGGAAGAGCGCCGCCGCCAGGACCGCGCTCGCCATGGCCGCCGCATCCTCCCGCCGCGCGTCGCAGCTGCTGGGGTCCGCCGCCTCCCGCCTCCTCCACGCGCGGGGCTTCGCCGCGGCGGCCGCCGCCGCTCCCTCGCCGGCGGTCTTCGTCGACAAGAGCACCCGCGTGATCTGCCAGGGCATCACGGGGAAGAACGGCACCTTCCACACCGAGCAGGCCATCGAGTATGGCACCAACATGGTACGCTTCCCGCCGCCGCCGCCTCCTCCCTTTTGATGTGTCCCTCGATCCGTGCGTCTCTTCCCGTTCCTTGCGATTTAGGGTTTGACGGAGCACGTGGCATGCGATCTCGTGGGTGTGCGGTCTCCGATCTCCCATTTCCTTGGGACTTAGGGTTTCGTTTTGCTACCTTACAGTCCGATTCAGAGCGGAGAGAGAGACTGATGATGCTCTTGGAGCAAGCTTAACTGGATGTTGGCAAAATGTATGCTATTATAATTGTTTTTTAGGGTAGTGCTATTATGTGGTACAATGCCTGAAATAGTAAGTGAAGTGCGAAATACTAGGTTTTATTATCATCTGTTGAGTTGATTTGAGTGCTGACGATGTATGTCATGCAATCTACCGAGGCAGCATTTTTCAGTTTGATAGGGATTGCCAAGGCACTGCAACTACGAAACGTGGTCAAAGTAAACAATGTTTGATGGCTTTCTTGATGTTTAATAGACCAAGACAATCATTAATTGGGATTTTCTTGAGATTTTGAGAATCATATCCATCATGAATGCATTGAAACCTTTCAAGATGTTCTAGTACAATCTGACAAAAATATCATGTATGAAGATGCAATAATTCTTCAGTAAGTGGGATCGATGCAAGTCTTTTTTCTCATCTGTTTTATTTTATATAAATGGGCTGCAGTCCTCACACAAGGAAATTGTGACATAGGAAGAAGGAAGTAAGGGACTCAGTATCTTAAGTCTGTGGTGTTTGGTATGATAGATTCCATGGACCTGGCATGTTGCTTGGAGGTTCATGTTCTAATTTATAGTTATGTTGTTTACCACTAGATTCATATAATTACCTGTGGCACAGCAAAGGAATTGGCCCAGATGTGAACCATTTTTGCTTGCCATGTGGTGTTGTACTTGTATTATTATGAACATTTGAATACATCTGAAAGGGGTTTGTGCTGAACAAATTGTTTGAACAATGATTTATATGTTTCAACCCGCCGCCGCCCCCTCCCTTTTGATGTGACCCTCGATCCGTGCGTCTCTTCCGTTCCTTGCGATTTAGGGTTTGACGGAGCACGTGGCATGCGATCTCGTGGGTGTGCGGTCTCCGATCTCCCATTTCCTTGGGACTTAGGGTTTCGTTTCGCTCCCTTACAGTCCGATTCAGAGCGGGAGAGACTGACGGTGCTCTTGGAGCAAGCTTAACTGGATGTTGGCAAAATGTATGCTATCATAATTGTTTTTTTAGGGTAGTGCTATTATGTTTTATTATCATCTGTTGAGTTGATTTGAGTGCTGACGATGTATGGCACGTAATCAATCTACCGAGGCAGCATTTTTCAGTTTGATAGGGATTGCCAAGGCACTGCGACCACGAAACGTGGTCAAAGTAAACAATGTTTGATGGCTTTCTCGATGTTTTATAGACCAAGACAATCATTAATTGAGATTTTCTTGAGATTTTGAGAATCATATCCATCATGAATGCATTGAAACCTTTCAAGGTGTTCTAGTACAATCTAACAAAAATATCATGTATGAAGATGCAATAATTCTTCAGTAAGTGGGATTGAGGCAAGTCTTTTTTCTCATCTGTTTTATTTTATATAAATGGGCTGCAGTCCTCACACAAGGAAATTGTAACATAGGAAGAAGGGAGTAAGGGACTCAGTATCTTAAATCTGTGGTGTTTGGTATGATAGATTCCATGAACCTGGCATGTTGCTTGGAGGCTCATGTTCTAATTTATAGTTTATGTTGTTTACCACTAGATTCATATAATTACCTGTGGCACAGCAAAGGAATTGGCCCCGATGTGAACCATTTTTGCTTGCCATGTGGTGTTGTACTGGTATTATTATGAACATTTGAATACATCTGAAAGGGGTTTGTGCTGAACAAATTGTTTGAACAATGATTTATATGTTTCAACTTTCAATAGTGTTTCAGACTTTCAGTAAATAAGCATTATAGCTGTTGTTTTGCTTGTATTTTGTGGTACTCCTTTTTTCAATTAAAGTTCTTTTTGTTATAACAGGTGGGTGGAGTTACTCCTAAGAAGGGTGGGACCGAACATTTAGGGCTCCCAGTGTTTAACTCTGTAGCAGAAGCTAAGGCTGAAACAAAAGCCAATGCATCTGTTATATATGTTCCACCACCATTTGCCGCCGCCGCTATAATGGAGGCAATGGAGGCTGAGCTTGACCTTGTGGTCTGCATTACGGAAGGAATTCCTCAGCATGACATGGTAATTTTTAACCATTTAAGTGCTTTGTTAGTTACTGTAACTGTTTGTCTTCTGAGCTTGAGAATCTGCTTGGTGCCATATCATCTTTGGTTCATTAACAATAGTGTGAACTTGTGGTCAACGTCATCTTCCTCAGATGGATATGTAGTAGGTTATCATTATCTAGTGGGCAGGTAGTTTTCAAATTTTGTTAAATAGTGGTGATCCAAATAGACAGATTTTACTAGCATGGCCCATTGAGCGGTTTGCTTGCTGATATTCCTTTTTATTATATATTTGTCTGCATATTTTTATTAACTCATGTCACAGCACAATTAGTTCTATTTTTCTTTGTTAGCGGAACTCCGTAAGGTGACGTCACAATGTTTCCTTTTGCAAACTTATAGGTGAAAGTGAAGGCTGCACTAAACAGGCAGTCAAAAACTCGATTGATTGGGCCAAACTGCCCTGGTATCATTAAGCCTGGTGAATGTAAAATTGGAATCATGCCAGGTTACATCCACAAGCCAGGGCGTGTTGGGATTGTATCTCGTTCTGGTACCTTGACATATGAAGCGGTATGTCTGTTATTATATTTTTTCTTAGGTATGCACTAAATCAGTTAATTTGTTTGACTAAGGTGCATTTTTTTTTGTTGACAGGTGTTTCAAACAACAGCTGTAGGCTTGGGGCAGTCAACTTGTGTAGGCATTGGTGGTGATCCATTCAATGGCACAAATTTTGTTGATTGCCTTGAAAAGTTTGTTGACGATCCTCAGACAGAAGGTACAACTTTTGTGGCTGATACATCAAAATTTTAAGCAAAAATCTTCTCTCTTTTTAAAGAATATTTGTGGGACGTCTGTTCCTGAACAGTGTACTCTTCTATATTGCATTCTCATTTGGTATTTTTGGCATTAATCCCTCGTATCTGTTTTTTTATACTACCCCATATGCATTTTTTATTCTATTCCGTCCCATTTATTTATTGTTCTCACCATTGAACAATATGCTGTGCCTTGTAGGTATCGTTCTCATTGGTGAAATTGGAGGTACTGCTGAGGAGGATGCTGCAGCATTCATCCAGGTAAGAGTTTGTCAGTACTGGCATAAATTTAATAGCCTTCTTTTCTGTATAACATACATGTTATATTTCTGTTTCTGTTCTGCACTTTGCAATGTCATTCCGTCATGAACTCGTAGATGGATATTCAAAACCACACGTCTTCAAATATTTATAGCTATACATATCTTGTAAGGAAAGTCATAGATCATGTTCATGAATGATGAACTTGCTGCTTATATGGATCTTTAGGCATTGTCTCGGTAGCCACAGCATGTAAAGAATAATGAGCTTCAAGCTGCATTGCACTCCTAGGTTCTAAGTCTCCCCCCCCCCCAATCGTAGTGTCAGACAAAACAACAAAGTCAGTGTCCTGCAGCTAAAATCAAACAATAACGGTGTCCTGGAGATGTAGCAACACTTATTTTTTTGTCACAGGGACATTTCTCATTGTCCTTTTACCAAATGCAATTAAGCTGGATGCCTAGACCTTGATTTAACTAGCATATATGCTTATACAACCCTATCTTTTAAGTGGGTCCACACAGTTCCTATGCAAGCTTTGTGTGGTTGTGAGGCACATTTTAGCAAAGTGTGTCACCTTATCCATCTGTTATGTGCACTCATTAGTAAAATCCCTTGTGGCCACCTACTCCCTGTTGACCTATGGTAGTTGCAATGAACTTGACAAGTTTCATGTGACATGGAATGACTTGATGATTGGTCAGGTTAGATGTTCAGAAGCTAACACTTATGCGTTTTTCGTCTTTCTGATTCTATGGAGGGATTTATCATTAGTCACTGTTGATATTGCATTTCATAGAATTGCATGTCTTTTGGCTTGGGTGCTGGAATTTTTCTGTCTGTCCTTTTTTATTTTTGCTGAATCAAGTTACATTCTCCTATCTACTAACTTCATTTGTTATGCTCCTCAGGAAAGCAAAACTCAAAAGCCTGTTGTTGCATTCATTGCTGGACTAACAGCACCCCCGGGTCGGCGCATGGGTCATGCTGGAGGTATTACCTTATCAAGACCTTGACTGTCCTTTTTAATTTTAGTCTACATTTTTTTTCCCTGCCCTTTCGATTGTGTAACCTCTTGAAGAAATGGTCATTGCATTTTATCTGAGTTAAGATACCATCAGCTCATATGTTGCCATTTTATTGACATATGTCCAGGTGATTATGTCACTTTGCAGCAGTTCAGGAAAAAAATTGTTGCATGGAGATCTAATCAGTTTACTAAATGTCTAAAAGATACTTCATTGATTTTAGTATAAAATAAGGGTGGATGCAGCACTGTTTCACTTATTAGTAGCCATAGCATAGCAAATTTGTACATGCTTACCAACACCATAAAGGAACAAAGCCCTTTAGCCCCAAGCAAGTTGTGATAGGCGAATTTGGACGTGTCACCAATTTCGAAAAATTCCTTGTTACTATACATCGAACCTGCGGTGATAACCTTGTTTGCATTCTTGAATTCTCTGTAATCGTCAATTAATGGTAGTAGGCTGTTATTCATTACTCTGCCCGTTCCAATTATGATTGCAATGTTAGTTTGTTAATTTTCTTAATGCAGTTACAATTGCATATTTATCATGTTGCATTTGCTAATATGATTCCATTCCATCCTTGCTATGCAGCGATTGTGTCAGGTGGAAAGGGTACCGCCCAGGACAAAATCAAGGCACTCCGAGAGGCCGGTGTCACTGTCGTCGAGTCGCCAGCGAAGATTGGTTCTACCATGTTTGAAATCTTCAAGCAGCGTGGAATGGTAGAGTAGAGAAATGGTGCAGTAGAGAAAACATTGGAAAACCTCGTTTTGGTGCTCGTGGGGTCATTTCGAGCAATTCCTTGGTAGAGCTGTGTGGCCGGAAAACTACTCTTCCTTTTCTTCCTTACCTGTCTGCGGTGTGAAGATGGCCTGGCCTTCTTCACCAGGATCACCTTCCCATGAGCTCATTTCAATAAGACATTATGGAGTCATGGACATGCTGTTTTGCTTGGAGTCCGTGCGGATGCCTAAGCTGTTTCAATTTTTTTACCGTTTGAAAAAGTTTCAATCTAGGTTTACTGGTGTTTTTGCAAGTCTTAGGTGCACCTTGAATTATTTCCGTGTGTATAATGGTCAGCAGAAAATTGTGTGCACGTTCACCGGCGCAGCTGACGGATATTGAAAATTTGCAAAATTTGTCACCTTAACAATAGAGGCCTCACATTGCTTATTTGTTGCTCTGCTACATAAACGCTTGCAATGCGTCATGTTTAAATGCTTTAGGTCCGGGTGGCTTTATAGGCGGGCATCAATCTACCCGTGCCGTCGAACAGTGGTCGTGAGAATGGCTTTTAAAATAAGGCCCTGTTTAGATCCTAAATTCAACTCCCAAATTTACTATGAAAAAGAAGATTCTCCGTCACATCAAAATGTCATACTATGCATGGAGTACTAAATGTAGATGAAATCAAAAACTAATTGCACAGTTTTATTGTACTCCGCGAGACGAACATTTTAAGCCTAATTAATCAATTTTTGGACAATTTTTCATACATACAAACGAAATACTACAGTGTCGTAATGATTACGAGGTGACACTATACTCCCAAATTTCCCTCCCAAATTTGGGATCTAAACAAGGCCTAAGCTGTAAGCTTTATTTGAGAAGTCTTTTAGTACAAACGAGGACGGTTGGGAGAAGCGTGTCTAAAAAAGCTGTAAAAAATTGTGTCGTTTAATTTTTTTTTAGCTTATTTTGACTATAAGTTGAAGTTAAGTTATTCCAAACGGGGCCAGGACTGGTGAATCGATTGCTACAAGTGTTTCAGTTCTTTGAATTGTCTTACTAAAGTCCCAGGTTTTTGCTGCAATTTCAGAGAGGTCAGTTTCTGTAGATGTGGGCCTGACATCAGGGAAGAGAGAAAGCCACCAAAAAAAATCAAGGAAGTTCTCCATACCGCCCATCGGCGCAACCAAAAAAAAAAAATGCCACTCCCATCTCTGGACCAGTTCCTCTTCTCTATGCTTCACTCCCGCACCTCCCAAGACCGGGCAAATTATCCTCGTCACTACCTTGCTCGCTGCCTCTCACGCTCTAGCAGCCCCAGATACTGGCCCCCTGTTTTTCACTTACCTAGTTTGTCCTTTTATAATTTCTGCTCTTTAGTTGTCATTTGTGCCTTAAGTAATGTACGGAATTGTCAATCTGCAAATAACTCTACGTCAACTCTGTAAGTGAGTAGTATATGTTGTCGTTGACGAACAAAGTAAAAACTTCAAAACTCTTTCCCTTCTACCTGCTTCGATATGTACCCCCGAGTAGACTCGCTGATCATCCATTTCAGTTCAAACAATTTGTTTTATTTATTTCCTAGCTAAAAACGAATGGAAAGTGTTGCAAGAGAACCCGAAAACGTGCACCTTTCTATTGAACAATTCGATCGATGGTGACCTTCTATCAAAATACGCCCCAACAGTGCCGTGCCCGTGCCCGTCCGTGTCCCTCAGGGAGGGGGGACTAGCACTAGCGGTGCTCTTGCGCCCCAGCTAGGGATGGCAATGGGTCAGGTTAGGTGTGGGTGGAGCAAAACCCAACCCACGGGTGAAACAAACCCAACCCATTAAGAGACCCGACATATTTAGACACATCCACCTATAATAGACTCACGGGTGAATTTCAGCACCGCATCCGCACCCGCGGGGCACCCGCAGGGTGGCGGGTGTCCATTGGATTCTCTACATGACAAACAAAAACTAATATATATCGACCTATAATCAAGTAAAATAAGTTTTAAATATTCACATCATATTAATTAGAGTTGCAGACTTGTTCCATCAAAGAACACACTCATTAAATTATTATAAATGAATAACGCAACCACACAGATAGCAACCATCAATCAACAAAAGTACAAAACCATGTTTAAATTGCAGGTTCTATCCATTCATCCATGCTCCAACCACTCATCCAGTCTCTAGCCACTCATTCATAGCAAAATTAGAGAGCCAGACTGATTCCATGATGCATAAAGTTATGGACATCTTAATAAAACTAGAAAACTCTTGTTATTTTGGGGCCTATGGGTCACCCACGGGTGAAATTCTACACCCGCACCCGCTTCAGTACGGGTCGGGTCGGGTGTAAACTCATGGGTGAGATTTTACACCCACAACCACATCCAATGGGTGCAAAACCCGCGGGCACCCGCACCCATGGGTCCGACTGCCATCCCTAGCCCCAGCATAGCCTCCTCGCCGGCGGTGAAGACCTTTGCACGACGAGCTTGTTTTTGCACTTGCTGGCGTTGAAGACGGAGCCGGCTTCGACGCACTTGCCGCACCAACTCGACCAGAAGGGACCAAGGCCTGCAGTGGCAGATCCAGACATTTAAAGTTGAGGGTTGACTGCTTCTTTTTCCTCCTCCTCTTTTTCTTCTTCCTCCTCCTTTTCCTTCTTCACTTAGAATTGTAGGGGGTTTAGGGGCTCAATTGGTTGCATGGGGGTAGGGGGCTCGAGCCCCCTAGAAGTGTAGGAATTTCAATTTTATCAAGCCGCCAAATCCGTTGAAGGCGTCATGGATAGTAAAGATGAATGAACTCGGAAGCAATTTGCATTAAAAAAAACGAAGCAAGGGTGCTCCTAGAAAGGTTATACAGTGCTTCTCCTGTAGTTCCTTTCAACCAGTAAACTTTGATCACTACCAATTTGAACTCAGGCGAAAATGATAAACTCATTTGGTCAACTTCACTAATTTCTGGCCCAAGAGAAGACTAGTTGGCCAACTGGTAGATTATCGTTGATGGACTCTTAGATTGTACGACGTCGATGGTCATGGTGATCTGTCGAATTTCGTGGAGGCAGAGCGAATGGATGATCTGCCCGTCGCCCGGTGATTCTTCTTGTTTACTCACTTGGGTGACCGGCTGAAGTACAAGTACAACACGTCAAGGTCTCAATTTTTTTCTCGAATATGCAGAAGCTCTACATATCACTGAATTAAAGAAGATGAGAGTTCGAGTTACGGGTTGTCGACAAGGACGACAGTGCAGCACGCATGTTGCGTAAAGAGATAGCAACTAGTCCGGGACGCGGCCACATGATTTTTACGCTACTACTCGCAGCATAAACAACCTAGTCTTGGTTCGTTCGAGACCTTGATGAGCAAGTCTTGGTGTCGCATGATCATCACGAAACACCCTAGCTATCATGCTATTATGTACCTCCTCATGTCTTGGAAATAGACCAGGGGACAGGTCGCGGGTCAGGTGCCCTGCACGGTAAGTACAGTGCACTTTGACCGGGCGGACAAGGACGCGCGCGAGGGAATCGCCGGATCAGGCTCTCCAGCTGGCCAATTACGGCAGGTGTCGCTATAAACGATGACGATAAATGATGAAAACAATAAGATCAAACCATAAAGAAGATACGAGATTTAACGTGGAAAACCCTCCTAATGCGGAAACGAAAAACTACGGACGCCAGCCATCAAAACTTCACTATATCGGGTGTATGTTTACAACGCCTAACGACGGCTTACAAGAGGAATAATTCATCAAGGAGCAAACCCTAAAGAATATATATAGAACCGGACCATGGGGGCCTCCGCCCCCCGCACCCCAGGCGTCCTTGGCGCGGGCCTTCCTTCAATGGGCCTTCCTTTGTCATTGAATCTCGGGCTCTTTAGCCATATATCGGAATTGGACAAAGTGAGAAGCATTGTCAAAATTAGGACTCTAGTATTTTGCAATTGCTTATCTGAATTTACCCTATATTGAATGGAACTGCAGATAAGAACTGTACTATATGTGACTTTGCAATGCAGCTGTAATCATCTGTTATCCATATCCATATCCATATCTAGGGGTGGACATTCGGTCTATTCGGTCATTTCGATTCGGTCTATTCGGTCATTTTGATTCGGTCTATTCGGTGTTTGGGAATTTCGGGTTTTGAAAAAGTGAGGACCGAAATTTTTAAAAGCATAATAGAAACCGAACCCAAATAGACCGATTATTTCGGTTCGGTCTATTCGGTCCACCGAATTACCCAAATGTTCATGGGTATCCTTGTCCCTCTCAAAACTCAATGGTAGAAATTCAAATTACTAACTCATTTGAAGTCTATGGATTTAAGGACTACTCGACGGAAGTAACTAACAAGTTCATGAAAAAAAATTTAAAATACAAAGTTGTAACATTCATAGTATGAATCAAAATACGCAATTATATTGAACTTCTGGTTATTCGGTCTATTCGGGTTATAGAACATAGAAACCGAAATCGAACCCGAACACCGAATTATAAAATCATGTGGACCGAACCCGAACCTGAAACCCGAATAGACCGACAATTCGAGTAATTTGGGTTCGGTTTGGGTTTCGGATTTCAGGTTCAAAGTGCCCACCCTATCCATATCCCCTTCTGGTATGAATAGATGATCAATAGAAGTCTTCCTCTCCGCAAAATGAAAAAAAAGGTCTTCCTGTTCTTATACCACTATTCCGTACACGTACCGTACTCAATACGTCGCTGAGTACATTCTCTCCATATATCAGAATCTATTCAGACTATATACATGAAGTCGAAATGAATTGTCCAAGCATCCGATTCCTCCTTTGCCCTATAATGTCGCTAGTAGCTTCAGGTTAATTCCATCGCGTGACCATGTGTGTAGTACTGATGACCAAATGTCGACAGTAAAACTGTAGCAGTGCCACCAGCAAAATTATGCTAGAAGGGGATCCACCAAAGGTCTTCGCCGAGTATCAGGAAGGTCTCTGGTACAAGCTACTATCACTGAAAGAAGCAAGCAGACAGCTGAAACTAAGCCCAAGCCAAGTCTTGTAACTGAATACCAAACGCTGTTCCTAAATTTTATCTGATCTGGGTACTTCCTGTCATCCAAAATCCCAACTTCACCAAAATTTTAACTGAAAGATTACTAACGTCACCAGAAGAATGATTACAAGAACACGGAGCAAATATAACATCATGCAACATTTAACACTTTTTCCCAACAAATCCAATCGATAACATTGATAGCTCTCACAAGTCACAACACAGCATACTGAATCACTGATTTCCCCTGATCAATCAACTCACCAACATGGCATCAGTCGAAGCATGATCTTATTCTACTGCAAGTTTCTACTCAAGCCATCAGTTCTTCCACTGGAAGGCCACTGGGCTCCTGACACGATGGTTCTTGTTCTGCCAGATGATGTGTCCGAAGTCTCACCCTGCCTTCCGGTTTCCGCGCGCTTCGTTTCTGAACTCCACCGTGTAGCTCTTCCTCTCCATCGTCTCCTTGAACTCCAGGGTCGCCGGCGTGACGATCACCTTCACGTGCTCCGGCGCGTTGACGCTGACATTGTACGTCTCGGCCTCCTCGGACACCTTGGTCAGCGTCCGCGTCATCGTGCGGACGGCGACGCGGTCGTCGAAGACCACGACGAAGGACGGGTAGTTGAGGCCGGCGGGGCCGCCGGCGAGCGTCCTCGTGCACCCGACGAAGTCCGGCACGAAGGCGCGCATCTGCTCGGCGGTGTAGTTCATGGCGCACAGGAAGTCGACGTAGTCGCGCTCGCCGGCGTCGTAGACGAGGCCCGGGTCCATCACCAGGCGCGGGAAGATGTGCCCGGCTCCGGCCACCAGCGGCGTCGCGGCCGTGTCGTCGTCGCTGCCGAAGGCGACGCCGTTGTCGCGGATGTCCCGGCCGCGGTTGTCCATCGTTTCGGCGGTCGTCATCAGCGCCGACCGTATCATGGCCGGCGTCCAGCTGGGGTACTTCTTCTTGATCAGCGCCGCGACGCCGGCGACGTGCGGGCACGCCATGGACGTCCCCGAGATGATGTTGTAAGCACTTCTCCTCCCGTCAAGGGACCAGGCTGCAAGAATGTTCACCCCAGGCGCGATGACGTCGGGCTTGAGGAGCTCCGGGGCAGCCGAGTTGGGCCCCCGAGATGAGAAGCCCGCCACCACTGGAGCCCGGCTCGCGGCGGTGAGCGTCTCACAGCCGAAGCTGAAGGACGCCACTGGCTTCGGCTCCGAGGCCAGGTAGGCCTCGAGCTTCTTGCCGGCGGTGTAGCTCAGAGTGAGAGCCGGAAGGGTAAAGGCCGTGGCCGGCATGCCACTCCGTAACCAGCTGGTACCATCCAGGGCAACCAGGCCGGATCCGCCAGCACTCTGCACCATGATGCCATGCCCGATGCCTGCTCCGGTCGTGCACACCACGATCTTGCCCATGATCTTGTCCGGCGTGAGGCTCTTGTACGAACAGGCGGTGGGCACCAGCTCGATCATGCTGGTTCCCTTGGCCTGCATGGCGTAGAGGGACTGCCCGGCGAGCACGACCCCGTTCCCGAGCGTGAGCTTCGCCGGGAACAGCCGGTCCACGTCGGCGGCGCCTACGGTGGTCATCCACGGCGCCGAGTTGACCACCGTGGATTCCGTCGGGCCCCTGTTGCCGGCCGAGAGCGCCACGAAGATGCCCGATGCCGGTGTCGATGAAGCCGATGATGACGCCGTCGCCGAAGTTGGTCTCGTTCCAGGCGCCGTTCCTCGGGTCGAGGCCGATGAACCCCGGGGACCACGTGGTGTGAAGGTTCAGCAGCCTGTCCTTGTACACGCCGTTGACGCCGGGCGCGCCGGACATGAGCCGGGCCTCGTCACCGGTGAGCTGGACGGCGAAGCCGTGCATGGCGGCGTCGTAGGTGTACAGGATGCGGCTGGAGTTCGCCGCCGTCGCCCCAGTGGAGGAGGTGTAGGTGGTCATGGTCACCATGGAATGGTACCAGTGCTTGAGGGTGGCGAATTGGGGCGGCTTGGCAAGGTGGTTGGCATGGACGATGTAGGTGCTCGATGGCTGAGGCTTGAGCGCAGGCTGGTTGCTGATCTTTGGGACGAGGGATGAGTTGGTGAGCTGCGCGAGGAGGAGGAACAGGGCTAGGTGGTGCAAGAGCTTTGTGATGGTGGACGCCATTGCTGGTGGATGTGTGAGCTCGGTGGTGAAGGAATGCGTGCCCGGGGAGGACCTTATATAGGCGCTGAGCCCAGTTCATCTGTCACTCCGGAAACCTGCTACACAGTACACACACAGTGACACAGAAGTGGCTTGAAACGTACTAGTACTACACACACTGCACTGTGGCTTGAAGCTGGTGTGGTGGTCGGTGGACTGAAACCAGGAGAGTATTTCGTTCACTAACAAGTTCATCTGTCACTCTGAAAACCTGCTACAGCACAGTGGATTGAAGCTGGTTTGGTGGTCGGTGGACTGAAACCAGGAGAGGATTTCGTTCACTAACAAGTTGTACAAGAATAATTGGAAAAGTAATCCACTTGAGGATGACACGCGGGACCCAGGACCACCTGTCAGTGACAATGAGGAAATTCTTAGGATTACCAACACTTCTAAACAGGTGTATCTAGGATCTAGTGGCACACTTTAGCAAGTAGCAGAAGGATTTTATTTGTGGTGTGAACCTAAGCAATATTAGTATACAATGTCAGATATGAGAACTTTGGTATTGCTTGTACAATCCTCATTGGTTGATGGGAACATCCTAGATTTAATCTCATAATTTGAACCCCTTCCGGAAAAGGGAGAAAACTTCTTGTATGATTACTGGGTTGAAGTCTACCAGAAAGATATAAAGTTCCCAGTAAAAGAAATGAAACATATAAATCTTTGCAAAAAAATAAAATATATAAAGTTTTGAGAATCCTGTTGAGGAGCTCTGCCAAAATCTGGGCATATTTCTTCTTTGCATCTATTAGGTTAGATTCATCCTGTTCAATTTCTGAAAATCCAACGTGAAGATTATCTTGCACCCTGTAACGCGTGGGTAGCAACTTCTGAAAATCCAAAGTGACGATTATCTGAAGCGTGCAAGTTGCAACCAGTACTACGCTGGAATGCACTTCTGGACATTAGGGGCTGTAAAACAAACCAAAATTTGGAGCTATCTTGCTTTGGTATACAAGATTAGCTCAATGGAAGTGTAAGAATCTGAACTGCTCATGCCACCAAGTTCAGAAACGGCAGCCTGGATAGTAAGTATGAACTCTGAAGCAATCTTCATTCAGAAAAGATTGACTCCGAAGCAATACGATGCTCCTGGAAAGGTTAGACAACGTTTCTCGTGTAGCTTCCTTCTATCATCAAATTTCGATAATATTCTACCACTCTGAGACTGAGATTACATGATAAACCCTTTTTCCACGAAAACTCCAGGCTCCTTCCATTTCAGATCAGGAAAGGGCAGAAATAAACATTGAGTGGTCTGTCACCTTGCAAATTCATAGCACAATTTATTCAGAATAGGAGTTGATTGAGCCATCCACTATCCCTGTCCGGCCTCAAATATCCTCTGGGTTCAATCAAATTCAGTTCCACCAGGCAAAAATTCAGAATGCAAGAAAAATAGTGGTCGGTTGTGTTTCTTCCCATGTAAGGTAGCGTTGATGACACCATCTGCTCGCATCTGACTGTATATAAAAAATAACGTACATGATAGTAGCTCTGAAATAATTTCATCCATTTATAATGAAATAATCCTATGAAAACAATTCGGATTGGATCCACATACAAGCTATATTAGTTCCCATTTCCCAACGACGTGATCAATGGAAGCTTTCTTGCTCCTATGATACTTTCGTTCCAGAAACAGATTGTATAGAATAAAAGATTGGCATACCGCTGAATGCAACTTGCAATTGCAACAGTTTCTCAGTCATACCGATTAGTCGATGAGGTTAGAATTGACCACATGGGAGTAATAATTTTCCTCCTTTTCCTGGTTTGTTCAACATATAGCATTTTTTCTTTAGACTAAATACAACTCAGGGTATCCTAGATTTGATGCCAAGCAAACTATCTTCTGGAGAACTTTGACAGGAGATAGACAACCAAGAAGCAAAACAGAGCAAAGAGGACGACATGGAGAACATGGTTTGAGCCCTGCTGGATGATGCTCTTGTTCAACCTTCGCATGTTATTCTTCACTCCTGCCTGTGCTTTTGCAAGGGTCATTTGCTATACATGCACAGGAGAGAACAAAAGTTAGAACGTAACAAAGTTATAGATTGTTAGAGAGCATATGAAAAGATAGCTGTTCCAAAAGTAACGGCCAAAATGCAGCTACATGCAACGTATCAACCCAATATTTTACCATGGGCTAGAGTACAGGGACATAAAAGATCAAACAAAATAACTGACCTCATGTGTAAGTGCAAATATAGAATATTACAAGGGAAGTGTTCTAAGACAGCCTGATGAGAACTATAGGTGGAGGTGGTAAGATTGAACAAACAACTATATCAGATGAAAAAGGGGAAATGCACACCAACTACTAAGGAAAAGCAAAGACATAACCATCCAAGATATAATCCCAGTAGGCAAAGTAAATACAAATAAGAATAGCAGGGAACATTACCAATTGGTTAAGGAAATCATTCTGGAACTTGGCTTCAGAATTTATCTCCTGGGCCACCTGGAGAAATAACAAATACCAAAAGTTAAAGACTTGGTTACCAGACTGAGAATAAACTCCAACAGCGGCAGCTTTTAAAAAAATAAAAATATAAAGGAACAGCTTATAAAAATGGTAGAAAAAATGAGCAACTGCTACTTTAAGGTTTTTCCTTTACTTGCTAAAACATTTTATATAAGACCTACATGCAGTATGTTTAAAACAACCAGTGGCGGACCCAGAAATATTGTAGAGCCTGGGCGAACATTTCAACTGATAACAATTCATATGAACATATCGATCATTAATATTAGTAAAATTGACAACCTTGATAGTTTTGAAATTAAAATTATAATTTATTACACATATAAACATGCATACATGGAGTGTTATACGGCCTCTCTTCAAGAAAACCTTGCTGACTTCAAGCAAACACACGCCCTCAATTATGTCGGTGTCGCCAAGCACACGTAAGGGCAGTCACAACCGCATGACTAGGATGATGTCCATATAATTTAATGACATGACACATAGTATATGTCAAGTGAGTTAATGAAGAAAGAGAAAGAAACCGGGTCTTGCATGAGACATGGTTTCTACACATTATCCAAGGCATAGTGAGAGGTTAGTGTCATTAAATTTGAGTTTGGAATGAATAGTAGTGTTTGGGTTGGAGGGGTAATGTTTTGTACTAGTTTCCTGATGATGTGAAAACTATGGACATCACTACTGGTGTCTTGGGTTGGAATTACCCTAAATAACGCCGCGCACCCAACTCCATGCAGTGTTCTATTGTCTGGTAGACTTGTATGCTCAAGGATGAATTAACGTCTTCGCTTTACATATTGGATTGTGAATGTTTGAGCTGGCTTGCCCCCGACGCACAATATTTCTCTACTCAGCTGCCCTGTGCTGTTGTGCAGGTTCGGCAAGGAGCCCGGGCAGTTGCCCAGGCTCGCCGGGCCTTGGGACCGCCCATGAAACAAACTAAGGTTGGTTCTACGAGAATACATAAAACCAGCAAATCGACTAGCTCTAGATGTGAGAGAGATTGCAGCATCAATGCCTATGGAAATAGGAAGTCAATGGAGCACATCAAAATGAAAGCTCAATGAAACCAATGAATACTCACAGCAGGAGATAAAAGAAATAAGAGATCAACGAGACAGCTAATCGCCTAATCATATAAATCTACTGATGGACAGGAGTAACGAGCGATGTAAAAGATCCTGAATTTCTGATTCACAAATGGAAACCTACATTGAAACCACAGCACATAATGAGGCATATGTATGGTGGTCTGAGCAAATGATTGTTAAGAAAAAAGATTGGAAACAGACGTATACCCTTAACAGACACTAATTCATATATTGCATTTTCAAACACCCAAGATCACATAAGTCATGCAAAAAAAAACACTCTAACACCACCATGCCACTATATCAAATACCTAAATGTCCATTTGGAACATGGAAATAAGTTAAGTATCCTGTGGGAACTGAATAGTTTCCCGTAAACCCTACAAAATTCTCAGTAAATTCTGGTAGCAGTCTAAGGAACTGGTGTTTGAAACCTTGCTCACAACTAATACCACAGTAGCAGCCTCCTGTGTTTGAAAACCTGGAGGCAACAAGCTGTTAGCGTTGGGATTCGGAAATCCAATCGGGTGCCAGGGCACTATAAGTTCCAATGAGAGTGTTGTTTTGAGCTACTTTGCTTGTTTGCCCTGGTTTATCTCTAGATCACTAGATGGTAGCAGTACAACCTGATTTTATGAATGCTTGACAGAAAATAAAAAGGTGAATAAGTAAAGCCTTGAACTGGCCAAAAAATGCCTAACTCCAGGAAACTCGTAGGAACTTAAAAAAAACAAATAAACAAAGGAACTGGTTTTTGAAACCTTGGTAACAACTGGTATCACACTCGCAGCCTGTTATTCAATTGATATAGTTCTAAATCAAGTTCCATCAAGTCCCAAATGTTCTATAGGTTTAAAGATGATGGAACCAAGTTAGCTGAACTAGCAAGCTGCAACACTACCATGTGCTAAATCACAGATCCAACTACATATTGAAACAAAAATCTATGAAATATAACTTGCACCACCATAGGGAAGATCTACGACATGCGTGAAACAGCAGACCCCAAACAATAGGTTTTCTAGCTATGGGGTCGCGGTTCCAACTCAATTGAGCACCAAGCGTCCAAGCGAACCTACCGCACAAGGGATATCAAGCACCACGACGGATCAAGGCGGAAGGGAAATCAGGTCTTACTCCTTTGAGCATGCGGACCCTGGAGTGCAGCCCGTCGATCTCCTCGTCGAGGTCCCCGTGCACCGGGTCGATCCGCAGCTGGATCTCGTCCGAGCTCGCCGCGTTCCTGCAAACCCCCCGCCGTGAGCGCCAAAAATTCGTCATTGGATCCGATCCAATTTATCAGTAGACAGGCGGCGGCGCACGTGGAGGGGTGCCGGTGACGGCGACGGCGGCGGCAGGCGGAGGCGGGGGACGGAGGGGAATGGTGGAGACTGGAGATGATGACTAGGAAACGGGGAGAGGATGGAAATCGGAAAGCCGTGTCTCTGGCACTGGGTCCCAGATGTCAGTGAAGCTTTGCGTTTTCCAGTTTCTTTAATTATTGATGATGGTCATGGGGATCCTGACATGTGGGGCCATACCATGTTGCTCTCGGATCATCTGGCATAGTGGGCTTGTTTGGTTGGCGCTGCGCAAAGCTGCCTGGCGCAGGCAGCGCTCCCCGGCATCCGATTTCGGTCGCCTGGGGCCAAGATGGCTGCCTGGCCGGCGAGCTGCCTGGCAGGGCTCCATCCAAACACACCCAGTATGCGTTTTTCAGACGAGATCAAGCCCATGCCATGGCTACGTACTTAACACACTAGCATCCAAATTTATAATTCCAAGCAGCCATGCTTGGATTTCTTTTTCTCCGACACACACGGCCATGCGCCCATGCCAGTCTTCTACCGCCAATCAAAACGTCGGCAATCACCTCCAGCTCGCAATAGTAAAACGAAAAGGAATCACGTAGCATTATCTTTCTCTGTACAAGAGCTGCAACTAGACTTCCAAAAAGTAAACCGTTCGTCGTCGTCAACTCCTGGTCTGAAAAACTATCGATTTTCAGCACGATGCATTGCACCCCAGATCTAACGTTCCTAATAATAACAAAAAAAATAGCAAGATGGATGCATTTCTATGGACCGCAACGATCTAAACAATTCCCAGCTTGGTCATTCATAAGCAGCGGCAGCATGAATTGCTCTGTTTTTCTGCGACTAGGTCGACGCATCGCTCGGTCATCACGAGGCCCGTCCACATGCAAGAGCCTGTAATGCACGCTGCCGCTGGCAGGCCGAAAGCACGCCGGCGCCCGCCCGGCCCTGCGTAATTTTCTTCTCTTCTCCTCATGTCATGTGACCTTTCCCTGTCCGTCCCACCCCGTCGCCTTCCATCTGCTTCAGCGAGTCTCTCTCCCGTCGCCGCCCGGGACTGGTTGCTGCAGGATTCCTTCCTTCGGCAGGTGGTGAGTCGGTGACTCCGAGCCGGGCGGGCAGGCCGGCGGCGTCCCTCGCCGCTTTCGGCCTTCAGGAATCAGGATAGGTGAGCTCGTTGCAGACTCCTGTCTGGTGTTTGGTTCGTTCCGAGGTGGGGTGGGGATGGGATTTCGGATTTGGTTGGCTGCAGACTGATGCGCGCGCCATGCCATCCACTGTTCTTTGTTTTGTTTTCTTGGAGACGATCATCAAATGATGGTTACGTGCGTGCATGCCATTCGCCCATTCTGCGGCACAAATTATCTCAACAGAGCGGGGAAAAGATAAGAGAGAGAATCCGGTAGCGTTATTATCTTTCCCAGCAACAGCTGCATGTGGAGTCCCATACGTCTGTATAGTACCGTTTCGTTCTCTCCTACATTCCTCCGCGATGTGCAGCGGAAATGCGGGAGCCATTTTTTCTGGACCGGAGCAATAGGTACTGGTAGTACTCTCCAGGACCCCAGCTTGGTCAAGCTACGGCAGTCTGCATTGCACGCCACCTGCTCTCCTCCATTCCACCCATGCGCTCACCAGTAATTCAGAGGTGTTTGGATAATTTTTAGTCACATGACTAAAATTAGTCAGCTAAAAATTTTTAGTCACCTCCCTGTTTGGATACTCTGACTAAAGTGAGATTTAAAAAGCATTAAATTTCAGATTTTCTCTCTTTCCACTCTCTTCTCTCTCCTTTTAGTTGGGTCTTCCCTGCTAGAGACTAAACTAATTTTAGTCACATTTTAGTCCCACCTGTTTAGGAATTTAGTCCTTAAAGTGATTAAAATTAGTCAGACTAGTTTTAGGCCCTATTTGGTTACCCTGACTTTTTTAGTCACCTAAACTTTAATTCCTTTTAGTCCCAAAAATGCCAAACACGGTGACTAAAAGGGATTAAACTCTAGTCCCTACCCCATAAGTCCATAAGCTCCATTTTGATGACTTCTTGGAACTTCTACAGACTTTTCCCCACTACCCTCATTAAATGGCCCCACCCGTCCCACACTCTTAGGCAATCCCCTCCTCCCGTAGCCCATGCTCGGCCACCGCGCGGTCGCCGCCGCTTGCCCTCCCAGCCGCCGCCCGTCGTCGCCCGACCCCTGAGGCAGCCGCCGCCCGCTCTGCACGCGTCTCTTATACACAT
>OAMR01000879.1:43096-157580 GCA_900205405.1 Echinochloa crus-galli | reverse complement strand
GGCAGCTTGAACGGGGCGCGGCCACGGCAGTCCACCGCCGGCCGCCATGCGCACGGACGGGACGGGGCGGCCGCGACATGCACCGATCTACAAGGTACGACCCTTCTCTCTCTTCCAATCCCACCTCTTCTCTCTCACATCACCGGTAGTGGAAACCTCCGGGCAGACGCGGGAGGGCCGACCGTTAGGCATCTCGCAGGATGAGAGTGGGGAAGAGGAGCTCCCAGAAGTGAGAGTCGAGAGGAGAAATATGAGGTCGCCTCATCCATTGGAGGCCGGATGAGAGGCGGGTTGGAGACGTTTTTTGGCCTTTGGACTCTCAAATCCGAGATGAGAGTGGGGATGAGGTCTCGGTTGGAGTTGCCCTTATCACCTCCATTCAAACACCCCCTCAGTGACCAGTCGATCACCACTAGTCGCCTGCCGTTCAGTTTTTACAGGGCGGACCGGACCGGCCGTTGCCCGTTCCGCACGCCGCTCGCTGGTCGCTGACCGCCCAGCGAGGAACGCGATGCGCATGATCCAACTGCTGCCTGCTGCACGCGCCGCAGACGGCAGAACGCTAGCCTGCGGCGCCCGCCGCCACCGTCCGGCTGGTGAGGCTGACCGGCTCCGCTTTGGGAACTTCTAAAGGCATTTATACTTTTCATTCTATTTACACTTGCGAATCTTATTTTTGAATATATGGCTTTATCCATGGAACTCCAACAGGACGACCAGTCAGTGATAACCTTCCATTTGTCTTAACAGGCATTTCTTGCTTTCTATGTGATAAATGATTTAGAAATGCCTCAATCGTCCAAAGCACTGGTAAGGTCCAACCCACCCTTTTTTTATTTTTTTAAGATTTATTCCTGATTCTTGCATTTAGTTTGTCTAGTGTTTTATTATATCCTTAGGAAAGTGTACTCATCTAGTGGGCATGCTATTGTAGAAATTTAAAAAATTTGAACAAACAAGTGATATATTATATTCAATAGAAGTATAGAACTTATTTTCAATGATGTAAGAGGTGCAAAACTTTGAATGTCCGAAGGCTGCTGAATTTCAGTCCGATTTCTCAAATTAATCTGCTTTCTGTTACTTCCAGTACATTTGATGATCAGTCCAGATATCCTGATGGTTCATAGTCAAAATAATCTGAATACTGAAATAGATGTTAGATAATATTTATTTTTTCTGCTTCCGCAGCTAAGAAACCGTCACTGGCTTCATAACACACACCAATATGTTATATCGGTTTTTTGGGGTAATATGTTATCAGTTAACATGGTGTAGTGCATCGGCAGTGGTGGATTTCCAACTAGGGTCACAAAGGCCATGTCCTTAGTCTTGGCCCAGTTACACCTTGGACTCGCTGCTCATATGTACTCCAGCCCAATTTTGGCAGCAATCCCATTGTGCGGCCCTAGGTCGCTGGGCCGGCCCACCTCCGCCCCTGTGCGTTGGCTTTTAAACATGTGTGCCCCTGGATTAATTATTTCACACTTTTCCTTTTTCAGGTTCCTGCTATCATCTATGTCTGCAGTTTGATAGTATCTGTAATATTACAGGTCAGACTATTTTGAATGCCTTTTTTTTATAATTTAGTATTTGTTACTCAACTCGATGGAGTTTGGAAATGTTTATAGGAGACTAGATGGTCAAGTTGGCGTCTCAAGCTCTATCAGCTGGAGCAGTGCTTTGGATATTGTCAGGTCTTGGAATTGTTCTTCTACCAAGCAGATTGCACAACGTCATGTATGCCATTTCAATCATAATAGGAGCTGCAAATGCACTTATGACAGTAAGTATAACGTAACATTGATTAATACCTGTACTGCAGAGAGATGATACAAACTTTAGGAAATAAGAGTTAATAGTGTGGTAATTATATTACTACGGAGCTAATTTTATAAGATGTACAATTAAATAAAAACACCTGTAAGAAGGTATATTACCAATTAATCATGCCATGGAGGTATGTTGTCATTCTGGCCCACGTACCTTGTTGTTAGCTGGGTAATGTATCTGGTATGCTGGCTTGTATTTCAATCCCGACCTTCAGTACTATCTGGTTTAGTATTTGTCCTTGGTGATCAGTTACATTAGAAGGGTGTAGAGAAAACAACTTAACTAGTATATTCGCTATCCTGCATCACTCTTATCTTTCATGTTCTTTCCTTGATGACAGGTGACAAGTATTAGCATGGAAGGTGTTTTAGTAGGAGAAGATCTAAATGGTTGTGCTTTTGTGTGTGGCTCATTAAGTTTTGTTGACAAAATTTCATGTGGAATAGCTCTATATGTACTCGAATCCTATCAAGGTAATAGCTGTAACTGTCTTGGTACTGGCACATCAACATAATCATTGTCCTAGTAATCTCAGTTAAAATTTTGATGAGGTTTGGATTATGCATGGCAGGAAGTACCCGTATCAGATCAAATTTAGGAATGGTTTTTGGCTATTCAGTTACAAGACTTGGCTTGGGCTTAGTTCCAGCTGCCTGTTCGCTGCTTTCAGCGATAGTAGCCTATACCATGGACCTCCCTGATTCTCGACCAAGACCTTTGGTGGAGCCCCTTCTAGCATGATTTTTGCTGGTGGCACTGCTACAGTTTGACCGTAGTGCATTGCTTGTATGGCAATTCTTTTGAAAGAATCTAAACTGCCACACAGGCATACATAGCGCCTGGCCCCTTGCCAAGGGAATGAATATTTACTCTGGTTCTTGCTTTATAGGAATAACTTCATTGTAAATGATCGCAGGGTGTACATATAGTAACATCATGATTCAAAAGAAACATTTCATATTTATATCGATAGATGAAACAATGTCACGTACGGTCATGTAAATTATTTCTGATATTCAGGTGTGCTGTTAACAGTTCGTCATTGACGCGTACATGGTATGAAAGCTACATGGTATTCTCACAATGTCTGATGAACTTGAAATTCTTCCAGGAGCATGTCCAGTTATTCACTTAGTCATCTGTACCTTCCAACTATCACGTTCACTACGTAGGTAATATACAATTGTGAGAAAATTCCAAATTCCCATCTTGTTTTACACTGATTCCTGCAACATTTCATCATCCAAACTGAAAATGGCTTGTGTCCGAGTGCTGAATAATAGCCAGCTGCAGTTCATTTTTAGCGATGTAAAAAAGGTTTGTATAACTCATCTTGTCATCTTACTCTTCCCTTGAGCTATGTATAGAATACCTATCTAGTGTACCAGAGTAAGATAGCTCCAACTCTTGGTTTTGTTTTTTAGCCTAGGATGTCCACCAATGCTTGCTTCCAAGCCGTGTAACGGCAGCGTCGCACTGGCTGCGACTTACACGCTTCAGTGTTTACATATTTTCAGTCCGGAGTGGAATGTGCATGTGCTATATATACCCTTGCGTGTACAGTGCAAGATGATTCGTTGCATTGCATTTTCAGAAGAAGAAAATGCAAACGCAAGTCTCGCGAAGCACTTGTCTGCAACTACAAGTTTATGCTGTATAAGGATAGCATAGGCTGGAACTTCTCCGTTTCTCTAAGCAAACTCCAAAAAATACAATACAGCAGGATGAATTCAGTCAAATGATTGCAAAAAAAAGGGGGCCCAAAATTTCGACAGAGCTCCTCATCTGGGTGCACAATTTTTTTCTCTCTTCCCAGTATACCTCTAACCAGACACCCAGTAATAATCATAAAGTCCACAGATAAACCAGTAATAATCATAAAGTCCACAGATAAACTCACTAACGTGCAGCCGCGCAGGTAGTGCCCATTACGCGTGGAGGTCTTTTTGCAAAAAAAAATCAAACTACTGAAATGCACACGAGACCCTACAGGCAGTTAGGCAGTTGGCTACAGCCTGTGAGTGTCCAGTCTTAAGCATTTTTCCTCTGCCAATATCAAGTAAGTTTTTTCCCTGTAGTACCACAAAGAAATTTCCCAGTATAAAATAACACTGTTATCACTGAGGAAAAAGGTCCCCATATAAGCCCCACATGTCATCCTTATGTGGATTAATTGCTATTCTAACTGTCCTCGTAGTAGTATTTGTTAGCGAGCAAAAAAAAATTGTTAAGGTAAATGAGCAAATTTTTCTTGTTCCAGTGTCAATTCTGAATCTACCATGACCAACCACCACACCAGTTTGAAACCTCAGAGCTGTGTTGCAGGCTTGCAGCAGGTTTTCTGAAGCCAAGTTCCAGAATGATTTCCTTAACCAATTGGTAATGTTCCCTGCTATTCTTATTTGTGTTTACTTTGCCTACTGGGATTATATCTTGGCATCCTCAAGGTTATGTCTTTGGTTGTCCTTAGTAGTTGGTGTGCATTTCCCCTTTTTCATCTGATATAGTTGTTCGTTCAATTTTACCACCTCCACCTATAGTTCTCATCAATATTCAATATTTGCATTTACACATGAGGTCAGTTATTTTGTTTGATCTTTTATCCCTGGATGTACTCTAGCCCATGGTAAAATATTGGGTTGATACGTTGCATGTAGCTACATTTTGTCTGTTAATGTCCCAGATGTAATATAACAGAAACAATTACTTTTGGAACAGCTATATTTTCATATGCTCTCTGACAATCTATAACTTCGTTACGCTCTAACTTTTGTTCTCTCCTGTGCATGTATAGCAAATGACCCTTGCAAAAGCACAGGCAGGAGTGAAGAATAACATGCGAAGGTTGAACAAGAGCATCATCCAGCAGGGCTCAAACCATGTTCTCCACGTTGTCCTCTTTGCTCTGTTTTGCTTCTTGGTTGTCTATCTCCTGTCAAAGTTCTCCAGAAGATAGTTTGCTTGGCAGGTGGCGTCAAATCTAGGATACCCTGAGTTGTATTTAGTCTAAAGAAAAAATGCTATATGTTGAACAAACCAGAAAGAGGAAAATTATTACTCTCATGTGGTCAATTCTAACCTCATCAACTAATCGGTATGACTGAGAAACTGTTGCAATTGCAAGTTGCATTCAGCGGTATGCCAATCTTTTATTATATGCAATCTGTTTCTGGAACGAAAGTATCATAGGAGCAAGAAAGCTTCCATTGACCACGTCGTAGAGTTTATCATGTAATCTCAGTCTCAGAGTGGTAGAATATTATCGAAATTTGATGATAGAAGGAAGCTACACGAGAAACGTTGTCTAACCTTTCCAGGAGCATCGTATTGCTTCAGAGTCAATCTTTTCTGAATGAAGATTGCTTCAGAGTTCATATTTACTATCCACGATGCCGTTTCTGAACTTGGTGGCATGAGCAATTCAGATTCTTACACTTCCATTGAGCTATCTTGTATACCAAAGCGAGATAGCTCCAAATTTTGGTTTGTTTTACAGCCCCTAATGTCGAGAAGTGCATTCCAGCGTAGGACTGGTGCAACTTGCACGCTTCAGATAATCGTCACGTTGGATTTTCAGAAGTTGCTACCCACGCGGCACAGAGTGCAAGATAATCGTCACGTTTTGATTTTCAGAAATTGAACAGGATGAATCTAACCTAATAGATGCAAAGAAGAAATATGCGCAGATTTTGGCAGAGCTCCTCAACAGGATTCTCAAAACTTTATATATTTCATTTTTTGCAAGGATTTATATGTTTCATTTCTTTTACTGGGAACTTTATATCTTTCTGGTAGACTTTCAACCCAGTAATCATACAAGAAGTTTTCTCCCTTTTTCTGAAGGGGTTCAGATTATGAGATTAAATCTAGGATTTTCCCATCAACCAATGAGGATTGTACTAAAGTTCTCATATCTGACATTGGATACTAATATTGCTTAGGTTCACACCACAAATAAAATCCTTCTGCTACTTGTTAAAGTGTGCCACTAGATCCTAGATACACCTGTTTAGAAGTGTTGGTAATCCTAAGCATTTCCTCATTGTTACTGACAGGTGGTCCTGGGTCCCGCATGTCATCCTCAAGTGGATTAGTTTTCCAATTATTCTTGTACAACTTGTTATTAGTGAACGAAATCCTCTCCTGGTTTCAGTCCACCGACCACCACACCAGCTTCAAGCCACTGTGCTGTGTGCCTGTGTGTGTACTGTGCAGCAGGCCGGTTTCCGGAGTGACAGATGAACTGGGCTCAGCGCCTATATAAGGCCCTCCCCGGGCACGCATTCCTTCACCACCGAGCTCACACATCCACCAGCAATGGCGTCCATCATCACAAAGCTCTCGCGCCACTTAGCCATATTCTTCTTCCTTGCGCAGCTCATCACCAACCCAGCTCTTGCCTCCAAGATCAAGAACCACGCTGCGGTCGAGCCTCAGCCATCGAGCACCTACATCGTCCATGCCAACCACCTCGCCAAGCCTCCCCACTTCGCCTCCCTCGAGCACTGGTACCATTCCATGGTGACCACCCTGTCACCTCGCCCCACCAACACCAGCCGCATCATGTACACCTACGACACCGTCATGCACGGCTTCGCCGTCGAGCTCACCGGCGATGAGGCCCGGAGCATGTCAGCCGCCCCCGGCGTCGCCGCCGTGTACGGGGACGGGCTGTTCTACCCCCAGACCACGAGATCGCCGGGATTCGTCGGCCTCGACCCCAAGATCGGCGCCTGGAACGAGACCAACTTCGGCGACGGCGTCATCATCGGCTTCATCGACACCGGCATCTGGCCGGAGAGCGCGAGCTTCAACGACACCGGGCTCGGCCCCGTCCGGTCGAGCTGGAAGGGCAAGTGCGTCGACGCCGACGATTTCAGCGCCAGCCTCTGCAACAACAAGCTGGTTGGAGCCAAGGCCTTCAGGGCTGCCGCGGACGCCAGGGCGAGGAGGAAGAGCGGCGGCGGCGTCCCCTCCCCGAGGGACAAGGACGGACACGGCACGCACGTGTCCTCGACGGCCGCCGGCGCGGAGGTCCCGGACGCCGGCTTCAACAAGTTCTCGCGAGGGACGGCGCGGGGCATGGCGCCCAAGGCGAGGATCGCCATGTACAAGGTGTGTGACGGCGACGGCTGCTCCGTGGCGGACATCGTCGCGGCGATCGACGCCGCGGTGAAGGACGGCGTCGACATCATCTCCATTTCCCTCGGAGGGGAGCCGCTCTCCTTCCACGCCGACGAGGTCGCCATCGCCACGTTCGGCGCCGAGCGCAAAGGCATCTTCGTCGTCCTCTCGGCCGGCAACGGCGGACCGGAAGCATCTACGGTGGAGAACTCGGCGCCGTGGATGGCCACCGTCGGCGCCGCCACCGTGGACCGGCTGTTCCCGGCGAAGCTCACGCTCGGGAACGGCGTCGTGCTCGCGGGGCAGTCCCTCTACGCCATGCCGGCCAAGGGAACCGGCATGATCCCGCTGATATCCAGCGGACCGAGATCCCCTGGTGACTGGACGCCCGACAAGGTCATGGGAAAAATCATGGTGTGCATGTACGGGGCAAGCGACGCGCACGGCATCCTCTTGCAGAATGCTGGTGGAGCGGGGATTGTTTCCGTGGATCCTGGCGAGTGGTCTCGAGACGGTGTCACGGCCCTTCCCTTCACCCTTCCGGGTCTCACGCTCAGCTACACCGACGGCGAGAAGCTCAGGGCGTACATGGCGTCGGAGCCCAACCCGGTGGCGTCCTTCAGCTTCGGCTGCGAGACAGTCACCGGCAGCAAGAACAGGGCGCCGGTGGTGCCGGGCTTCTCGTCGCGGGGGCCCAACCCGATCGTCCCCGAGCTCATCAAGCCCGACGTCGTGGCGCCGGGAGTGAGCATCCTCGCGGCCTGGTCCCGCGACGCCTCCGTGTCGGGAGATGGGAAGATTCCCGACGGGAGGAGAACCGACTACAACATCATCTCGGGGACGTCCATGGCGTGCCCGCACGTCGCCGGCATCGCGGCGCTGATCAAGAAGAAGTACCCGAGCTGGACGCCGGCCATGGTGCGGTCGGCGCTGATGACGACGGCCTGGACGCTCGACAACAGGGGCCGGCCCATCCTCGACGACGGCGCCAACGTTGGCCGCCGCGACGGCGTCAGGGTCGCGACGCCGCTGGTGGCCGGGGCAGGGTACGTCCACCCGGATCTCGCGCTGGACCCGGGCCTCGTCTACGACGCCGGCAGCCGCGACTACGTCGACTTCCTGTGCGCGCTGAACTACACCGCCGAGCAGATGCGCCTGTTCGTGCCGGACTTCGTCAGGTGCACGAGGACGCTCGCCGGCGGCCCCGCCGGCCTCAACTACCCGTCCTTCGCCGTGGTCTTCGACGACCGCACCGACGTGCGCACACTGACGCGCACGGTGACCAAGGTGTCAGAGGAGGCCGAGACGTACAATGTCATCGTCAAGGCGCCGGAGAACGTGAAGGTGATCGTCACCCCGATGACCCTGGAGTTCAAGGAGCCGAATGAGAAGAAGAGCTACACGGTGGAGTTCAGAAATGAAGCCCACGGAAACCTGAAGACGGGATGGGATTTCGGATACATCATATGGGAGAATGAGAAGCATCAGGTCAGGAGCCCAGTAGCCTTCCATTGGAAGAACTGATGACTTCCAGTTACAGTAGAAACTTGCAGACTTGCAGTAGAATAAGTGAAACTGTGTTGATGAGTTGATCGGTCAAGGAAAATTCAGTATTACTCTGACCTGTGTTGTGAGTTGTGACTCTGTCAGAGATATCGATGTCAATAAGAGTTATATAATCTTAAATTTTCTTGTGTTCTTTTGCTGTTTTGCTTGTGTGCCTGAACATGACACAATTGCAATTGCAAGCTGAGGATTTTTTCTTCTTCAGAATTGCATGTCCTCCAAGCCGGCAAAAGGTGAACAACAGAGTTCTTCAGAATCCAAGTCCTCCAGGGTGAAGGCCTGCCATTGAGCAGTGTCTGCCATCAAACAAAGCCGCAATTATAACTACAAAGATCCCCAAACTGATCGGTCTGTCTTTGGGCCTAGACATGTGGATATTTTTCTCATAAATTAGTACAAAAAGATCCATTAGGGACCTTCCCTACTGTTTCATCAAAAAAAATTGGGATATAGTGTAGTCATATTTGAATTGTCAGTGCCTACTTTACTGGCTGAAGGCAGTTCTTTGACAACCAGAAGAAGCACCGGTGTACTATGCTGGTGAGCATTTACCTGGGATCAAGAAGGCAGTATCCTTCTTTGTGGACAAATGTGGTGAAATTGCTAGATATGTGTAGAGGTATTGGCGTATTGCTACTGCAGTGACTGGTGATGGCCTGATAGTACATGGGAGCACAACCATGTTCTGGAACAACATGTGGAATGGAACTGTTCCTTCAGCGATAATTTTCCATCCCCGCTGGACTTCATTTCGCTCTAAGAAATGACTTATGTCAATATGTCATCGAGATGGGAAATAATGCATTCCCCTCTAGAAGAGTTGACCCAATCGAATACCCGATCGAGGCATCTCTCCAGCCTTCCTAGAGGGTTCGTCCTCTGGTTAGCTTCCTACAATAAGCACCATAAGCTCTCCAACCCCATCACACAACCCTTCTGCTGGCCTTCTCCTTCCCTCTCTCTCCATCGCTTGTCAAAACAAAGCAAAGAAGCTGCAAACCTTGATAGCTATGGCGCCACCACGGTACACCGCTCTACTGCTGGCGTGTCTCCTCTTCCTCTTCTGCGTCTCCCATGCAGCTACAGAGGCCACGGGATCAGGAACACGCCAACCACTCCAAGAACAGCACGAAGAGGTGAGTGGCATGCAGCAAGCCATGGCCCGCGCCGTCATTGCTACTTCTGCATATGCAAGAAACAATATCGATCACCGTTCATGCGTGCAGATCACCAACGACTATATGTCGAGAAATGATCGACTTCTATGGCAAATCAGGTTACTCTTTGTATGTTTATACTTGTATAGGTGGAGGATCTGGTGGCAGTGAGCTTCGCGGAGGTGGAAGAGCAGTGCGGCGGCGCCGCCGGAGGGGAAGAAGGAGAGGAATGCTTGATGAGGACTCTGATAGCGCACAACGACTACTACTACTATGCAAACCACAACTAGATGATCCACCTAGCTAGAATGCAGCAGCTGCCGGGTTGGATCTTATATAATTGTATCATCTCGATGTAATTGTCTAAGATCAATAAAGCTTCCCTTTTCCAAAAAAATTCATAGCTAAAATTGCAGCAGCTGCTGCAAATTCAATCAGCTAGTCCGTGTGCTCCAATCAGTTCCGGGTTGACATCGACATCTTATACACTAGGTGAATTCCCCGCGCCTTGCTGTGGGATAGTTTGCATAATTTTATACGATTATTTAATGTATTTGTGAAGTTTTCGGTCTTTTGACATGAAGGTAAATTATTCTATAAAATTTATTTTACTTAATAAATAACAGAAACCACATATACGCGGTTTCATCCTCCTCCCCGCTACTCAGCTCCACTGATTCTATACCAAGATCTTCATCCTCATCCCCAGAACTGCTCTGCTCTGATGATTCTTCGTCAAGAAAACCATCTATCCTTTCTGCGTAATGGAAGTAGGGATACTTATAGTTGGTCCCTCTATACAATATGATAACACTCCCAGATCTCCAAATGACTAAGCCTCCAGTTTCCCTCTATCATGCAAAAAGAAACAGAGCATGTTGAACTGTAAAATGCAGGCCAAAATAGTTGGTCCCAACTATACACTATTTTCTCCTATGTCCCTTTTTCAAACCGGACTTCAAATGAAATCTACTTCAAATGAAGCAATTGTTTTCTGCATGCTAATACAGTACACCCTGATCCTAACTTTTGAAAAGACTACACCCTGATCCTATGTCTTGAAAGTCATCAACCCAGTATTTTAACCAAATATTCTGCTCATTTATTCTTACTGACAGCTTCACACCAATATTATGTGATCGTTGTGCTATAAAATCAATAATCAACTCGGATAATCAACTCGGGAAACGAAATTGGTAGTGGCGCTTTACATAACCAAGCACCATTAGAAAGCAGCACCTTAATTAACTAAGCGTGGTACCCGGAAAAACACAGTGACATGACGGCAAATGCAAATGTTGTAGTATTTGGATATGCACAGTAAGAAGAACAAACATCACAGGGACTCAGGGAGCATTCACCTCGAGAATCTCATGCGTGCGCCTCATGTTCATAGCCTAGACGTCCTCGTACCTGATCTTCACGACCTCCGCGTTCCGCCACCGCTCGTGATGTGATGCCCGCCTTCCCGACTTTGAGCCTCTCCTCACCCTGATGCCGATCCCCTGCAGCCGCCGAAGCTCGTCACGCGGCAGCACCAGCTCCGCCGCTGACGGTGGCGCTGAAGCAGACCCCACTGCATCCCTCCCGCGGCCCATTCGCCGGCGCCGCGGCACGGAGCCGACGCGGTGGCGCGGAAGCTGTGCGGGGGTGGGCATGAAGATCTCGCCAGCAGAAGGGGCGTCCCCGCCCGTGTCCGGGGCCGAGGCTACGGAGCTTGTCGGAGATGCGAGGTAGCCGAGGCTGCGGAGGCGAAGCGCGGACATGCCGACGAGCTCCGGCGAGGGGGGCGCGGCCTCTCCTCCCATGCTCCCGTGCCTGCCCCTGCTCTCCGACGGCCGGCGACGTTGACGCTGCCCTGGATGGGCAGTTCAACGGCGAGCTCCGCATCTTCGCGCTCCGCTCTGGCGGGGCACGGACGGGGGGATTTATGGAGGCAGGCGGGAGGAGGTGAGGCGGCGGCGGCGGGCTTCGATTCGCGTGGGTGGAGAAGGCGAGGGGTGGGAGTGGGCAGGCGAGGAAGCGTCGGGTGCGGCGGCGGCAACCTTCGGGGTGGCTGTGCGAAACGACGGCAGGAGAGTGATGCGCTCGATTCCTTAATGGGCTGGTGGACCAAGCTGATTGTTTAATGGGCCACATGCACAGACGCAAGAGCCCTGAATGAATTTAACACAGCACAAACAGATACGGATGAAGCTGGAGAATGAATTTAACACACGCATAAATTGATACTGATGAAGCTGGGCGGTGGTGGGCAGGCGAGGTGACGTCGGTGGTGGGAATTAAAGGCGCGGGGTAGGTGGAGGATGATGTGGCATGGCTGAGAGTTGAGAGAACTCTAAACAGGATTTGTAGTGAGGTGCTCTTATATAGGTATTATAGATTCAGTGCTAACTGCTGCATAAGCAACAGAAAATGTGTGCCGGCTGGTGTTTCGTGTTGGTCAATGTCATCGGTTATCTTTTTTTTTGGAATTTTGGGCACTCTCAATCATGCAAAGATTGGTGATCAATAAAACTTGTTTGTCTTGTCCAAAGTCGTCATGTTTGGTTTGAGTTTACAGAACTGCACTTTTGGGCCTGAAAAAGGTCCCAGAAATTCAGTGGACACTACAATTAAGGCCTAATGAGGCTTTCCGATCCATTGGCTGCGCTTCCTTTTCATGGTCTAGTGGTCTAGTACTCACCCTGACGGCCAGGGTGCGCGCGTCGACTAGCACGAGCAGGCCATCGGCGGTGGGTCCGAACGCGCAGCAGTGGCCGGCCCTGGAGCTCCGGGATGTCCATCTCGACGAACTGCACCGTGGACGCGTTCAGGAACCGGCGGCGGAGCTGGGCAGCGGCGCGGGTAGAAGCGGCGGTCGTGCCGGGCGCCGTGCCCGCGGGGGTCGGGGGCGCACCGCCGCCACGCGCGGCACACGGCGCGGAAGCTCAGATTTCACATTCCCTTTTTCGGGAACTAAACACAGCCATACTCTAGTTGGGTCTTGCCGCAGCATGTCTGACATGACTTCTGTTCATCGTACTTGTCGCGGTAGCCTCTTATGTACAAGAATAAATTGTCGATGATTCTATGAGGGCGTGGCTCTATATATGAACCCGCTGGAAACGTCATAGCTGTAGGTGGAGGGTTCCGTGCTTCCATCCTTGAGCATGAACCATCGGCGCGGGTGGAAGCGGCGGTCGTGCAGGGCGCCGTGCCCGCGGGGGTCGGGGGCGCACCGCCGCCACGCGCGGCACACGGCGCGGAAGCGCACGTGGTCGGCGACGTCGTTGGCGATGACGCGCTCCGAGATGAGCCACGCCGGCAAGGATCAGATCAAGGGCGCGAGGCCGTGAGCGCCGCGCGCGTGCTTCGTGCCCCAGGTGGGGAGATTCGTCTCCGCCGTGGTGGTGGATCGTCGAGGAGGGTGCTCGGCCGCTTGGCCCGCCACCGAGAGACGGGACATGGGATCGGGACGCCGCTCCCTTCGTCGTCGACTGCGGCGGCGCCTGGTGCACCGCGGGCCTTTGGAGGTTATAGTTGGCGCGTGTTCAAGACCGACTCTTCAGGGCCGGGGCGTGCAGGAACGCTATATTTTGCGATCCACGCCCCAAGCAATACATGAACTGGAAGAATCTGGTGCATGGCGGCTCCGGTTTATCTATCGAAGAATCTTTTTTTCAGGAAAAAAAAAGTTTTACTCCGATTGAGTATACGGTGGCAGTATATCTGTGTATGGTACTACCGAGATTAGTGCTTCAAGATTAGTGCCAATTTAAAGAGGTACACGAATCTTATGGCGGCATGTTCAGGCTCTGGATAAAAGTTGACTCAGACGTATTGACATCTTATCATTCCATAACGTGCCACGGGCCACGGCAAACATTTACTACTATTCCATTTATTCCAGCATCTTATCACACACACGGGCACACGGACGATCGAGCGAGTCCGAACCAGGACCAGCGGTCGATCAGGAGCACGCGAAGCAGTGGCAACCGCCGTCGAAGAAGCCGCCCTTGCAGTGCCCGCCCTGACGGTGCATCCGCAGCAGGCAAGCGGCCGCGCAGAACGCCTCCAAGCACGGCCCGCCGTACAGCCGCGTCTCGCCGCACTCGCTCTTGGGAAAGGCGCCGCCGGCGACGGGGACGGGTGGCTCCTCCTCTTGGTGGTTGCTTCCGCACAGCCGCTCGCCTTTGACGACGAGACCTGTCGTGTTCAAACAAACCATCAAGAGATCGAGACGATGATGCCATGGTCATGCAAGTCCGTATGTCCGTACCTGCAAAGACGACGAGCGTCGCCACAAGGATCGTAAGCACGGCAGTCCTTTGAGCCATTTCAGTTCGAATGCAGCCCGACTTGAAGTCTGGATAGAAGTGCCTGTGGCAGCGTTGGACTTGGATATATAGAAGCATGGCAATGGCATGCAGTCCTTTGTAGGCGCTTGGATAGAGCTGCATCCACGTGTGTATTGTAACAATTAATATGCATATGGAGGTCGGATACTCCCTCAGCCACAACCATTATTTGTGCTATCATTCAGATCCAGTTCAGGATATGGAGTACCTGTGATTTTCGAGACAAGGATCCATTCATTCATTTCTTAGAGAAAGGAAAAAGGATTTCATTCAGTATAGAAAAGATCATCTTCAACGAGCAAAATGAAATTAGAAGGAAGAATGAAACAACGCACGTGAGGATTCCATCAGCACTACTAGGCGCTGAAACAACAGAAGGCACCATGTTGACACAAAAAAGTTAGCTTGGAGAAGTGTTATATCAGTGCAATTTTAGCTTGGAGAAGTGTTTCTTGCTACGCAAGCTTTACCAAGAAACAGGGGGGCATGTGTTGACACCCAAAATTGGCAGGCAGTGCAAACCGGTCTGACCGGTGTGCACAAACCGGTCAGACCGGTTTGGGTTTTATTGTCAAAATGCAGATTTGACTTCACCATTGCGTAGCTCTCGTCGAGACGATCAAGATGCATATGTAGAACGCCTAATTTGGACTCCGGATGAAAGAGATATGACTTCGGCAAGATCTGCACTCGGGAAAAGAGGTAAGACCGGTTCCGGTCAGACCGGTTTCTGGTCTGTAATTCGAGTAGGTTTAGGTTTTCTGATGTAATCCCGTATTGTAACCGACTTGGAAGGGGGTACGACTTCCCCGGCCTATATATATAAAGACTCAAGGCTGATTGAGGTGTTCCCAATCGAACCAACATATTTGTCCTTTACTTTTTATCCCTCAAACCCTAATCTCTTCCAAACCCTATCCTCTGTTCTTTACTCATCTCTACGGCGTTCAAGGGCGTTCTAGGTGGCCTACTAACCCTAGAGCAACCCTAGCTTGCTTGAGCTCCGACGGGGTCCCTCCCGAGCTCAAGTTTCTAGGTCTTCACGATCTCCCGCCTGAAAGCGGTCAGACCGGTTCTTGAAACCGGTCTGACTCAGGAACCGGTCTGACCGGTTTGCCACGGGGAGGTCGGGGTGTTGGTCGTTGTGACAGCCGTGCTGCGCGTTCGTGCGTTCTCGAGTGTGTTGGCACATCTTTACGTCAACATACTTTTTGGCGACTCCGCTGGGGACAAAGATCTTGGTTTAAAAACCGATCTAGTTTTCTCCAAAGAAGATGGGCTCTATCTCCGATTCCGACAACGACAACATCATCGCAGCGACAATGGAGGAGCTCACTGAAGAGGAGCGCAAGGAGTACCTGATTGCTATGGAACACTTCAAGGCGCAATTCCTTAAGGGTTTCAAGAAGTACCATGGTGGCTCCATCAGAAGGGTCGAAGAATTCGTCATGCCGTCCTTCAAAGTGACTAATAGTCAAGTTGAAGAATTTCCTAAGGTAAATAACGACCTATCTGATCTCATGAAGCAATTATCACTTATGATGGATGGAAAATTTTCAATATCAAATATTGTTGGTGATAAGATTGCCTCTTTATCCGATGAATTAAAAAAGAGTAAAAGTATTGTAGATAATTATTTTACATCGGATAATTTAAAATTTAGCTCGTCAGGTGTGTCAGAAAATATTTTAGATCCAAATTTTGGCATACCGATGAATTTCTTTGCTGGACAGACATCGCATGCAATTTAAAACATTGTCAAATCAAGGACCGATTCATCACGGGTTTGCCCCGGGGAGGTCGGGGTGTTGGTCGTTGTGACGGCCGTGCTGCGCGTTCGTGCGTTCTCGAGTGTGTTGGCACATCTTTACGTCAACACACCACAAGGTCGAGCAACTGAGCAAGCAAACCATATACCGTAACATATACAAAAGGAGCAAACAAACAAAAATGCAGTCTGGCAATCTGTGGCGGTGGAGTGTGCGCCTGTAAGCTTCAAGTACGCATATGCTCCCAAGGGCTCTCAGGATTTCTTAAACGGCAGTGTAGAGGCTAAAAGAGTGTGGGCGTGTGGCTCGTCACGGTGGGTAACCGATCTGCAATGTATAAATGTGTAATGTGACTAGCAATAAAGGATAGTCTCTTTTTTTTCCAGCTGAAGTTTTGATGTGCTTCTAGTTGGTTCTTGTTTCAAATGTTGTATGGAATTTCTAAGAGCATCTCCAAGAGTACCTAAAAATTAGAGTCCCAAAAAGATGATTTTGGGACCTTGCCAAAAAATTTTGGGATGAAAAAAGACCACCTCCACCAACAGTTCCCAAAAATTGTTTCCCAAAATGGTTTACCTGCTGGCCCGTCATCCATGCATGAACTCATCTCCTCGTCGCAGCCCGCTCGCCGGAGGAGATCGCAGCTGTGTCGCAGTTCGGCTTCCCAAAGGAGTAAATATAGGTTGCGCGCTCGCCGCAGGTGAGAGATGGGGTTGCGGCAGAGCCCCGCTCGCCGGAGCAGAGGAACTCGCAACTCCACTGCATCGGTCTAAATCACGCGGGGAGGAAGAAAGTAGTGGCAGCCTGGCAGGCATCGACGGTATTTCAAGGATTGGGAGCTCGAGCGAGGGGTGCAAATATAGCTCAGTTGGCCGCACGGATTGGGCGCGCGGAAATATTGGGCACTGAGACAACTGTTGGAGTAGATATTTTTACTATTTGTTCCCAAAACAGATTTTAGCAATGTATTTTGGGCACTCTTAGAGATGCTCTAAGACTATAGCTTCCATTACAAAAAGGTTAACGTTTTTTTTACGATATTGAAAACCTTGCAAGTCATTGATCATCAACCAAAAAAAATCTCGCAAGTCCCTACACTTCCATAGCGGAAAATAAATTAATATTCCCTGTTGCTCTGCTGGAATTTCAAACTATATTTACTAATTCATCCGATTCACAACATTATGTAGTTTAGAACATGACATGGTCTACTACTCTACTAGGTGAAGCTACGAGGGTATTACTAATTTTGAAAACATGATATTTCCATAATGATAATTAAATATATTGAAAGCAGTTTTCATGTGAACTAATAGCATCTATCTTGCATTGTCAGTTTTTGTAGAAAAAAAAGAAGTTACATTAATGGTCAAGGTTAAAATATTTGACCGCCAGGAACCCTAAAATACCCTATATTTTCAACCAGGTGGGGTAATATTTGCATTTCTATCTCTCAGGGTTTAGGGTCCCTTCAAAAGTTGCAATGTGCCCATGCCCAAGATTATGTGTATGGTAGCCATAAAAAAGGGTTATGTGTATGGTACACACTGGCCTGAAAATTGCTGATTACTGCTCTATGTGACTTACTATTATTCAATGATTATTCATCTTTTATTTTCTCAACTTCTTTTTTTTAGGTAAATCATTATTTACTACTTCCTTCATCCATAAATACTTGACATTTTGGAGAAGGTATAATCATTTTTGAAACGTCGACTATTGATAGCTTTTGAATATTAAGTTTGAAGACATGAAAAATAATTGTTGAATTAGAGTAATTACAAAAATATAGCACCATCATCTGCTTGGCGGATGAAAATAGTGTTTTCATCCATCGTGAGAACGAAATTGATAAAAATCGAGGGTTATGTGTATGGTACACACTGGCCTGAAAATTGCTGATTACTGCTCTATGTGACTTATTATTATTCAATGATTATTCATCAATGCACAAAAATTCCACCCAGTGAGCCGCCATTGGGCATCAAACTAATTTTTATCGGCGGATTCTATCCTTTTGAAAATAACATAGGAATAATTAAAATTTACTTTCAAAAAAAGGACTAATCAAAATGAAAAATTCTAATAGTACTGAACCTTCACTGGATACCAGATGGGAAGTACACTAATAAGTCACTAACTGCTAACGGATACATCTGAGTTCCATTTTGTTCAACACCTGAAAGCCTGAACTGGCCAGCCACCAGGGATTCACATCACATCCAGCGGAACTCAACAGGGCTCCTCACTTGATGTATGTCGTTCTCCCACACGATTTGCCCGAACCTTGACAATCTGGCCGCGTTGTTCCTGCTCCTGAACTCGACCTTGTAGCTTTTCTTCTCGTTCTGCTTGCCGAACTGCAGCGTCCGTGGCGTGACGGTCACCGCCACCCCGCCCGGCGACATGACCCTCACGGTGTAGGTCTCGGCACCCTCCGACACCTTCGTTACGGTGCGCTCCAGCACGCGGGCGTCGGTGCCGTTGCTGAAATCCACGACGAACGACGGGTAGTTGAGCCCGGCCACGCCGCCGGCGAGCGTCCTCGTGCAGCCGGTGAAGCCGGGCACGAACATCCTGACCTGCGCGGCGGTGTAGTTCAGCGCGCAGAGGAACTGGACGTAGTCCTGCTCCCCGGCGTCGTAGACGAGGCCCGGGTCGAGCGCCAGCTGCGGCCGGACGTGCCCGGAGCCGGCCGCCACCGGCGTCGCCGCGAGCCTGTCGGCTTCGTCGGCGCTAATGGTGACGGCCGGAAGCGTGAATGCCTGCGCCATGAGCCCGTCCATTCGCCGGTCCAGGGGGTCGATGGAAATCAGCCCGCTGCCGCCGGCCATCTGCACCGCGACGCCGTACGACGGGAAGACACCAAGATCGCGGGTGCACATGACGATCTTGCCGGAGATCCTGTCCGACACGAGGTCGTTGGAGCAGTTGCTGGGCAGCAGCCGGATCATCTCTGTCCGGTTGCTCTTGCGGGCGTAGAGAGACTGGCCCGTGAGTACCTGGCCGTCCCCAAGCGTGACGCTCACCGGGAACACCCGGTCGACGGTGCCGGCGCCGACCGTCGTGATCCACGGCGCCACGCTGCTGAGCGTGGACGCTCGCGGGCCGAAGTTGCCGGCGGAGCAGGCGACGAACACGCCCGCCCGCACGGCGCCGAACAGGGCGACGGACATGGCGTCCTTGTAGAAGTCGGGGTCGTTGGGGCCCCCGAGGGAGAGGGACAGGATGTCGACGCCGTCTTTCACCGCGGCGTCGATCGCCGCGACGACGCCGGCGCTGCTGCAGGTGAGCCGGTCGCAAGCCTTGTACACGGCGACCCTCGCCCGGGGAGCGACGCCCCTGGCGGCCCCGGGCGCGAACCCGAAGAGCCCGGCGTCGCGGACCTCCGAGCCGGCGGCCGTGGACGCGACGTGCGTGCCGTGCCCGGACCTGTCCCTCGGGGACAGAAAGTCCTCATCTCCCGGAACGCTCGTGCTCGTGCTTGTGCTTGCGCCGGCGGTGAAGAACCTGGCGCCGACGAGCTTGTTGTTGCACATGGTGGAGTTGAACCGGTCGCCGTCGGCGCACCGGCCCTTCCAGCTCGGCCGGACGGGGCCGAGGCCGGCGTCGTCGAAGCTGGCGCTCTCGGGCCAGATGCCGCTGTCGACGAAGCCGATGATGACGCCGTCGCCGAACTCCGTGTCCGGCCAGATGCCGAAGTCCTTGTCGAGGCCGAGGAAGCCCGGGGACCTGGTGGTGTGCAGATGCAGCACCCTGTCCCTGTGCACGCCGGCCACGCCCGGGGTGTTCGACAGGCGCCGGACCTCGTCGGCGGTGAGCTCGGCGGCGAAGCCGTGCATCGCGGTGTCGTACACGTAGAAGACGCGGCTGGAGTTGGTGGCCGGGGAGAGGGAGGTCACCATGGAGGTGTACCAGTGCTCGTGGGTGGCGAAGCGGGACGGCTTGGTGAGGTGATCAGTGTGGACAATGTAGGCGTCGTAAGGCGTGTGGTCATGGCGGGCTCTGCTCGGACTGCTTGGTGTTGGGACGGTGGCTGTGGCCTGTGCAAGCAGAAGCAAAATGCTTAAGCAACACAAGGAACCGGAGGGTATGGACGCCATTGTTGATGCACGGTAGGTTCGGCTTGGGACGACGAATGAATGCTTAGGGATGCACGGCTATTTATACTCGCGCGAGCTACCTATTCGCCCAAGATGTCAGCCAGAGCCAGGGGCTGAACGGGCCGGACGGAATGATACTAGATATTTCCCAAGATCATGGGTTTTCATTTCGTTTGGCTGCAGGCTGGAGCCATCAATTTGATCCGCTGGAGTGGCTGTATCCATCGGGTGTTTGGTTGGACTACTATGAAATATACTTTGTCACAGTCTGCAATTGCTTTTTATTAGATATATACGTTTAGGCAATTTTTTAGTTCTAGCCAAAGATTTTTCATGCAAATTTTCTTTTTCTAATGAGATCATACGCGTTATAGATGCTAGATTATATTCCAGGCCGGATTAAGTTGTGTTGCTATTCTTTTGTTCGCCGCAACTTAGGCAATATTAATTATCACCGTAATTTAAGATGCAAAGAACAACCAAATATGCGAGAATGAGCTATATCTCGGCTGGCAAACGACGCGGCTCAACACGCCACCCCACCCGCGTTTGATTTTAGTATCAGAGCTGGCGGAATATGCCGTTCATTATATCGATAAATAAGGACAACACGATATAATCGAAAGAAAAGCGGACAGCTAGAAAAGAGAAACTAGACTATAAAAGGCTATTAATCACTAGTAATAAGCTGCCTCCATCTCTTTGACAAGAAGAAAAGTAGTGTTCATATTGCCTTTCTGATGGCTTCGTCAGTGATGCTAGCCGCCTTCCACCTCCTTGAGTTTCTTTTTTTTTTAGAGTTTTAGGGTCAAAAGACCCCTGCCTTACTGAAGACAAGAACGTTTAAGCACTTTGTCCACGATACATCTGATGCTCCGGCACCACACCTCGGCGAAACCCCGCCATCACCACAACACAAACGATACAAAGTCAAAAGAAAACCACTCAAACGCCTAACTCACACCCACGGAGCGCCCACCTCTGATCTAATGAAGCAATTCTCAATTATGATGACAAACGATACAAAGTCAAAAGAAAACCACTCAAACGCCTAACTCACACCCACGGAGCGCCCAACTCTCCATTCGCTTTGATGTTACCGAGCTTCAGGCTTGGCTCCTCCTATGAATCAGCATGCCCAAACTCATCAGGCGTCCTGCAAGCGGTAGTTCTTCAGGGCCTCCTGTTTCGGCGAAGTAGCTACTTCCCTCCTCTGATCCAGCCATCAGGAAATCGGCCAGCTCATCATTTATCCCATACTTGTCCATGAAAGTCTTTCTATTCTGTTTGCACGCAATTTTAGCTTTGATATAACTGCCACCAGCTCCTCCTTCTTGTCCGGTGTGCACAGAATTGTCCAATTCTGTGCCACAACCACGACCTTATGCAAGAGAGATTCCAAGCTCTGCCAAGATTGATTACGAAAACACGTGTTATTTCTAAGTTTCCAAATACTCCACAAGGCTGCAGATGTGATTATATTAATCACCAAGAATTTCCTATTACTCAGCCAACAACCCCCAATCGATTCAAAATTTTGCCCCAGGTCCCTATTCACAATCAAAGAAATTTCCTTCCACAGTTTTGCAGCCACCACACAACCAAAGAACAAATGCCAGCTAGTTTCTTTATCACGGCAGAATAAACAAGAGACATCATCTAGCTTCTTCCCTTTTTGAACTAAGTTATCTCTAGTAAGGATCTTATTTTTTGAAAGGAGCCAGAGAAAAAACTGGACTCTACGTGGGATTTTCAGATCCCAAACCGAAGGAACAAAGATCATGACTACACCTCTGAAGTTGATCGCTTTGTAAAGGGACTGGGACGAAAAAATACCATTACTATTGAACTGCCAAATTAAACTATCGTCCTCACTATTGAAGACAATAGTAGAGGCTAGCTGAACCACTTCAAACCATAACTGTTCCAGCCTATCATCTACAGTTCTTCTAAAAGTGCACTTCAAGTTACTTCCATCCCACAGGTTTGCAACAGTCTGGTTCTTTTCATTAATCAACACATAAATCTCCCAGAACTGAATGGCCAGACTAGAATTCCCTAACCAATTATCTTTCCAGAATTTAACCTTTCTACCATCACCTATTTTCCATCTAAATCCAAACTTAGCTGCTTGCGCAGCTGAAATAAAACCTTTAAAGAACTGGGAGGAACCATTAGTATGGGAGTAAAAAATATTTGGGTGATCAGTATCATATTTGAGGTCTATGATATCCTTCCACAATTTACCTGAATCTGATTGGTATCTCTTAATCCAGGAATTAAGAAGGCAAATATTTAAATCTCTAAGATTAGGAATCCCTAAACCACCAAACTCTTTAGATAAGCTCACACTTTCCCAATTCACTAAATGGTGTTTATGATTTCCTTCAATGTCATTCCACAAACAGTTAGCTAAATGAGAATTGAGCATTTTCACTGCCCATTTTGGAAACTTAATTACAGACATAAGATAGGTAGGGATACTAGCTAAGCAAGTTTTAATCAAGACCATCCTACCAGCCTGAGATAACAAATTTCCTTTCCAGCTAGCAATTTTCCTCAGGATCTTGTCTACTAGAGGTTGAACATCCTCTCTTCTAAGTTTGTCATAATGCAAAGGAACTCCTAGATACTTAATAGGGAATTTACCTACAGGACAGCCAAAGATATGAGCAGCTCTATGAATATCCTCTTCTCTCAGATTCAAAGGGACCAACTCACTCTTGTGATAATTAATCCTCATTCCTGACAGACACTCAAACCAACTTAAACTACACTTCAAATTCCTAAGAGACTGATCATCTGCATCAGCAAAGATGATTGTATCATCTGCATATTGCAGGGAAAGGACCCCACCTTCCTTAAAATCAGGAAGCAAGCCTCTGACTAGACAATGGCCAGCAGCTTTATCTAGCATTCTAGTAAAGACATCACCCACTAGATTAAACAACAAAGGTGAAATAGGGTCACCCTGCCTCAAACCTTTACCAGCTTTGAAGTAAGAGCTTTCCTCCCCATTTAAGGTAATTCCAATAGAACCCCCTTTAACTATTTTTTCCATCCAGCCAATCCATTGAGAACAGAAACCTCTATCCCTAAGAATCTCAAACAAAAAGTTCCAGTTAACCCTATCATAAGCCTTCTCATAGTCTAACTTTAAAATGATACCTGGATCACCAGATTTTTTTAACACTATGCACTAACCCTTGAGTTTCTTTTGGAGAGTAGTAATGGGCCAAATGCAGATTGGGCCCAATACTACAGCGTAGCCCAAAGTGGCTACACATGGACCGGACCGCAATTAGCCTCTGCGGCTGCCGGTTGGGCCCCCTTGTACGCAGCAGTTGCCAGGGTGCGGCCCGCTGCCGCATGCCGCGCGGAGAGGTGGCCGTGTCCTTGCCGGCGGGCGGCGGCTGCCTGACTGCCTGCAGGCGCTGCTCCAACTTAGCTTGTTCGGTGCTTGACTGCTTGTGCATCACCGGATGGATGTGGCGTCACCTCTCACCTGCGGGGTGTGTATGTGTTGCTCGCTCGATCGGCTGTTGCATATGGTAGGGGTAGGGCACCACCAGATTTCCTTGCGCTGACGGTAAATCTGGACCCCCGACCCCGAGGTTATCACTGAGATCTGGCGGCGAGTTTTACCCAGCTACTGTATTTGTTGTTTCTGTATCATTTCTTGCAATTCGCCCGAGTCAACGCTAGCAACAATGCTTGACAGCGAGACGGACCGACGACTCCACAGCCTGAGCTCGGAGCTTAGCGATCCCTGGTAAGTATGTTGACTACACGTGCCCCGGTCTCTATTCCCCACGTTTCCATCACAGCTTGTTTTGATTTTATTTGTGTCCCATCTCCAATAATCGGAGGTTCCATCACTTGTGCAGGGGATCAACTTGATCAGCGTTTTGAAGGAAAAAAAAAGGTTTATTCAGAGTATGAATCCGAAAATTTTCAGCGTTGCTGTTTCACGCAGAAATTTATTGTATTTACGACAATCTGTCTATCTACACGGATCGAAGGAAAAGCCAAAGCCAGTAGGTCAGGTGCTAACAACTTTCGTGCAATCCGCAAAGGGTAATCAGAGACCGTATGCTCGTTCTCCCTGGAGAAAGCTGCAGCCCGAAAGCAAACGCGAGAGAGTAATCAGGAAGCATTGCCGCCTGGGCCGAGGACCGCACAGGGCCTCGAGAATCGAAACCTACCTTACCTGCCTGTGCGGCTGTGCTGTGCACGTTCTTGAGAGATGCAGGTTAGCATAAGAGGAAGAGAAGGCAAAAGGATGGGATCGAACAAGAAATCAAGAATACATTCTGCAGAGCTCCAAGAACGCGCTTAAGGTTTTCCGGCCTGAGTAAGAAGAGGTTGTTTTCAGAGGTGCATGCAAAAGCAGGCGAGATGCTAAAAGTACTTGCCAGTTATCACCCGTGCAGCCGTGCCCTTCTGGATGCTAAAAGAAACAGCTAATTCTGGATGCATATGGCCAACCTTGGACGAGCGACTGATCGATTGCTGGCTCCAGCGTCTGCATGCCTCACATCACATGCCATTGCCGGTACTCCACCTCTTCTCAGCTGCAAGACAAACACAGGGGCAAAACGAGAGGAGAAGCAAGGTAAAGAAGCCGTCGGGTTACCTCGTAAACCACGCGCCAAAGCGGCTCAACACCATAAGTCCTGAACCTTGCTGTAGTTTCGCTGCCAAAGTAATGAAGTTTGGGCTCGCCCGTCATGGGGAAAAAACAACAAAAAGCGGTTCTCTTTATGTTCACTATCCAGCAGGGCTAATGGGTCCTAAGTTCAGGAGAAATGACACCGGCTTCAGACTGCACATCTCGATCGACTAGTCTGATGTCGGTGTCATCTCTCCTGATCGTAGGAAGCACGCCCACAACAGCAGCTCTCGTCCCTCTTATCTCCTCTCTGATTCTCTGCAAATTCTTGCTTGCTGTCTGCAACTCTGCATATGCACACCGCCATGTACTCTACTTCTATGTGTCCCTCTGCCTGCAGAACACACACGCACAGCCGCCTTTATATAGGGGCGGCAAGCAGAGAGTGGATAGGTAGGAGTGTGTGCGGCAGGCATTTCTCGCTGCCACTGCAGCTCGGCAGAGACCGGTTGATGCGTTCATGCCGGTAGCGGGTGACGTCCAGCCTGGTGACGACTGGCCAAGAATGCCCTGCGCTGATCCAGCCAAACTTTGACCGGATCAGGCTCGTGCATTCACAAAGGAAAATTTTGACGCTCTCCCTTCCACACCGATGATAGGCACGGGTCAACGCCTGTCACCAAGTTGCAAGTGAGAACGCTCTGCGGCCCTGTTCGCTTGGCTGGTGTTGATTTGTGCTGAATACTGTTGGCTAATTGGTGCCGATTTCTGCTGAGAGAAAAATAATGTTAGCCAGTGGCTGATAAGACAAACGAAGGCCGCTGGCGCTCTCGACTGTCACTGTATCAGGCAATCAATATTTTTGAGCTCAAAACTGACAGTGCAGCAGTAAAACTGACGAGCAAGACCAGGCTGTGAGCACAGCGATGTTCTTCGACGCCGATCAATGTTCGTGTTTGTGCCAACATCACGGCAGGAGCTGCCCCATGGACCATTTCAGATTCCTCTGTTCTTACCTCTTTGATGATTCAGTCGCTGTGACTTGTGAATTACGATCGCAATGTATCTAGTTCACTGCACACAGCAAGGCCGGTCTCCAGGCTGTGACAAAGCAGAGGTCCATGGTCAGCGCTGCTGTGCCTAGGCATTCTCTTATTGAGATGAAACCAAGCTTTTGGCTCATCTCGCAATCATTGGTTTCTCCAAGAAACCTGCCATGATTGAATTAAGTGTACAGATATATACAAGTCAAAGGCAAAACAACAGGTCTAGAATTCTTTAACAACCACCATAGGTTTGATCGACGCCTTCTTTCGAACTGTCTAATTGTTCAGATTCCCAGTGATGTGCAGCTCTTGTGTTCTACGCCTCTGCCTTCCTGACTGAATTGTTCTGCGTTAGGATCAACGAACAGCGAGGAATCATGTAGTCCCTCATGCTCCATGGCTCGACTCTCATTTCAAGCTTTTTCTGTTGCTTTACTACTCTATCCTGTTTATTCTAGCTTTTTCATGTGTGTTCTGACAGAAAAGTCAGCTGGAAGGGTCTCAATGACGCTACATTTATCTTATGTTCAGTGAACTTGAACCACTAGAATGGTAGTAGTCTAGTACTGTACTGAAAAGTATCGAAGAAAATCAAACATATTGCTTTCAGAGATACTATGATCTCCTCCAGATCAAATGTACCTGTAATATAGTCGGTAGATTAGTATTACGTCTGAACGACATAAAAGCACGATATGGCTGTTGCCGTGGCAGGATTTCAGGTATTGATTAGGCCTGCCTGACTGACTTGATCAATGGAGTTTCCTGACGCATTCAACCATGCATTTTATTTTTAACAATCAAATTGTCTGGTGGTTGAGCAATCAAAATTTAGGAGATCCAATATCGCTAGATGCATACCAATTCCTTTTGAAAGAGACAGGGGATAACTAGATGCATCCATATCATTTACTTCAAAGGAAAAAAAAAATAGCACATATGATTGGTGGTAATGAATATCACAATGCAATGGATTGAACCGGAATATGTGGTGTCACGAAGCACATGTCAGCATGTATGGTTGAATTGTCTCCTTGGTTAGGTTTACTCCATTATGCAATATCCACAATGATAGACCATTGGTTCAATTCTTTAGTGTTCTGAATCAATTCTTTCAGAGAGCATTTTCCTTAACCAGCTACATGTTTAGAACGAACTACAGAGGTATGCCACTTGGATCATGCATGTATGTTAAACGTTAGTTAGAGCAATGGCATGCTCACCGGAACTGAAGGTTCATAAATAACAAGATTAGGATTAAGACATGATAAACAAATGTTCAAGAATACTACATGAGATGAAAGTGTCAAGATACGGATCAATTGTATGTCAGGAAGATCATACGTTTCGGAGAGTTTACCTCCTTGTTCTTCTTACTTTACCATTACTTTGGTTCATGCTGCCTCTAAAGTACTTGTGAGTGCATGCATGACATCCATCCGCCTCCCTTTTCGCGCTACGAGGAAACGCAAAACCAATTTTGTTTCCAGACTAGAAGCAGATTGATGGTCAGGCTGCGCAGCCCATTTCTGTGGTCCACTCAAACCGTGCACATTTTTATCCGAAAACATTTCAGATAACTCATATGCTCTACACATTCTGCAAATATCATTTTGTGCTGTTCATCGTCAACAATTCCTCAAGTTTTCCATTCTTTTGGCTAGGATGGGTCCCTATTGAAGAATATTTTTTCTTGACTAGGCCTATGTCTTTGAATTGTCGTCTTCTTTGGAGACAGCTGCGCACCTCGCTGTTGCCTAGGTATACCTGTCACCACTAGAAAATCCATACATGTAGATTCATCCACTTTTATCCACTACTTTAGACTGGTCACTAAAAGAAAATTTGATGTCTTTCGCCTTGTTCGTTTGGATTGTTTCCAGCGAGTCAACAATGTTTTTCTCTCAGCGAAAACCAGCGCCAGCCACCAGCCACCAACCAGCCAGCAGTGTTTTTCTCTCAGCAAAAACCAACGCCAGCCACCAGCCACCAGCCAAACGAACAGGGCGTTCTCGATGCAAAATAGATTATCTGAAATCGACTAGTAACTTAAACAAAGGATCAAGGGGCAGGGGACACAGACACTGAGATCTTATCATGATCTGAATAAATCCTTCCAGAGAAGGGAGATCATATAATCAGTGAAGAATCTTCTACAGGTACATCTAAGAAATCCTGGTGCGGATTTGCCAAATCTGTCTCAATAGTGAATTAATTGGTGTACACCAATCATGATGCTTACTTTCATGCAGTACAAACAATACCGAAAAAAGGTGGTTTGGTCGAATATTCCTTGTTCTATGTTACTTTTTTCTTTTAAGAAAAACTGCGATGATTTCCTTGTGGTGGCTCATTATTCCGGCGTCTCTGTCATTCGAATCTTTAATCGGAACTCTGCTTGGACCGTATCACTCTCCCTGTTCCTGAGTTTCTGTTAGCATACTGTATGACAGAATTTCTGGAGCAGCTGCACAGTGAAACCAGTTCCATTCGAGTGCATCACTCTTGATAGCCTGATGTATGTGAAAAGAAATTTGAACCAACCACCCAAGAAAGACGAACGTTGACCGAGACTGTGAGCTGGTCATCAGACTCACATTGGCAGTAGCAGGAAGGCATGGCAAGACTAGCATGTGTGCATCACATGGTAAAATAAATATATTATTTCCTAGTAATCTATGTGGCGCCAGTCGAAAATCCTTCGTTGCGAGTTATTTCCAAACTGAAAGACCTATCCACATGTCCTTCTCTGGTTTTAAAAACTCGTTACACCTTGTGCTTCACTGTAGTGGCGCAAATTGGAAGCTTCTGCTGGTCGTCTGGTCAAGAGAGTGACCAAGTGCAGCAGCTGGAACCTTGATTGCTGTCTGTGCTGGTCCTGGTCCACAGTCCACTTCGATCTGAGGTGACCGTGGACTAACCGCTGACGGACCAGAATTGCCGCATGCCAATAGTTATGGATTGAGTTGGAAGGATTTGTAAACGCAGATAAACCTGATTCTCTGAATGACACCTGGTTGTCCCGAGTTTAGTTTTGACTCACAAAAAATAGAAGTCCTAAAGGATACCGTTTTTTCTTTTTCTTTTTTGCCTTATTGATTTACAGTTTGCAGCATCTGCACAGGGCAGCATAGAGTTTTTCCCCTCTAGTTTCGCATGACTTGTAGTTGCAACATTTTAGTCCTTATTAAAGGTCACTCGCACAATGGCCTGGCATTATTTTTGACCAAGATTGCAGTGCAAGTACAAATACATACATCACTCAAACAAGGAAAAAAAACATTAGGGAAGCTCTGGAGAGGCCCGAAAAAATCAAATCGAAACAAGATGGGCAATTTAACATCCACATAGACCAAGGAAACCAGAAACGGGACATAAATTTTTAAAAAATCAAAAGACATATGTTTATCAGCTCATTAATCATATACCAATGCATCAATATATTATTATCAGCTGGGCACTTATGATTTGGGATCATACGAGATAAGATTTGGTCGTTGCCGCTAACTGTCGGTCTTCCTTTGTTGATCGAAGGGGCTGCTAAGGCGGGGGGCACTTGGGGTTGCAGTCGGCGCAATGGTCTCTGCACTCCTGCATCGACTGGTGGCCAGGGGCGGACCCAGGGCCCGGCGAGCCTGGGCAGCCGCCCGGGCTCCTGGCGCAAAAGACCTTCTCCGTGTCCGTAGAAATCAGCAGTACATGGTCATATATAACTTGTTCTGTAGATAGAGACCAGAAGAGAGAGAGCTGCCGTGGACTTTGCCCGGGCTCCGTGCACCGTCTGGGTCCGCCACTGCTGGTGGCAGTTCTCTTTTACATATCCATCCCCACAACAGTAGCAACGCTGGAAGCCATGGCCGAAATAGTTGCAGGTCCCGGGTATACAAAACACTATATGGATTTTTTCTGGAGTTGACAACGGGAGCGATAGTACTTCTGGCCTCCAACGGCTGATAACGACCTGTTGCGATACATTTATTTATTCATCCGCACCCCCCGTGGTCAAATATGTGGCGATGGTGTCGCGTACTTACAATGTGCAGGCACAGGCAGGAGTTGAAGAAGCACGGCGGATATCATCAGGTACATCATCAGGCCATGCCCCCTCATGCTCGATCTTTACAAATACAAGGGTTGGGTTACGTTCGCCTCTCCATATATCAGAGAGAGAGGGGCACGGTGATTAATTTGGAAACATGCAACCTGAAGTAATTTGATTTCTTTTAATTCAGAGAGATTTGTAGTAAAATGATTCAGAGAGATTTGTAAATGATCTGCCCTAATAAATGAGATGTCAACAATAGGTTGCGTAACGTGGATCGGGCCGTCGAGGCAAAATCTTCATAGAAAACGGATATGGGCCTCATCGCACCCCTGCTCTTCTCGGCCCAATCTCTCCGGCCCGCTCCGTCCGCTGCCGCAGAATTCACAGGCCGAGGTTCACCCACCGCAGCCGCGGCGGCGGCAGGAACACACACTGGCACAGTGGCACCAGGCGGATGGCGGCCGCGCGTCCCCGATGAGAGGACACGGCGGCAGTGGCACGCGAGGGGGGAGATGATTAAAAATGCCGTGGCATCGCTGATGGTGCGCCTCCACCACCTGCCCCTGCCCCGCGCCGCGCCCGCCTCCACCTACCACCGCGCGCTCCGTCTCCCGCGGCACGCATCGGCCGCCATGTCGACGACGGCGGAGCAGGCGGTCGCCGACCAGAAGCGCGCGCTGCGCACCGAGGTTCGCAGGGCGCTGAAGGCCCTCTCCCCCGACCAGCGCGCCAGCGAAGGTGACGCCCGCCCCATGCGCTCAGCGTGCTTCGTTTGATTTGGGGCTTGTTACGCGATTGCTGGGCGTTGGGCGCCACCTGTTCGTCGATTAGTCGACTAGGAAGTAGGAACTGCGCTTTTTATCTGTGCTGCTTTTGGGATAGCTTTTAGGAACATACACCGACACTCTCAAGGTGCACACACTGGACATTAGTAATTGGAACGAGAAATGAAAGAGTGGCGAAAAAATTGTGCAACTTTACTGTAGATTCTACGTTATATTTCAAATTCATAACAATTTAGCATTGGGGCTTGTCTGAACCTTGTGAGAAGTGTTGTTTTCCATATTAAGATCAGCTGATAAATGTTATATTTGCAGTTTAAGTGCTGAGAATGAAAGCGTCAGAGAAGATACTAGGAGAAACAAGGATTAGTGTGCTTTAACATGCTTTTACATTAGTGCAACTAGGACTTTCCTTGTTTTTTATTTGGTAATTAGAGACCTTAACTGGGAGGGGGATGCTGTACTAAGCTGTTGCTCTTCCACTGTTGGAATAAAGTAGATTTCATCCTGTTGTTCCGTGCAAGTATTTGGATTTTGGTGGTGAAAAGTTTCTTTGATTTTCCAGATCTTGCTATTCAAACTACAATTTTGGACTCCTCTTGGTTCAAAGCAAGCAAACGGTTGTGTGCTTATATAAGCTGTCAGCAGTTGCGAGAAGTTGATACATCGAAGATACTAGCAGAGTGTCTACCATCGAGTCCAGGTGAGTCCATCTATAGTTATGATCATTACTGATTCTTCCACTAACAATTTGGTTCTTCTTAAGGACAAGAGGAACTGGCAAAGGATCTTTATGTTCCTCGAGTGGAAGATAAGAACCGCAATATGCGGATGCTCAAAATCACCACCATGGATGACTTAGTTAAAAATTCAATGAACATTCTGGAACCATCACCTGTGGATGCTAGTGGCAGTGATCGTGAAGATGGTAAAATTTATTTCCATCTGTACTGGGAAGCATTTCTGCCCGCCTATAAGTTACTGCATTAATGGTGTGACTAACTTGATCCTCATTTGATCGTTGCAGTATTGTCAGCCTCTTCCCCTGTTGATCTTTTTTTACTGCCTGGTAGGTTCTCTGTCATTTCCTTTATACATGCTCCAACGCAGACTCAGTTGGGTCATACTTTTTTTTGGGGGGAACACAGTTGGGTCATACTTGTTATTTGTGCAGGACAAGCGTTTGATAGAACTGGTCGAAGACTGGGACGTGGTGGAGGGTAGGATTGCACATTATTCTACTTGCCTGTATTAAAGTTGCTATTTTTAAGGGATATTTAGAAAATATTCATACCCTTACATGGGAAATAGGATAACAAACTGCAGGCATTCCAAATTTTATTTCAGTCGAATAATATTGAAATTCTAATACCTTTGATTCCCGTACACAATAGTTACCATTTAAGACAATAAGTATATTTTTTATATGCAAAAACTCATGGAAATGGTGTTTCATACTACTCACACAAACTTGTGGCCTGGCAATGGAATCAAATATTTGTCATGGCATCTGGACCAACTAACTTTCAATCTGAAAGTTTGTAATCCGACCCTGTGGATTTACAACTAAGATGAGATGTATGAACATAAACTCTGTATAATAACATCTTAGTAGAAATTTGAAAATGCTAGGGCAGGTTGGTGCTGCAATAAGCCCCAAAACTTGTCGCCTTCCTGTTTCTTTCTAAATTCTTTAGATCGAGAAGGGTCCACGATATATATTTGTTTTCTTCAATGTGGAAGTACCATCATGCAAGTCAGATTTGTAGTTTGTTTATATTGCCTTCACTCTAGCACTATCAACCTAACAGACCACAGCTCTAAATTTTTTAATGCATCTCAATTTCATAAAAATGCCTAAGGAGTACATAACCTCAAATATATACAGTGTTGCGCTCAAATGGGTAGTTCAGTTTATGTGTACACACTTATGCTGTTACTGTTATCTTATTGTTTCCTCTTTATTTTTTCAAATTTATAAGGTACTATGACACGTTCTTGATGAAATACCAAGAACTTGCAAAAGAGAAAGGTTGGAATCGGCCTCTCTTAGGTATGGCATGCATATTTTTATATGCAGATTTTGTTAATGGTTTTCTAGACATTTTTCTTGCTAACTAAGGATCTTTTTCTTCCAGTACTATTTTGCAGCAAGTTATTTTATTTAGTTTGCGATATTAAGTTGAAATATGCTTTGCCTCCTCTACTTTTTTCGTTGGAATCATACTGATCAGTCTACATCAAAACAGAAGCAAAATTGTTTTGAAGTGGATGCCCAGAGTTGACTGAGGGTTATTTTTGATTAGGTCTTTATTGTGTCTATTGGAAGCTAGTTTAGATTCCATTATTAAATCTAGTCATCAAGATTGTTTCAGTGTCAGATCCCAATAACTTGTGGTGCAAGCTAGTTTAGATCCCATTGGTTACTTACCCTTTTTCTTAATAATGTTGCTGGCCTGTTGTGTTATAATGTGTTGGTTACTTTATCTTTACAACGCATTGAATTAGTTTTCATGGTCCAATTGGTAATGTGGAGAAGTTGTTGGGTTTATGACCAAAATACTGCTTGAATTGTAAAACTTTTCCACTTATGTTCTCTAGTAGAAGTGGGCACTCATGTTTCTCAGTTCTGATCTAAAGTTGGCTTCTGTTACAAAGTTCTTGTAAATTGGTTTCGAAGATTAACTGCTAAGCTCCTACTCGCATCATCTCTCAACGGAGAGCTAGTAAACAAGTTGCATTTTGATTTCTAATCATGGATTCGTTGATGAGAACTTGGATGTGACACGAGCAAACCTGCCAACAGTGCACGCCCTTATTTTTAGGGTGGTTGTCTAACTATACTTGTCATAACTAAAAAACTCGGCCGGTGGGGGTTAGACCACCCCAGAAGGAGACTTTATCTCCCGACCAAGAAAACCCCCGAACCCCGCTGCACACCCGGGAGGCCGGGACAGCAAGCCGTTGCTTGGACCGGCCCATAATCAACAACCCCCTGGTTGGACTGCACCGTTGCCACAAGCCGGATGCCCACAGGAGGCGCGACGAGGGATTTTTTTTATTTTCTACAAATTATGCAGCACCCAGGGATTGAACCCTGGGGAGGAGCTCCCCAGCCGGTGGCTTTTGCCACTGCACCGTGAACCCCTTTGCTACTTGTCATAACTGTCATGCCAAGTATGCAAAATAGGTCAGAATTAGGGCAAGGTTTGACAAAGCAAGTATACATTGCTAATCCAGAACAAAATAGTATAGCTTACATCAAGGGAAATGACAATGAGCCTTCCAACATACTCTGAATCATTTTTTTTTTTGTCATACTGAATGGTGAATCAACAAGTCACACGGCAGTTCGTTGTGCTTCCAGAACAGAGGACAGAGTTTTCATTCATTTACTAATCCATGACTATGAAATGTTAATCAAAATGGAAACACCTTTTAGTTCTTCTGTCATTCTGTTTTTCATGGTTCCTTGTGATGATGGTTGATAATATGTGTGATGCAAAACACCTTTTAGTTCTTCTGGCATTCTGTTATTTCATGGTTCCTTGCGATGATGGTTGATAATATGTGTGATGCATGCCATCTTGATTGCTAAATTACCTAGTGTAATGTTTGCTTTCCTATTTTGAAGTTGCTCTTTCATACTCGGTGCAAATTATGGAGGAAGGCATTATCCCAGTCAACTCAACTGATGTTCCTATTGATGCTCTGATCTCATCATCTGGTGTTATTCCGATTAGCCCAGCAGCGATGGAGAGGATGTAATGAAGCCGATTGGTTTTTTTGTTTATGCTCGTGCACCTTTTTCGTGATCCAGAAGAACAGGGATTCATCCATGTCTTGTGGCATTATGCCCTATTATTTTATAATAAAGTAGACTATTCTTTGTTTCAGCTGATTTTAGATGTATAAGGTAAATTCTTCTTTTGAGCAAACAGTCAATAAGTTTGACAGAGTATTCGGAGTTCTCTTGTTCTGTACTCCTTGAAAGCTTACATCTTCAGAACTAACCAGTCCCCGCAAAAAAAAAAAAAAAAAGGGGGGGGGGGGGGGGGGGGGAACTTCTTTTATTTTTTTCTTGAGGTGAAGGGGAGCCTTTATATTACGGTGGTCGCAAAGATTGGGCTAAGTTAGTTGGGCCGTTATGAATTTAAGGCAGTTGGGCCGCCATAAATTTAACCCTCATGGGTCGGTCCAGTTCCTATATGGTTTTGGAGAGAATTCCATACAAACCAAAGTTGTCTCTTACTCACTCCGTTGTAAATGACCGTACTACCTCGGTTAGAGTATGTGAAAGAAAAAAAAAAACTCCAGTACATGTTAGACGACGGTATGGTGATTTAGATTTTAAGGTGAAAACTAACTATTCGAGTGCGGATTGAAATTTGTATTCTACAAATTGTGCATATCGGAAGGTTAACCAATTATTGAAAATTATATTTTTTGCAAATGAAATATTGAAAACACTTAACTACATGTCGCGACAAGAAAATGTACATGTGAATTTAATCATATCTTTACCAACATAAAAGAACAGTGCAATGTTCAACTGTTGAACAATGCAATGGTAGAAAGGATTATTACATATTGAACCGAGCTGTCACTTCTCTTCTCATCGATCATGGTCGACCAGTCCGAAAATTAACCTATGATGGCAAAACTCTTGTCCTGGAACAGTTTGGCTACATCTTGTATTCGGCAATGGAACTCGATCAGTAACAGAATCTCGAGATCCCTAGCACTAGCAGACCTCCCCTTCCTCTACTTCGCTGCTTGTACGCAACGTCCACCTTGGCATGGTGTTGAGCACGCACAGGGGGGAGATGTAGGGGTCGTTGAACCATACCGTCCTCACCACCTTGTCCAGCTCCCGCCGAGCCTCCTCCCTCTTCCTCTGGAGCTCGTCCCGCCTGCGCTTGGCTTCGGCAGCGGCGGCCTCGGCGTCATATCCCGCCTTCGTCTCCACCACTTCCTTCTCCGGCGACGACCGCTTCCTGTCGTCGACGGCAGCCGAGGGATACGATGACGACCCCCGCGCCGCCCTCCGCTCCTCGGACCGCGAGCTGCTCCTCCTCCTAGCGCCGCCCTCACGCGCGCGGCGGCGGCCACGCTTTTGCCCGCCCCTCTTCGTCCTCCTGGCCGCGCGTCGGGTGTCGGCGGCGTCGTCCCTCCGGTAGTAGCCGCCGCCGCGAGAGGCGCCCTCCTCCCTTTCCCTCCTCACCCTCTTCCTGTCCGGGGACGCCGCCTCGCGGTCGCCGTCACGTCCCCGGCGCCTCGCCATCGCCGAGGGCGACGACGACGACGTCGTCCTCCGCGGTTCATCCTCACGGGGACCTGCCAGCTGGTAGTGCCGGCGCCCGCCCGCGTCCTTGTCCGCGGCGACGGGATCGACGACGGGGCTGCGACCGGCGGAGCGGTGGGGGTGGGAAGAAGAATAAGCCACTGCGGCCGCCATGATCGATCGGTGTGCCCCTCCCTGGTGTGCCTAGCTCGCTTGCTCTAGGGTTCGTACGTGCCGACCGCGTGCTCCGAGATCTTGTTTGGGAGGCGGGTGATGGTTCGCAACGGTTTGGAGACGTGGACTGAGTGGGCAAGCCGCCGCCAGGTTAAAAAGGCGCGCGGCATTGGCGGTTGTCTCGTTTCGACGCTTTGTTTCCAATTCGGACAAGGATTCCGAAGGCTGCCTGCGATTCCGATTAGGCGCGGATTCAGATGGGAAACGCGGATTCAGCCCGCCCGTTCGGTTTTGGGCCTGGCCGGTCACGCGGCCATCTTTTCGGGCCTCCTTGTAGATGCGAGGAGGCCCGCAAGGCATTCGTGGCCCAACAAATCCTGAGAGGAGGCATAAACCAGCCCGTTCCTTTGTAAGCCGACGGGAGCAATTGATATGACACTTTTGTGTACCCCCGCGGCCCCGACCCCGGGCCGAAGTCCAAATTTGCACGTTTGTGTACCCACGTTTTTGTTCCGGCCTGCCCAACCCAACGACCATTTCGCGTCCGGTCCGACTTCAAACCGGGTCGGATCCATCTAGTCTGGTTTGAAGTCGGGTTGGACCTAGAATGGAAAAAGACTTTTTGGCGTTCCTCAACTATTACTTAAGTCCGATTTTCGTCCCTCATCTTTAAAACCGGATGTTCGTGGTCCCTCAACTCTGAAAACCGGTTGTTTTTCATAGTCGACGGTTTTCAGGATGGTTTCAGAGGAGGTAAATTGGACTTTTATCGAGAGTTCGAGAATATAAAATAGTCTTTTTTAAAAGAAAAGGTTATGAAAATATTTTTCTATGAAAAATATAAAAAATTCTAAAATATGGCTTAATATTAAAAAAATATAGAAATTTTGTTTTAGACTATAAAAATATGAAAGTACTTCTAAATTTTCTTTAAACTTATGTTTTTCTTTTGATGCCTAGTTTGGAGCCATACTGGTTTCTAGGTATACTGTGGTATGAAAAACATGATTTCGGGAAAGATATAAAACTAGTCTCATATTCTTCCGATCTAAAACATTTTCTTTAAAATTTATAAGATTAAAATAGACATTAGCATTTTTTTAATAATATTCTTAGAAAAAAAATTTACATAACCTAATAAAAAAATATTTTACGCCCTCAAACTTTCAACTGGAGCTCAATTTACCCCCTCCAAAGCCACCCTCAGAACCGTCGAGGATGAAAAACAACCGGTTTTCAGAGTTGAGGGTCAAGCTGAGAACGGTTTGGGTTGAAACCGGTTTAAGTGGTTTGATTTTATAAATGGATTAACTGGTTTGGTGTATAATGGGCTGAGATATGTAATGGTTTGGTTCGGTTTGGTTTAACAGTTATAATGGTTTAAACCAGTTTGGATTGGTTCGGGATTAGTTTGACTAAAACTAAAAACCTCGCGTTCACACTATAAAATTTTAGCGGATTTGGCTAAAATTTGTTACAACTGACTCAAAACGACGGGCAGCTACTTTGTGCAAAATTATGTGACGAGATCCATATGTGGGCCCCATGTCAAAAGTCGGACCCTAGAACTAAAACCTTGCGTTCACACTATAAAATTTTAACGGATTTGGCTAAAATTTGTTGCAAAGGACTCAGAACGACAGGCAGCTACTTTGTGCAAAATTATGTGATGAGATCCACATGTGGGCCCCACGTCAACAACCGAACCCTAAAACTAAAATCTCGCGTTCATACTATAAAATTTTATGGATTTGGCTAAAATTTGTTGCAAATGACTCAAAACGACGGGCGGCTACTTTGTGCAAAGTTATGTGATGAGATCCATATGTGGGCCCCACATCAAAAGTCGGACCCTAAAACTAAAATCTCGCGTTCATACGTTAAAATTTTAACGGATTTGTCTAAAATTTGTTGCAAATGACTCAGAATGACGGGCAGCTAATTTGTGCAAAATTATGTGATGAGATTCACATATGGGACCCACGTCAAAAATCGGACCCTAAAATTAAAAACCTCGCGTTCACACTATAAAATTCTAGCGAATTTGGCTGAAATTTGTTCGATGTGACAAGAATAAGAGTTGGCTACTCCGTGCAAATCGATCAAGCTATATCAATATGTGGGCCCCACATCATAAGATATAAGATATGTCCTTATTATGAGTAGTAGTTAGTGAAAACCGGTTTTAATATTTGGGTTGAAACCAATTAATTTGGTTTGGTTAGGAGAGAAAAGCTAAATGGTTTGGATTGGTTTGGATCGAATGCTAAGTGGGTTGGATTGGATTGGTTTGTAAACATGTTTGAATTAGTATGGATGGGTGTGGATTTGGTTGGGATCCTGACCCATTCTCAGCTTGACTGAGGGATCATAAACATCCGGTTTTGGAGATGAGGGATGAAAGTCGGACTTAGTCAATAGTTAATGGACGGTAAAAGGAATTTTTCCATCTGGAATCGCCGTTCGGTTGAGCTGGGCCGGAACAAAAATGGCCCAGAAACGGACCATTCCGCCCCTCTATGCGTCGGATCGCAACCGGGTCGTCCTCTTTCAGGAAGAGTTCCACGTCTCACTGTCGCGTGTCAGAGGCGGCGGCGACGCGACGACTGGGCAGTGGCGGCGGCGCTGCGACGACGGCGACCGATCTTCCTCGACCCGATGTACCCCGCGACCCTGCCTCCATTTCTTCTCCCTAGTAACGTCCCGCTCGTCCTTTCCATTTCCTCTTCTCTTGGTCGTCGTCGTTCTTGGCTAGATCCTAACGGAACTGGTGACCGTAGACGCTGCTTGGCGTGCTTCTGCACGTGGGTACGCCAGTAGTTCTTGGACCAGCTGCTCCTCGGTGGTGATATTGTCGCGCCGCACGTCGGGGCGTAGGTAGTTGAGCCACCGGGGGAGGCAGATCTTGCCTGTGCGCTTCATCACGGCCGGCTAGCCACTGAACCGAATAAACAGTGGATTGCCTTAAACCTTTGATGTAAATTGTTGGTTTCAATCTGCTATGCTTGATTATTCTCATTAACTCTGCTTGATTACAGCATTCACTGAAAATATATACAGCAAGGCAGCAGCCAGTAGCAAGTGCATTACCAGAAGCCGTGCGGCTGGTTGTGCAGTGCACTGCACCATAAGCCACGAAATAAGCATCTCAATTTGCTTAATGTACTGCAGCTAGAGCTCATGAGCTTTCTCGGTTGGTTTCAGGATGCATTTCCTCAAGTCGTTAGTAGTGACTGAATTCTTTCTTTAGAAGCTTTCTTGATACGGAAGTGCTTAGAATTATTTTGGTCTTTTTCAACTATTAGACAACTGTTCAACATGGTAAAGCAAACAAGTTTGATTATACTGAAATAAAGATGGAAGAATCTCTAATCTCTAACTTACGAAAGCCGGGTTATTCCTTGAGTGGTTATCGGGTCCACGTCACCGCTAACTCGCGAGCCGTCGGATCCATCCAATTCGCGGCGTCGACCGTCCGATGCGGATTGTCGCGGGTTTCACGCCCGTTAAGCCGTCAAATCGGGTCCTCACGAACGCTCTCGAACCCGCACGTCGTCGCTGCCTCTCCGCTGGCGGCGCTCTGTTTTTCTCTTCTCCCATTGGCCCCTGCCGCTGGCCTCCGCCGCTCGGGCTTGTTGCAGCGTCCCCGCTTCGCTCGACCCCGGTACAAAGACCAGCAGGGTCGTCGCGCCGCCTCCGCTCAGGTCGGCCGCGCCGTCCCCGCTCCATTCCGTCTGTCCGATTCCTTCCATAATACACTGAGATTCCATACCTAAACACATGTATTCCAACTGATTATAGCCTTGATAATTTTCACTATAATTTCAGAAATTGAGATGACAGTGAAGATTCAAGCAAAAGAAGATTCGAAGATTGCAAGTTTAGAGCCTGCGACATTCAATGGTAAAAAGGATGAACTATTTAGCTGTGGTACGTTAGTATGTAATCCAAGCTTCAATTGAGGCGAATTCGGATATTGTCTCTTACCGTCAACATTCAAACTTACAAAGTATAATAATAAACGGTATAATAATTAAGATAAATACCAACAAGGCTAATTTTATGTGCTATTCATGTCCAGACATAGACTACAACCATCCAGGTCCATAGACAAAAAAAAGGTGGTCCCCTCTGGCCAGCCGCGGCGGTTGCCGCGCTTGCATTTCTAGTCCATTAAACGAATTCGAGTTGGAGATTAGTTGTTTTTTGTGGCACTGCTTTGTGTACTAACTGAATTGCATATGTGCTTTGACAGACACTTGCTAATGTTCTGTGTGTGCTTGTTGTATTGTATTTGGATTGTTCCAATCAGTTCCTCGTTACCTTATCTCCGTTTTCCTTTGCAGATGGAGTTGGCATCAACCCCCAGGGAAGTGCAGGTACCATTTCCAGATAATTGCATACAATATTGTTTTGGTTCTATATTCTTTTTTTCCTGGAATGTGATGCTTAATGCCTTCAAGAAAGTTGCCAGTGACATACTTTTCTGGTATAAACATGCTGCACAGGAGAATTTGCATCATCTGACCAGTTTAACATTCCTAATTAGAGAACATCTGTTATATGTTACATTCTAGGTTGGCTGATTTTCCTGATCTGTTGCGTTTTGGATGGAGCTTGGGATCTTGGTCATGTATATGGCAAAAACATCATGTTAAATGCCCTGCCTGCAAGTGTTCTTGCTGATATCCATGGCCTAGTCTCCATTGAGCCTGTTCGGCTGGACAGAAGCTGATTTCAGCTGGGCTGTTGCATCTAGTTGAGCCTCCTCTCAGTCTATCACAATCTGATTGTCTGGTTGGATGTTCTAAAGGCCCTTTGCTATGATCCTCTTTAAAACCTTTTAGCTTGGTCCGTTTTAGTGATTGATAGACTGCATTTTTATGCCTACATGATGCTTTGTTTTAGTGAGTCTGAATGCATTTTCAGTTTAAGGAGTCAAACTGATGCTGTTTGTTCCACAAAGTAAACAAACATGTATGACAAAAATTGGTTGTAGCAACATGATCATGTCTAGCAACAAAAATTGGCTGCCACTTTACTGCTCTGATCCTTGTCAAGTTACCTTCAGTTTTATTATCTAGATGACTTCCATCTGAACTCACTTTGTTTTGTTCATTTATGTGCAGCTTTCAGTTTGGAGTAGTGGTAAGAAACTCTGGCTGTTTGGAAATATGTTACAGATATGTCTATTTATCTGTCCTCCTGATACTTCTTCTGTTGGGGCTTCATATATTCATCATCATATCATGTTCTGTTCTACTGTGGTTCATGATGATGTGATGCCGGAATTCAGAGAATTCTTCCTATGACTAGTGATTCGAATTGGTTCCGCACTTTCCCCTCTGAATCATGATGATGCTTTCACGGCAGAATTCAGAGAATTTTGCTATCCCGATAGGTTCTGATCTGTTCTAACACTGAATCATGTATTTGAATGGTTACAATTCCAAAATTATGTAACTCCTCGGAACCAAGTGTTCATTAGACATGAAGATCTGTTCACACTCTGGAAGAGTAGTTTTTTGCTTGCTCAAGTGCTACTTGATCTGGGAATGAGTTATGGATTGGCTGTCTGTAGTAGGAAAAGAGAATTAGATATACAGTGTGTGTTTTGATGTTGTTTCTATCTTCTTTTTTCTATCTTAATTAATACAATGGCATGAAGGTGGTAAAAAAAATAAGAACATTTTGTTGCTGGTTCATAATCCTGTCGAGATATCGACACATGTATGAAGTACTAAATATTAATAAAATTAAAAACTAATTACACAGTTTTGTTATACGCTGCTAGACGAATATTTTAAATCTAATTAATTAATTTTTAAATATTTTTTTAAATTTTTTTAAATAATTTTAAAAATACAAACGAAATGTTATATTGACCCTATTTTACATAGTCCGTATCGATAACGGCTAGCTATTCCACCCTCGCTTCCTGGCTATATTAATTATATCAGGGACCGCGGCGCTCCCTAACATAACAATACCCACCGATTGTTGATGAGAGAGAGAAAAAGGCACCCACCGATCCCCAACTCTGGGTCTGCACGGCAGGCCCGCACCCGAATCGTCCCCCCTGCCGGGGCTCAAAGGAATCCCATTTCCAGCCGCCGCCGATCGATCTCCAGCACGCTCTGCGCGTCCCCCGCCCGTTTACTGTCCCCGGGCCTACACCTAATCCAGCCGGTTCCTGCCGGCGGCGGCGCAGGTCAGATGGAGAAGCTGACGATCCCCTCTCGTCGGTCGAACCGGCTGGCCGTGGCCTCTGGAGCCCGGATCCCCTCCAGGCGGGCGGCGACCCTTCGTGATACGCAACGACCCTGCTCGTTCACCCAGATCCAACCGCATGAAGCGAAGCAAAAATACTTGAGCCCTCCTTGCCCTTGCCCCTCTTGGGGGGCGAAGCGCGCGCGCTCCGTGCTCGGCGGTGGTGGTGGCGGCGGCGATAAGCAGCAGGCTGTTTCAACCCGTCCCCGTTCCTTTCTTCAAGTCTCGTCTGATGATTCATTGTTCGTTAGCGGCAGTTGCCCGGACCTGACCAGTTTAACATTCCTAATTAGAGAACATCTGTTATATGTTACATTCTAGGTTGGCTGATTTTCCTGATCTGTTGCGTTTTGGATGGAGCTTGGGATCTTGGTCATGTATATGGCAAAAACATCATGTTAAATGCCCTGCCTGCAAGTGTTCTTGCTGATATCCATGGCCTAGTCTCCATTGAGCCTGTTCGGCTGGACAGAAGCTGATTTCAGCTGGGCTGTTGCATCTAGTTGAGCCTCCTCTCAGTCTATCACAATCTGATTGTCTGGTTGGATGTTCTAAAGGCCCTTTGCTATGATCCTCTTTAAAACCTTTTAGCTTGGTCCGTTTTAGTGATTGATAGACTGCATTTTTATGCCTACATGATGCTTTGTTTTAGTGAGTCTGAATGCATTTTCAGTTTAAGGAGTCAAACTGATGCTGTTTGTTCCACAAAGTAAACAAACATGTATGACAAAAATTGGTTGTAGCAACATGATCATGTCTAGCAACAAAAATTGGCTGCCACTTTACTGCTCTGATCCTTGTCAAGTTACCTTCAGTTTTATTGTCTAGATGACTTCCATCTGAACTCACTTTGTATAGTTCATTTATGTGCAGCTTTCAGTTTGGAGTAGTGGTAAGAAACTCTGGCTGTTTGGAAATATGTTACAGATATGTCTATTTATCTGTCCTCTTGATACTTCTTCTGTTGGGGCTTCATATATTCATCATCATATCATGTTCTGCTACTGTGGTTCATGATGATGTGATGCCGGAATTCAGAGAATTCTTCCTATGACTTGTGATTCGAATTGGTTCCGCACTTGCCGCTCTGAATCACGATGATGCTTTCACGGCAGAATTCAGAGAATTTTGCTATCACGATTGGTTCTGATCTGTACTAACACTGAATCATGTACTTGGATGGTTACAATTTCAAAATTATGTAACTGCTCGGAACCAAGTGTTCATTAGACATGAAGATCTGTTCGCACTTCGGAAGAGTAGTTTTTTGCTTGCTCTTGCTACTTGGCTGTCTGCAGTAGGAAAAGATATACAGTGTGCTGTGTTTTGATGTTGTTTCTATCTTCTTTTTTCTATCTTAATTAATACAATGGCATGAAGGTGGTAAAAAAAATAAGAACATTTTGTTGCTGGTTCATAATCCTGTCGAGATATCGACACATGTATGAAGTACTAAATATTAATAAAATTAAAAACTAATTACACAGTTTTGTTATACGCTGCTAGACGAATATTTTAAATCTAATTAATTAATTTTTAAATATTTTTTTAAATTTTTTTAAATAATTTTAAAAATACAAACGAAATGTTATATTGACCCTATTTTACATAGTCCGTATCGATAACGGCTAGCTATTCCACCCTCGCTTCCTGGCTATATTAATTATATCAGGGACCGCGGCGCTCCCTAACATAACAATACCCACCGATTGTTGATGAGAGAGAGAAAAAGGCACCCACCGATCCCCAACTCTGGGTCTGCACGGCAGGCCCGCACCCGAATCGTCCCCCCTGCCGGGGCTCAAAGGAATCCCATTTCCAGCCGCCGCCGATCGATCTCCAGCACGCTCTGCGCGTCCCCCGCCCGTTTACTGTCCCCGGGCCTACACCTAATCCAGCCGGTTCCTGCCGGCGGCGGCGCAGGTCAGATGGAGAAGCTGACGATCCCCTCTCGTCGGTCGAACCGGCTGGCCGTGGCCTCTGGAGCCCGGATCCCCTCCAGGCGGGCGGCGACCCTTCGTGATACGCAACGACCCTGCTCGTTCACCCAGATCCAACCGCATGAAGCGAAGCAAAAATACTTGAGCCCTCCTTGCCCTTGCCCCTCTTGGGGGGCGAAGCGCGCGCGCTCCGTGCTCGGCGGTGGTGGTGGCGGCGGCGATAAGCAGCAGGCTGTTTCAACCCGTCCCCGTTCCTTTCTTCAAGTCTCGTCTGATGATTCATTGTTCGTTAGCGGCAGTTGCCCGGACCCGGACTGGTCGAACCTTGGCGACGGGCCGGCTGGCGTCATCGCCGAGTTCGCCCTCGCCAGCGACGTGGCTGACTATGTCCGGTTCCGCGCCGCCTGCCGACCCTGGCGGCGGTGCTCGCCGGACCCGCTAGCCGGTCGCCTGGATAGCAGCTTCCTCCCGCGTCAGTGGATCATGCTCGACAAGGCCCTAGCCGGCCCTCGGTGTCGTCGCTTTCTTAACGTCTCCACCGGCGAGTGCATCAGGATGGACCTCCCGGAGCTCGACGAGCACACATTGCTCGCGCTCACACCCGAGGGCCTCCTCCTCCTGCTCCACGAAGCCACCCTGGTTGTCCGCCTGCTTAATCCTCTAACACACCAGCTCACGGACCTTCCCCAGCTGACCACGCTCCTGCAAGCCGGGGGCTATGAGTCGGCAGGAAGTCTTCAAGTGTATGGTGTTGGCCTTGTTGCCGATTGCTCCACAGTGGCTGTATGTTTCTCTTCTCCCATGGTTCTTGCTGTTGCTAAGCCCGGCGACAAGAGTTGGTCTGTGGTCAATGACGAATACATGAATTCGACCTTGTCTTTTGGGGGGCGTTTCTACTGTGCCACCTACAAGGGTATCCAAGTGCTGAATGTCACTTCAGATCGGCCGCCACTGCTGCAGATGGTTGCTGACAAGTCATTTTATTTCAACCAAATGGCGCACAGCCTTCACCTGGTGGACAATGGTGGGGAGTTGATGCTAGTGCACCGTAGGCACGGCAACTATAACAGGGACTGATGTTTATAGAGTGGATTTGGAAGCTGGGCTCCTGATCCCGGTCAAGAGCTTCAATGGGCGCGCCGTATTCATGGGCATGTGCCGCTCAATCTCTGTATCAGCAGGGGTCTTTCCAAGCGTCACTGCTGATACCATCTATCTGGGGTACGACTGTGAAAGGCAAATTATGGGGTACAATATTGCAGATGGAAGCAGAATACCTTGCCAATGTAGTCCGATGCCTGATGGGCGGGTATGCCCTGATAGCATTACTGTCTGTCTGTGCAACTGAATCCAAGGTATTGGCGAGCGACTTGCCTGAGCTCAATGATAGTGCTAGATGTTTGTAGCGATTCTGGATATCAAGCTGTATTCCTTGTGTACCTGTTCCTTATGCGAGCCGTAAATATTAAAGAATGACAACTCAACCGGATACGTCGCTCAAACGGACCTCGACGTGTAGGATGATCCCAATTACTAACAGGATAGAACCTTCCAACACTTCTTGAGCCCAAAATACACAGCTCAAGCCTTTAATATCTCTACAAACTTTGCTTCAGAAGTAACTGTGATCCAATGTGTTCCCTGAAGGCCGCAAGGGGCACGAAAAGAAGCGAGTCAGCGACAAAACAGTAGTGAAACAGATTTGGGACCCATCACATCTTCAGTCTTCACGAGTATTCTATCGGCATTCTCCACATACATCCAGCAATTCAGCAATACTCCTGAGTTTGTAATCCGCTCATGTACAAGAAAAAGAAGACATTATAGTGATCACCGACACAATCAACACATGTACAGGCTGACAGAAGGCACACTTATGTGTAGGAACAAAAAATAAGTTGAGTAATCAACAGAACAAATTCTATCGCGCATTGTGTCCCAGTGTATCAATTGGCGCTGACAAGGAAGGCGTGCTGACACACTCCGCACTCCACTGTCTCTGAGCCCGATGTGGAACCTGAACCTGAAATTACACAGCCAAATGGTAAGGCTAATATTTAATTCACGAGGTGCCAAAAGCACATTTACTAGGAACATCTGTGAATTCGTTTTATGCCAGCGTCGACAGCTTACCTGAAGATGGACTGTGCAGGTAGGGCATGCGACTTCCCTCATTCTGGTACCAGATGCCGGACCTTTTCAAGCAGAGATTTCAGAATTTAGATACACTGTAGTCTGAGATTTGAAATTGTAGAAGAGATGGAACGCAAGTACCTGAAGATTTGCAGTTTCTCTCCATTTTCTCCTAATGACAGCATAAATTTGTTAATTTTTCAATCATACCATTTAAAGAAATTAAAAATTATATATATTTCAGCTATGCGATTCATCTTTTTCTTCTCATTGGCCTTTGTGAATAGCCAATATATGCACAATCCTGAATCTTCATGGGATAAAGCCGGTGATCCACGACATCACATCAATATTGCCATTAAGGAAAGGACTGCCACATTTTTGGCATTAAAATGCATGGTAAATGTAAATCCAATGGGTGTGGCCAAATTCATTACAAAAGGCTTCAAACCAGGAATGCCCGGTTAATTCAAGTGCACATGCCACATAAATAGTTAAATGGACATATGACAGAGGAAATACCTTAAGTTTTCTTGCAAGATCTTCATGACTTTGCACGGTTGCAGATCTGCTGGCAGCTTCCTTAGCCATACTAAGCCTTTGAGTGACCTCAGCCTGTAAGATATAAGAACCAACCATTACGAACACATGGCCCAGAAAATCCACCAACCACCAAGCATAGTTCCATATAAACCTATCTGAAATCTTAATTGTGTCTTATGCAGCGGAATACTGCCTAGAATAGAACTATAGTAACTTAGAGAACAAAATATAAGTAGAATAACAAGCAAACGCACACAAGTCACCCAGGGCTACAATAGCTACAGGGTGAGTAATAATTAAGCAAGGAGCTACAATAACCAAATAACCTTTAGCTACAGGGTGGGTACGCTACACAGAGGTAACATTATGAAGCAAATTAGCAATAGGAGCTACAGAATTGATGTGGGGTACCCCACTGAATTGAAAATTACAAAGGAAAAAAGTCCAATTACTCCCCTCAAGTATAGCGAAAGTCCCCTAAACTATGTTTTGGTTTAATTTACCCCCTAAACTATGTTATTTGGTCCAACTTACCCCTTAACACAATTTGTCTTTTTTGTTTCTCCATGCACAAGATGAATTTTAATTTGAGACTTTGCGGGAAGGTAGTGAACATCTTAATCTATATTAGAAAATATTTTACGAATTTTTCATCACTACTTCCTATATAATATTGTATTTTTAAGTATAACTTTATTATTAAATATATTACCCTATCAAAACAGTGACAAAAAAATATGATATATTTTTTTAACATGTCTTATATTGTCTGCTTTAATTTTGGAAAAGTTAAACTTTAAATTCCACTTGTGCATGGAGAAACAAAAAAGACAAATTGTGTTAAGGGGTAAATTGAACCAAATGACATAGTTTAGGGGGTATGAACCAAGAATTACTTTAGGGGGTTATCCAAACTTTGGCTATACTTAAGGGGAGTAATTTGGACTTTTTCCGATTACAAAACCGGGTAGCCTTGTTTTACAATGCTAGCATTCATAAATGTGGGGTTGAAAAAAAGAGCCAACAAAATAAAACTAACATTCAAGCAAAGTATGTCGGTCAATGTAATAGGTAATGAATTATTAGGTAATGATTGAGTGGCAGAATGTACCATGCATCTATCACAAACTCGGACAAGTGGAGCATTATCCTCAGCTGTTAGAGTAATTCTTCCCTGACTGCATTTGTCACATAAGATTTCACCACAGTTCTGACAATGTTGCTGCACAAAAGGAACCGTCTCGACACATTAAAAGTTTATGATAAGAGATAATGAATGCATGGAAAAAGATGCTATGTAGATTACCCTGCGATTAAAAGGGCTAAAATCAACGGCGCATGAGTGGCACTTCTTGGCAACCTCATCTGGGACCTATAAAAGGTGACAAAAGTAAATCATATAATGTACAGAATAACAAGAGACATAAGCATAGGATCAAGAAAGGGTGATACAAGATGATGAATATTGTCAAGAAGAAGTTAGAATACGATCCATAACAGAAACATAAACCAATAGACATGAGGTGATGAATGTGATCTGAGGAAGTGTGTTCGAGAAAAAAATGTGATCTGACGAAATGTTTTAGTGAGGGTTGGAAAATGCATGTAGCCAACTATATAGATGCAGCAGCACATGGCAGATATTCTGATCAAAGTGCCATTGTCAAATAATATCTGCAAGAAATAGCTTAATCTTTCGATAATCTTAATCATGTAATCAAGTAATCATTCGATAATTATAGCTTACCCAATGGTCTTTCACTTCATCAACGGGTTTTGCAAACATCCAATCAAAACCTTTCTTCTTTTCATTTGATTGTACCGCAGATTTGCCAGCATCCACAGTTCCTTTGCTTCTAGCATCCCCACCAATCTCCTTAAACTGATTATACCAAAGCACAGTTAAGAAGTGTTGCTCAATTTATCCAAAAGGCAAAATAGCTTTTCAATGAATTGCATGCATGCATGAATGAACCACGGAACAAAATATACCACCAAGCAGATACATCTGTAGTGAAATTTACATGAAAATAATAGGCAGTTTTCTACATAAAGATTTCAGACATAACAGTCCCATCGGATGTCCAGGTTATCCAACTTGTATCCCTTTGTAAAACAAGAAAGGGTGTAGTGTAAACACGGCAACTATTCATAAAGAACAAACCTAAATGGGCAACATATCAGGCACTGCAACTACTTTTTTGAAAAACTTGGGCAGGAGCACTGCCATATCAGGCACCACTACTGAGATATATTACAATCCCTGAATTAGCAGTAGCGCTGTTCTTTTGCAGAACGAAAACAATTTCACCACCGAACGATTCATATAACCTAAGCCAAGTGTTTGGAGGTGTGCACACTTGCAACGCCACCAAGCACCATCAACATTTTATATCGTCGTGTTGTCCTGTGCATCACAAAAATATAATTTCTTTTCGTTAATTCTAAAATTTTATAGTAAATCAAAAGGATTTTGAAGTATATTGCAAACATTATTAATGAAGTTAGGCATGCCCTCCCGTTTACTGAAATATACAAACTGCTGTATTTACCTTTTGGTCACTCGTGGATGGTATGCATATGCAATTTGATAAAATATCTTCAGGGATATCCTTTCTGAAAACTTTCCAAAATGGTTTAAATGCTTCCCGCGTCTGCAAACAAATAAAACAAACTTTATATTATTTTAGGATTAAATAAAAATGAGAACCACAAGTACTAGCAGAATATCTTATTACTAATCCGCAAGCTAGCAACCCCCTCTAGAGTTGCCTCTGTTTTCTTTGTTGAAAAAGGAAACATTAGATTTACTATCACAACCTTTACAAATTTTGTTTCTTGATTGTTTGTTCCTCTGGGCTACTTATTCTGAATTCATCATCTCAAAGCATAAGGCTTTGTAGGGTCAAAAGTACACCAAACAGTTTTCTGTTTACTGATGAACTGCATGCTAGAAATCTGGAACAGAGATATGTTTCCTTTTTGGAAAATGACAATTGAAGAAATAAAATAAAAAGATGGTGTATTTGCATTCTTTATACCAAGAAGGCGAAACTCTCAATCATTCATCTGTATTTAAAGTATGCTGGTATAAAATTTTACGAATCTGTCAGTTAGTACTTATACCTATTATTATCATATCATGAACTTTACACATATTTGGTGTTTATTTCCATGATATGATATGAAAGTGTTCCATAATTGCAAGAAAAGAACATTACGGGTATCTTAGAGCACTTCGTCACAGCATATATGTCAATCTTTTGTATCTAGTGTCGGGACGTTTTTTGCAGGCGATGTGCTGGCATACAGAGTAGTAAGCAAAAAGCAATGCAAGTGATGTAAAAGCCAGCATGAAAGCAGACATAGTCTTATTAATTGACCTGCAACGAAGAATTTCCTTTAGCATGTTCTGTCATAATTTTATCTACGATACTGGCCACAGGCCATGTCATTCTTTTCTGAAATTTCAGAACTGTATATGTAGATAGTATTTTAAATATCCAATCACGTCAATCACAAGTGTTATTGAAACATATACCTTGGTAACCATCTGCACTGTCGTGTTGTATGGTATGTCTGTCATTTCACTGTGAATACAATCCTTGTCAACAAGCAGCACCTTAACGCATGCAGAAACACAATCGGATAATGAATCCAGATTGTATCCCCCCTCAAGACCATGACAAGGGGGGCAAATCTGATTAACTGCATAGAAAGGGAGGAAAGTCAGGAAATCAAGAATTAGAATAAAAAGAGACGCAAAAGTAGAATGCAAGAAAATTACTTTCTCGAGCAGAGTCGCAAACCCTCTTGGACTTAGTTTGCAATCACCCAACGTGTCACCTTCAGCTGCCAAACCACAATACACAGCATATAGCGTTAGGAGAGAGGAAGGCAAGGTAGGAAAGATGTGGAGGTTCAGTCATGTAAAAAGTGTAAAATAACATGAAAGCCTGCTGAAAAGAATGTGAAATATACCTGCATCAAAGCCTGCTGAAATGAGAATGATGTCGGGCTCAAACTCACCAGCCAGGGGCAAGACCACATGATCCCAAGCAAATATATAGTCAACATCTCTTACACCCGCACGATTCCAACACAAATTTACATTAAAACCCTTCCCGTTATCCTCGCCCTTCTTGTCAAGTTCTCCTAAATCTGTGAAAGGGTAGAACCTTCCTTGCCTGTAAAACAAAAAAGCTTGTAAAACACTGTAACAATGTACCCAGGCACTACCTTTGATACTAAATTTGTACCTGTGTAAAGAGATGAGAAGGACTCTATTGTCACTGTAGAAGATCTCTTGTGTTCCGTTACCGTGATGTATGTCCCAATCAACTATCAGAATCTTCCTCATGTGCTATACAGATATAAAAAGTAATCAGTTTGCATTTTATGTAGGTAGCGTTGGAAAGTACTTTCAAAAAAGGCTACCACAAAAAAAAAATCATACATGAACTCAAAATGACAGTTGCTTCTAGAGAAAAGCATATTACCTATCACAGAGATTCTCTTCTTTAAGTTTATTCATAATCCTCGTCAATCTTTCTGGTGTTTCATCAAATTCAGAATCCGGTGGCTCGTGCAGGAGCATATCTTCATCAGATATCAAAGCGACTTTCCTCAAACTGGTTGAAGTACCGGGCAGCACTCTGCAATGCAACTGAATTTGCCACTAAACAAAGCACCAAGAGCGCTTGTTAAACCATTGCCCATAGTACTATATGGTATTGCAGAGTAAAGTCAAGTCGTCAATATTAAGAGTAAAGTAGGTTCATGGATAAGTCAGTTGCAAGCAGCGGTATTTCAAATGAAACACGACTAACATGTCTGATCTTGATTGTTAAAGAACCATAGTAGCCCTCTCGTTTGCTAAATCACAGGTGAAAGGAAATATGGTTAATCATTTGGTGACTAATAGTTTGAGTGCAGTACTTATATTTGACAGAAATAGGCAGGTCTTTGTGCTAAATGCAACTGAGTCTATTCAATTCATGTGAATTATGAACATATTTACTGTATGATTGATAGAATGATTGTTCAAGATAACAATCTAATCTCGATGTGTGTTGAAGTTATGCTAATTAGATCAGCACTCCCTAGTAATCTAACATTTACTTTTGCAGCAATTTAGGATCTTGGCAAACCAGCAGTCAGCTGCTAGGTCAAGGAAAAAAAAAAGATGCGCCACATTGCAGAACTAGAAAGAAAAGAGCAGACTAGCCAGAAGCAACTATACTATCAGCTCAGTTTACCTGCTCATTTTCCTTTTTAACAGAAGGCATTGTTAACATCACAAAATTGTCCTTTGGAGCCAATGGTGGTGGAAGTTTGAGAATGTCCTGTGTCCGCTTGGTCTTCGCATCATCAATAGACTCCTCGCACTAATAATACAGAAAAACAAAATTATAGGGTTGTCATTTGATAGGTTAGTATGTGGTGCATTAACACCCACCACTCATTACCATTGATAAGAGCAAACTACAGCGGCACATACAATTAAATTGCTAAATTTAGCTCCATTGAAAGAAACACTGAATTCATTCAAAAGTATAGTTCAATTATTTCTGTTTTCTCCCTTAATAAAATCCATTTGATACTAAATAAAACACCGTGAACTATTGTTCATACCAGGATGGATTCTGAAGGAGGGCCGACTTTGGGAGGAGCCCTTTGGCGTATCCGAGATGAACTTGGGGCGGCTTTGGCTTGCTGCCTGACATGGGTCGCGTTGGTGGTCGTCGACAAATCACGGGCTCTCACGTATTGGATTCCGTCGTGGCTGGGGCAAAGTTAGGGAGGCGGAGGGAGACGTCCGCGTGGCCGGTGAGGGAGGCATACCGTCCGATGAGATCGTCACGGCGGCGGGCGGCGGGGCTTGGGTTTCCGCGCGGCGGGGGTGCGCCGCGACATCCGAGCTCGGATTCTTACTGCGACCCTTGAAGATAATCTTGATCTTGGGTTTGGGTGTAGAGGTCGGTGGAGCAGCAGGCGGCGGCGCGTCGAGCGGCGGAGGGGCGGCGGAGGATGACGGCGGCGGAGGGGCGGCGGAAGATGACGGGATTTCCGCGACGCGGGGGTGCGCGCGCGCATCAGAGCCCTACCCTGCAGCCCCCCGCGATCCGGCTTGGGAATTGGCGGTGGGGAGGACATGACAGACGACGGACGGTGCCGCAGGAGACCTCGCCGCCGCCGCTTGCTCACCGTCGGAAAGGGTAAGAGCAAATCTAACAGACCGTTCCTGGAACTGGAAGGGGACGGCTTGGATCCGACGCAGATAGGGGTGAAATGGGCCGTTTTCCTGGCCGGCCATTTCACCAAATTTTCGTTCCTGGTCGTTGGGTTGGGCAGGCCGTTTTCCTGGAAGGGGCCACGTTTGTGCTGTGCTTCAACGGGCCGGCCCGGGCCGTCTCTCTATCGGTCATAGTCACAGCGATCGGCTCTCCTCAAAAAAAAAAAAAGTCACAGCGATCGGGACGTCGTTAGAGCACGCTGATCATGTGAAAAGTGGAGAGCGCGCAGGGACTCCTGGCTCCGGCCTTGTTTTTCTGCAGTCAACAGTCAGCTCGTGCACGATGTATCTCGGGATGATATCTCTCCCTCCGGTGTGCCCGGCGTCCTGTCGCTGTTTTTTTTTCCTGCTGGTAGGTGACCTACATGGTAAGTCGTCGCAGGTTACTCAGCCCCTCGCTCCGAAACGCTGAACGCAGCAGCGAAGAGAGCTTCGAAACGTGTTGGTGACCGGTAAATCGTACGTAGTTCGGTCACATGCTCACAGCCACATCCGCTGCGCTGTCGCGTGCACTGCGGCAGCGTCGAGCCAGGACCGAGGAGCCTGAGTATTTCGTTGTTGAACGCCACGGAAATCGTCGCCGTCGGAGACTAGGATTCCCAGCGACCACGTGCTGAGGCTGAGCTCGACACGGCCCGCGCCAGTCGGACAACGCACGGGAAACAGCGAAGCCACCGTCGTCGCCGGCCGCCGCGCCAGGCGCCTCCTCTCGCGTCGCCCAACCACCGTGCGTGGTGCAGCTGCCCAAGTGGGTCGCGGCGTGCACGAGCGCGATTACAAAACAATCAACCAAGCCCCACCCGTCGGTCGGCGCGGTCCGGCCTGGAACAGATCAATAATAATCCACGTACGCGTCGCCGTCCGGCGTTCGGTGCCGCGGCGGACGCGCGCCTGATTGGACATCCGCACATGCGCACGGGTGCCCCGGCGCCCCCGTGCATCATCGTCATCCGCCTCGATCCGCACCGGATCTCCTGGGAGCCTTGGGAGCGGCCGGGTGCCCCGGCGCTCGGCCCTGCAGCGGCAGGCGGCGTGCCCGAGCACGCGCGCGCCGGCGCCGCAGGATGCGCAGGACCCGATGGAGCCGGATCGCGGCGGCAGCCAGGAGGACATGGCGATCACTGTAGCCGTGCGACCAACACGCAATAAACCCAGCGTGCTGCCGCTGGCCTGGGAAGCTAGCGGACGTGCGTGTCCATCCCGGGACTGTGCGACGCCATTGCTGGCGACACCCATCGGCCGGCCCCGCGCACGCCCATCAATAATGCGAGCACGCACGTACAGAGGCCGTCGCGTATCCCAGGCTCGTCGGCTCGTCGCTCGTGTACGCGCCGGCAGCCCGATACGATGCGATACGACCCGACGGCTAGCCACTAGCCAGCCAGATGCGCCGCACCGTGCTCCAAGATACGCTGGCAGAGGGAGGTCGGGGACGGGGATTGTGGGAAGACATGGATGGCTGGCGCTGGGCGCCTGGGCGGCCTCGTGCTCCCAATGATTTCGCTCGCAGCTGGATGCCTAGATGGATGGATGCAACCTGTGCTGTGCTGATGCCTGCGTTTTTCGTTCGTATAGGTGCGTGGGGGTGGGTGTCAGCGCGTGGGGGATGATTGGTTTGGTGCGCGGGCAACAGCATCTACAGGGCACCCGGCCGGGCGGATAGCTAGCAATCGATTGAGAGTTGGGTACCGTTCGTCTGTCGCTGGGAAGATGTCCGTGTGTGTGCGAGCCAGCGATTTATTAGCATCTGATGATTAAGATCTGCTGGTGCATAAAACATTGGTCTCCTACTGGGCATCCCATGCTTGAGTTTGAGTGTCCGCAAACATGCATGCTTCGCGCTGTAGCAAGCGACGGGGAACGGTCGGTAGCCTAGGACTACTATAGTGTAGGTCTGTAGGTGTAGCTCACGTTCCCAGAGAAGATACTGCTCCCAGTGTAAAGTGTAAACTGTGAAAAAAAAAGGCAGAATGGAGTGGTAAAGAGATGGAGAAGTGGAGATGAGTAAATGCAGCACAGTCACGTCCGAGAGAGACAAGATCGAGTCACAAAAGTTCAGTCCCATTCCTTCGTCTCTTTTTACCCACGAGGTCACGCATTTTGATGAGTCACAGTTACACAGTGCAAACAGTGAAAAGTGCCAAAGAACGCAGGAGAGCATCCAACGAATTGAAGAGATGGAACGATGATACAATTGGTGATCCAATCCAATCCAGACGAAACGAATGAACGATTGTTCTTCTGATTACTCAATTTCTCATCACATAAGTCCATCAATGAAACAACAGCATCCCCTACACTACACCTACACCGAAACGCATGCCCGATCGAATCGGTCGCAGCACGAAAATGCGTCGTCAATTCGTCACGCAGACGCAGCTACTACACAATTTGCCGCTGATCTCACAAGAACCCGTGATCAGCAGTACTCGAAACTCATGGCATTGCATTTGCAGAATTGCCGTACGACGGGAGCTCAAAGATCCGAGCTTTTGCGAGATGAATGACCGGCCGCCGCATCTTCTTCACTTGGCGCCGACGCCGAGCGTGAGCTCGAGCTCCTCGGCGGCGACCTCGTGGATCCGCTCGCCCTCCCACGGCGTGACCCGGCCCTTGTCGAACTCGAACTCCGCGGGCCCGCCTCGTCCCATGTTCTCCGCGCCCGCCGCCATCCCGTCCAGCTCCATGGAGTTGGAGGCGGAGGCGCCGCCGCCCGGGTTGACGAGGTTGTAGGTGGGCGAGGCCGGCGCGGTGGTGGCCGCGGACATCTGGAAGCTGATCCAGCGGCCGGAGTCGACGGTGGAGCAGACGTCGGACTCGTCGCACTCGGGGATGGTGTCCGGGTGCTCGCGCCGGCGCGCGCGGGTGGGGCTGGCGGGGGCCGAGACGGCGAAGAAGGGGTGGCGGAACGGGTCGACGACGACGGCGTCCCAGTCGGGCTTGCGGACCTTGGTGGGCGGGCGCGCTGCTGGAGATGCGGAGCGGTGGGAGGTTGGGGAGGCCATGGAGGAACGGGAGAAGCGAGGAGGCGACGGCGGCGGCGGGGCCCCAGGGTGGTTGGTGTTGCTGCCGCTGCTGTGGTCCAGGCACATGGGGCTCGAGAAGCTCGACGAACGCAAGGTTGTGATGTGATGTGAGCTCAGGTCGACCAGATCCGCGAGCGCCCGCATGGGCGCATGGCCGTATCCAAGATCCAAGAAGAACGGGGGGAGGGAGATCAGGGCAGCAACAAGAAAGCTCGGACCTTTCGGTAGGTGGTGCCGTCGTCCTCGACGACCCATCCGGCCTCGCGGCAGAGCGCCTTGAGCACCTCGTTGTTGTCGCAGTGCTTGGGGAGCTTGTAGTTGCCGAGCGCGCGGAGGCCCGTGAAGATCTTGGCGGCGATGGCCCGGCGCCGGCGCTCGCGCCGCTTGTTGTTCTCGCGCTCCTTCCACGTCGGCGTGCGCCCCAGCCCGCCCGCCGCCGCAGCCGCCGCGGCCGCCCCCGACGTCATGCCTGCTAGTAGCCTCTGCTAACCTTTCCCCTCTCTGCCTGCCTGCCTCTCCGCTCCCAACTTGCCTTGCTGCCTCCTCTTTCTTTAATGGAGAGGTGGTGAGTGGCGTACCGCGCAGCGAGTATTGACTAGCGGGGAAGAGAGGAGGGGAGCTGCCTGCTGGCGCCGTAGTAGAGGAGCGTAGAGTAGAGTGGTGTGTGTGTGGCATGGCATGGCGTGCGAGCTGGAGGTGCTTTGAGCTTTCGTCCTCGTGGGTCCGGCCGGCGCGGGTGGGCCCGGGTAGCTCACGAGGGTGGTACGGTAACTTTACTTTATTGCAACTGGATTGGCTAGATTCTACTGGCCATGGAGGTGGGTGGGTGGGTGTGGCCTGCTTTTTCCTCCCCCGCCTCTCCCTCTCTGGAGCCTGGCGGGCGTGTCTCTGCCGGTGCCCGGGGGCTCGGCTTTTGGGGAGTGAGTGAGAGTGGGAGTGTGCTGCGCGTGAGTGAGGGTGTAGGCCCGGTGGCGCAGCGGTGCCGGGCATGTGTGTGGGTGCGCCTTGGGATTTGCGACGGCGAATTTTACGGTGGCTCATGCCGGTGCCAGTTGCCACCGTCGTCGTGGGAGGAAGTTTTTCTTCTCTTCGGCAAAGTGGCGTGTGCTCACATGAGGATTTGATGAGCTCAGTGGCGCCCGGTGGAATCAACCATGGCACAATGCCAGGCTTAACGACGGGCACAGACGCCCGGTACAATACATCCCGCCCTCCAGTTTCTTTGTGGAGATGCACGCACGCAGCGGTGTTGACACGGTCAAGAAACCGCTGGAGCTCGCTGATCCGGATGTCGTGAGCGATTAGATGGCAGTCACGGGGGAAGCGAGGGGTCGGTCTCTGAGCCTCTCTGAGAGGCATCGATTAGGATAATCAGGTAGTATCAGCCGGGAGAGACAGGGCTGTCAGTGAGGCAGCAGCAAGTGACAGTGCCTTCAAAGCTCTGCGGCTTTGACCGCCCCGTACCGAAGCACTCATGATTAACAGTAGTATAGGACGTACGCTGAGGCCGGGTCCCCCTCCTCATCCATGCCACGCCGTCCGTGTTCGCCGGTAATTAAGAAAATTATCTAGCCCGGCCGGCGCACAGCGGCAGCGGTAATTGGACGGGCGGTAGAAGGCAAACGGGGACCATCTGGCTCGCCGCCGTAGAGGGCGTGGACCGTTTGCCGGTCTCCCCCGTTCGGTTTGACCGGGGATCCTACAGCTTGCGGAAGTTTTTTTAGCCAGTTTCCGGTGTTTGAGATTCATACAAATATTTTTATCCGTCGGATTCCTTTTTAACAGCCCCCGCTCCTCTCTCCTGCTCCACGCCGTCGCCGCGAGCCTCCCATCGCCGCTGCACCTGCTCCCCTCCTCTTCCTACTCCGCTCGTCTTGCTCTTGCGTACCGCACCCACCGCCGTTGCTGCTGATGTCATACTCATCGCCCGCTGCCGCTCATGTTCTACGTACTGTGATCCTCTCTCTCCATGCTCCGCCGTGACATGTGCTCCTGTTGTGAGCACCGCCGCAGGCAATATGTGCCACACCAGTTAGTTGCTCATATTATGAACGTCGCTTCTACCGTCCCCACTGATGCATGCTGTTCCAGCTAGGCCTGGACGCCAGGATTGTTATTTCCATGCGCCATGGTCATGGCCGTCGCCGGAGAAGAAGACATGATAAATTTTTTTTTCTTGAAAATATTGATGTAGGTGTTGCTAAATGTTGAACGTATTACTCATAAAATGTTGAAATATGTTGTAAAAATGTTGAATACAATACTTTTAAAATGTTGATACGTGTTTATAAAAATTGTTGAATCTACTATTTTTAAATGTTGAAATACTATTTAGAAAATGTATATACAATTAGACAGCCTTCGGTAACCATTTTTCACATTTTTGTGATCCCTTTGCGATGAATTGAAGTAGACCCAGGGCTCATTATTTTGGCATCGAAGTGCAAAAGGGTACAAGCGGGAGTAGAGCTTGCATTGACTGCTAACCTTCAGCTTGTGATGACCAACATGAATCTGTTATGAGCTTGGGAGCACTGCTTCCATCCTTATGTCCATCTTCTTCCTAGCATGATCCAAACAAAAAAAATGCAAAAAAAAAGGGAATGCATTCATCCAGAGCCAACGTTGACTTGGACATGGACATCAGTGAGTCAGTGACCAGGAGTCAAAGATGGGGCAGATGTATCTCCCGGATCAAATAAAACTGGGATTAAAAGGAGCAAGATCAAGCCATGAAGCAAGAACTTAACGAACCAGGGGATCGACCTAACCTAATGGATCACGCGATGGCAACTTGATGAAAACAGTAGACAGCCAAATATTGAGCGAGATTACAGGTGGTGGAGTAGCAATTAAGCTGCCACCTGGATGTCGTGCATAGCAGTCGCACAGACAAATGAGTCCCCAGGATTGGATAATGCATACATGGTGGCTTTGATTTTAAGCAATCCTACAATAACAACCCGGATCCAATCGAATTCTTACAATATACTCTAACAAATTGTTGACAGTCAAATGTTGATCGAGATAGTACCCGAATGTCTCGCGGAGCAATAGCCCTGACAAATGCTCTCATAGTCTCATCGATCATTGTTCGCGATGAATTGAAGCTGCTGCTTAAGTCTCTATGGTCTCTAAGTTACAACATTCAGGGTCTGCATTCAGTGTGGGTCTGTCAGGGAGATCGCCTCTGAAGAGGAACGTGGATTGCTCAGAAGTGGATCAACTTCCCAATGGCATCTGGTGCGGTTTGATGAATAGACAAGGAGAAGTATTCCTTGCATTAGGTACTAACCTTTTGCATGACTAAACGGTACTAAAAACTAGTACTGCTTGGAATTTTCCAAATAGAGACAGCTCCAAGGCTCCGGTTGCTGTTACCCAATCAGCATTAAGGATAGTACTATTCTTTTAGGAAGCATCAAGTATACGATACATTGATCACCAAGTAAGAGGGGATGCTCCTCTACCCAGCTTAGTAGATTCGGCGAGGCAGTGTAGAAAACATGAGCAGAATGGGCAAGATCAAGCCCTACTGCTGCCACCTTCTCGTTGCCTGTTGCGCACACGCGCGAAAGGGAGATGCCACGCAATGCAATTCAGTCGGTCGGTCGGTCGGTCAATCCGTTCCAAGACGGTACCGTTCAGCAGATTGTCACGACGCTAGGCTGGACGGATAACTAGAGGAGTTCACCGGCGTCACGCACGGTGGTTTGGCTCGGCGGCGCCGGCACAGCAGGAAGAGAAGGGGGGAAAGCTCGCTCGTCGGCGAGAGGTTGAAGAAGCAATTTGTTAATTCATTGATTGATTCGTCACACAGGTTCAGCACCCCTTCAAGTATTGCCCGACTTGGGCCTGCTTACATGGGCTTGACTGGCCCGACACCAAGGCTCGGAGGCCTGAATACAAGGCCCAAGGCCTGATCATGACACAGACGTGCAATGCTGAGGAGATGGCGACTAACGAGAGGAGAGGGGTGAAAATAGGTGAACCCTTTCGTACAGTTTGAACTTTGAACGTGTTTACATCAATTCGTTTCTTTGTACAACGAATCCACGAGATGAGCTGGGAAGTCGGTCTTTATTTACCGCATTTGTCAGATGTGACGATGATCGAATCGGACTTTCAGATGGAGAAGAACAAGGGCAGTAAGAACAGGAGCGTGAACTCAGATCCGGGCATAGACCGGGACCTGCATACCTGATATATGCGGAAGGGTAAGCACAGAATAAGAAGAGTACTGCTCCAAGAAGTTCAAATTAACTCGCACCACATTTTAAGCTATCGAAAGCATCCTCTGTTATAAGCTGTTTTCATTATGAACAATGTGACATGTAGGGCAAAAGTTGCTCCATGGGAAGGAAATGGTTACCATGAAAAACAACAGTCAACAGCAGGGGTAACAGAGACTGTTCCATCCCGCTTCAGTCAAGACAGATGATGATGTCACTGAAAGGAACTTGAGATATAGCATGTAGAAGTACATTTCCTATGAGAATCACATGTGAAAATCAACAGTACTCACATATCAGTAATGTCTGAACTTCAAGCAGAAACTACGGCAATCAATTGAGAAATGAACTCATGCATTCATACATGTGGTCACATGAGAAACATACCGTTCAGCTTGTTCAACACAATGTTTAGACTTTGGAGACTACTTTCCTCCCACCTTAAGTCAAGACAACTTACGGTGACAAACAAAATAAAGTATACTCCCTCCGTCCCACAAAGACTGTTCATTTGGGTTTGTCCTCAGTCAAACCATCTTATGTTTGACCAAGTGTTTACAACGAAAATTATCAATATTTATAACACTAAATAGATATAGTATGAAAATATACTTTATAATGTATCTAAACTTGATACACATCAAAAGTATTGATATAATTTTATATAAATTTAGTCAAACATAAGATTGTTTGACTTAGGACAAACCCAAATGGACAGTCTTTGTGGGAAGGAGGGAGTACATGCGAATGTTTTGTATAAACACATGAGAAAATCCACATACATGATTACTACCATGACCAATAAAAGCATGGTCATATGCATTCATTCATACGGTGAGTTGGTGACACGAGAATAAGAACAAACATAATTAATGTGACGTAGATGGACATAAATAGAAACTATGACAGCCGATGGAGGATTAGAGCATGTTTGGATCACCTTTAGTCTCATGACTAAAATTAGTCAAGCTAAGAAAATTTAGTCACCCCCTGTTTGGAAGCAAGAGCTAAAGTAGTATTCAATTGAGGAGAGATAGAGCAAAAGTATTAATGAGGAGAGAGGAAGAGGGGATTTTAGTCTCTTTTAACTCCTCCACCCCTACTAGTAATTTTTAGCCTCAAGACTAATTTTAGTCCCTCTTTAGCCTCACCTGTTTGGAAGTTTAGCTCTTGCAAGAGGCTAAAATTAGTCAGGCTAATTTTAGTCACCCTGATCCAAACACCCTCTTAGTCATCTGCATCTCATTCATTTGTTCACATGAGAAGCAGTAGCATTCAGTTTGTTCAACAACTATGACAGCCGATGGAGGATTAGTCATCTGCATCTCATTCAAGCAGTAGCATTCAGTTTGTTCGACAAAATTGTCTGGACTACATAGAGTCAGAGACTAGTTTGCCTTCTTCAGTCAAGAAAAGAGAACAAAAGCTACAGCAACAAAAAAATAGAATGCACAGGTAAATGGTACTCGAGTACAAGACCATACAGCAAAATTTGCCAAACATTATTACTAGTAGAACAGAATGTATTAAGAATCTACCATAACCAATAAGAACATGATCTTGTGCATTCATTCATTTGGTCGCATAGAGGCTGATGAGACCACACAATAAGTATTTGGTGTCCATACGAAGTGCACACCTTATGCAGAGCACACATGTATATCAGGATCAAAATATCATTAATAGAATCCTCTCATAACCTCAATCAGTGCAATGATAAAGTTCGAAACATTTTGCGGCGTAAATTTTATTGGATATAGCATGCACTATCCAGAGGCATTTGATGTTTACATTCTCAAAGAATAAGAGGAAAGATATGCATATAAGCACCCTTTTTTTCCCACTCAATCAGCACCCATCATCCATTGGGCAGTAATTGCTTATTCTATCAATTTTGTAACATTGCAATTGTTAACCTAAGGCCCTGTTTAGTTCCAAAAAGGAACTCCCAAATTTACTATGCAAAAAGAAGATTCTCCATCACATCAAAATGTCATAACATGTATGGAGTACTAAATGTAGATGAAATAAAAAACTAATTGTACAGTTTTGTTGTACTCTGTGAGACGAACATTTTGAGCCTAATTAATCAATTTTTGGACAATTTTTCGCACATACAAACGAAATGCTACAGTAGCGCATATTACGAAGTGACATCATACTCCCAAATTCACACTCCCAAATTCAACATCTAAACACGGCCTAAAGAACTTGGTCAACCATAGACCTAGAGAAGTTCATAACGTAGTGATGGTTTACCGGGAGAACAACAACTAGGATCTGTACTGGCATTGCTGGGTGCGCCCTATAAGTGGAAGACATAGGGTAAGATTTTTCATATGTGATGGTGGCAAAAATACAAATTGGTTTCAGTGAGCCATGCAGAGATGTTGAAATTTGAAACGCAACACCAGAGAAAAATCCAAATTTCTAATCAGATATAAGAAGTCAAACAATTTTGGCCAAACTCAGATAGAAATCGACAAGTGCTATGTAACTGAATAATTTCCAAATGAGATTGTTTGATGCATTTTTATGGTACCATGCATGCAGCAGCAAATGTTCAGCCAGAAAAGAAAACCATAATGCAGAAAGATTGGTTTCAATCAGGTTTACTAATTTGATATGATATTCATATTTTCAACTAAATAACCTCGTTACACCAAGGTACAAAGCTACAGCTAGTATACATCGCATGATGATCTGGATATTCCTGAAACCCAAGTTCAATTACCTTACAAAGTTACAAATCGACAAGAGCAACAACAGAGTAAGCATCACCTCAGTTCTGCCTATGAGCGATATAGTAGGCCAAATGCAACAGAGGTGCCGCCTTCTCTTTGTCAAAACCAGCAAGCTGCTCCGTTGCATCAGAAAGCAACTTTTGTGCAAACTCCCGTGACTTGTCTAACCCCAACAACTTAGGGTATGTCGTCTTGTCACTTGCCAAGTCCTTCCCTGCTGTCTTCCCTAGCTCCTCGGACGACTTGGTCACATCAAGTATATCATCGACCACCTGGAACAGAAGCCCTATTGATCTTGCATACTTCCGCAGCCGCTCAATTTGCTCATCCGTGGCACCACCGATGATTGCCCCAATGACCACTGAGGCCTCAAGCAATGCAGCGGTCTTGTGCAGATGGATGTACTCAAGGCGTTCAAGGGGCACAATTTCAGATGTGCCAGTCATCTCAAGATCGACAACCTGGAGAGAGCAGACTGATGCATTTTCAGTAATGATGAAGTACCTGAGAATCTCATTCTTTATTAGAGAGTAATAATTTTCAAGCTCAGCTATATGCAGACAAATAGGCCATCCATATCACCACTCTTAGGAGGATACGCCATATAAAGAATAAAGAATGGCATAATTAGTGCATTGCTCAAATATTGAATTCCTTTGGCTTTTATTCGGTGATGAATGGGGAAAGAAATAGAATCTGATAAACGAAGAGACCTGGCCGGCGACGAGGCCCTCCGAGCCGATGCAGCGCGCGAGCTCCCCAATGGCGCGGACGACGCGGGCGGGGTGCTTGTCCGCGTCGACATCCGGCGGGTAGGAGCCGATGCTGGCCATGTGGTGGAACGCGAGCGAGAGCAGCGCGTCCCCGGCGAGGACCGCGATGGGCTCGCCGAAGACGACGTGGCAGGTGGGCTTGCCGCGGCGGAGGTCGTCGTCGTCCATGCAGGGCAGGTCGTCGTGGACGAGCGACATGGTGTGGACCATCTCGACGGCGGCGGCGGGGCCAGCGCCCACGCCTCCCGGCGCCCGCGACGCCGCACGCGGCGAGCACAGCGCGGGCGCACCCGCTTGCCGCCCGCCAGCAGCGCGTACCGCTCGCTCGTGCAGCGCCGCGGGGGCTCCCCGCCGGGATGGCGGCCGGGGCGCGGCGGCGGCGGCGGCGGGGAGGAGGGGGCCGATGCGGACGCGCGAGGCGGCCAGGGGGTGGAAGGCCATGGCCATGGGTGGCGAGTGGCGAACGGCGATGGGGTTAAGTGCGGGGGGCGGGGGGGTGCGTCGTGGAGATTGGGAGTGGCCCCGAGATGTTGCGGTCTCCTTATCTTAAGGTGAAGGGAAGCTTTGGACATTGGCCTCGGCCCGGCTGGCCGCGTCAGTGGAAGTGGAGTGGCCGCCCGGGGCGGTGGTGTTGCACGGTAACGGTGCGGTGGAACGAGCACTTTTCGCCGTGTCTCGCTTTCCATCTATTGGGACGGGTCCAGGGCTCCAGGCAATTCAGTTTTCAGTCACAACTTACAATTCAGCCTTGTGAAACTTCTTCCATTCAGCGAATTTTTGGGACTATTCAAGCGTAAAGTCCGGGGACAATAATGGCGTTACCTGCAGTTTGTGATAATTGAATGGGCAGAATCTTATCACAGAAAGTTCAACATTTTTTTTCCTACCTTGGGATAACACGAATATGTGGCCGTCCTCCTCCAGTTTGGTAAAAGAAGTCGTTTTGGAAAAGGTTTGAGTCAAACATTGGGAATATAAATCATGAATAACATTTAAGTCGTTGAGTTTGGAAATGTAAAAAATTATATAAATAGATTGATCTTGAAAAGTACTTTCATAAAAGTATAAATATGTAATTTTTCAAGAAATATTTTTATAAAAAAGAGAAGTCAAAGTTGTGCTTTGGTGACCGTGTCGCTGTCCTAAACGACTTCTTTTACCAAACCGGAGGGAGTATAGGATTAGGACCTTACCAAAAAAGTTTTTGGACGTTTTGGTTGTGGAAATTCCAAGAGAAAATCTCGCTTCCTAACAATTATTGAGAAAAACAAGTGGAACCGTTCAAGATTGGGATTGGCATTTTTTTCCCAACTGTCAAATGAAATGTCTCTATTTTGCTACAGACAATGGCACTCTCTCTAGAATTTCATCACATAAATACCGGGAAACCATCTATTGTCCTATTCTAACCGGATTACACTATATGTACTAGCTGTTTTCTACTGTTTAGAAACGTCTATTGACAACAGGTAGTGGCATTCGGATAGAAGGTATGTAGAAAAGATCAAGGTTGTAAAGTGGATGGTTTTTGTGGTATAGTGCTAAAAGTCCGCTAAATGTACAAATTTTTATACTCTTCAAAGTTGGAGAAGGTGCTAGTAGTCAGCTAGTGACTTTATCTATGCTGCTCATCCACACGTTATTGTTTTTATTTAAATAATAAGTTACTGGCAACAACTAGCTAATTATTTATTCATTTTTATATTAAATAGACATAACTAGTAACATATGTTTGATTCTTTTCGAGAATAATTTTTGTTGCATTGTGCCTCAAAAAAACATTATTTACTTCTCACCACTAAAATGCCAACGGTCTCTAAAACTAGGCATCTGTCTATATGTTATAATACTAGTTTGGCTCTATGAAATGGTATAACTAAATTGCTATGAGTAGCGCCTTTTTAAATTCAACACGTTGCTTTATTTACAAACATCTTATTATAAAAATATATATAGTCAANNNNGAGATGTGTATAAGAGACAGATATATATATATATAGATGTATGCAAATGAATCCCTACAATGTCTTCGAACATTCTTTCGCTCAAAAAGAAAAGTTTTCGAACATTGAACCCTAATGGTTAATTTGGTTGTTAGGTGGTTCAATTCCGTGTGGGGATTCTCAAATTGAATGGTGTTAGGTTTTGAGTAGTTTTTTTTAACACCATAAGGCAAGCTTTATTAATCATATAGGACAGTTACATCATGTGCCAAAGCACCCAGGATAAAAACTGGAGATTCCTCAAACCAAGTACAAGAAGATTTATAAATAAAAGCTTGCCTAGCCAAACCATGAGCAACCATATTCACCTCACGGTCCCCATGTTTGATGGAGAGGTTTTGAGTAGTTGATGTTAAAGTTTGTTTCTTACCTTGGGAGAGCAACATAAGGTTGGATCAGATTAGGTTCTCATGACACAATTAGTTGTTTTTTTTTGTGCGGGGTCTTTCATTGGAAACCTCCCCTTTTTTGAAATATTGGCGAGGAAAACAAATGCAGTGATTTTTTGGTCTAGAGAAAATGGTGTGAGCACGTGCGCTGCAAATTCATGCTGCCCAAGGCGATGCATTTTTTCTATACAAGGTTACAAATTTGTTTTTTCTTAATTTCAAAATGTCTCTTTCTTGTTTAAAGTTATTGGCAAAATCACTATCAATTCACGCCGTTACTTGATACTTTCTTCCTTGTTATTTACAAAGTCATCGGGCATAACATCAAATCCACACGGACACGGCCACCACCATTTGTCTGGAAATTCAACATCAAAGTCGCTTTATTTGTTTGCTTAAAAACTATTTTGTCACTTTGTGTATCATATATCTTTAATTCCCATATCACCCCTAACATGCCAAAGGGCATCTAACATTCAACACTAACACTTTACGGTTACGGATACCTAACACTATTCAGATTTGTCGTATTATAGAAGAAGTAGATTTGTATGAGCAGTGGTTTTCAGATACACATTTTGACTCCTTGATTGAGCATATAGCCAGCTCACTAAGAATATTCTCCAACCAAAGAAGCATGGAGCCTATCACGATCCGAAGATGGAACTTCAGAAGAGGCGTGCTCCCTACAACCCGGAAGCCAGAGCCCATCGTGCCATGGTCACAGACTCACAGGTCGATCCCGGGAGAAGGAAGCACGCCAGTGCGCCACCCCCATCCACATGCCAGAGGTGGCCATGGCATGTGATATTGAGATTGGTCCTGGCTTTATCTCGCTAGGCCGGTGCCCGCCTGCCGTCGGCATCCCCGGATGCCGATCCTGCCACGTGCCACCGGCAAAGCCCAACCCAACACCCCCACTCCAGCCACATGCGAGACAGGCAGCTCCGACGAAGCTCACGATGCCGGTGCGGTGCGCGCTCACGTCGCAAGGAATCACCGATTCACACCTCCTCCGGCAGCCAGAACCCGACAGCGAGACCTCAGTGTTTAGTTCCCCCGTCACGTCACCAAACTTCTCAAAATTCTCTTTCCAAACTTCACTATTCACATATTACATCAAATCTCTCTCCTCATACGTGAAAAACTAAACGTGTACACGACAAGACGAATCTTTTAAGTCTACTTAAATCATGATAGAATAATGTTTACCACAAACAAATAAAAAGTACTGGCCAAATGTAACATTTTCACCAAACTCTTCTTTCCACTTTTTGAACTAGACACAACCTTATAAGAAATGCATCGCCGGCTGGAACCTATCAACCCTACCACGGAGGGACACCTGTATTCCATTATATAAGTCTTGTCACCATCTATAACAACACGCCATCACGGAATTGACAATGGCTTAACCACCACACCCTCGCCTGACAAATCCCTAACAAACTGCCATGGTGTATTTCATCTACGTCGAGACCGGGGGGTGGCCGTCGTCGCCTATGGACGCACCACCCCCAACAGGGACCAAAATTAACACAAGTGTAGCGTCGATAGCTTCGAGGGAAGCAACTTGAATCGAGCGAGCGCGTATACAATTACAAAAAGAACAAGAAGAATCAATGGAATCTTCACGGCCGTCGTCGGCTAGCTCTTCATCTCGCCTTCCTCCAGGTCGACCGGGGGCAGGCCGCTCACCCTGGCCTTGAGGGGCACGTCCTCGCCGTCCAGCATGTCGCTCTTGTTCCGGGGGATCGGGGTGGCCGCCTTCTTCTCGGACTCCACGGCCCAGCTGTAGACCACCATGCCCATTACCGCGAGCAGCATCCCGAGGATGTTCTTCACGGTGAGGGCCGAGTCGAACAGGATCCAGCCGAGGATCAGAACGCACACGGTCTTCATGTGCCCCAGGACCTGGAATGAGGTCGCAGAGAACCGCCCGATGCATAGGTACTGGCTCATGTTGCAGAAGACGGCCAGGGAGCATGAAAGCAGTATGAAGAACTGCAAAACGATTACAACATGAGCTGTCAGATCAACACTGCATAATGATGAACAACAGAAACACTGCATTTATCCGCTGCAACAACGTAGCTGCTAAAACTTCTTTCAGCAGTTGGCAATAAAAAAACACAATCAAACACTGCAAAACGATTACAACATGAGCTGTCAGATCAACACTGCATAATGATGAACAACAGAAACACTGCATTTATCCGCTGCAACAACGTAGCTGCTAAAACTTCTTTCAGCAGTTGGCAATAAAAAAACGCAATCAAACTGAGTAAAAGCCCTATATTAGAACTATACAGAGATAAAGCAATCCTTAGGAAGCATGTTAAGCACCATCCGATAACCAAAAGACAAACTGTAGTGATTTGTGACAGTTCCATAACAGAATCAGTTTTGTCTTACATGGGGGTATGGGCAACACAATTTTACTACATGTGGACTACTGACTGGGGTGTTCACTCCAGTAAAATGGGGAAAATGCATACTGTATATCAGTTAGAGAGCTGAGAATGATATCAATGAATTTCGAGTAGAAGATACAGCACTCAGGACAAATAGCATCCATAAAGAAAGTGTACTTTCAAGAAATGAAAATTGTGGCAGAAACGATAACTTACAGTTGCTCCTCCTGAAAAGTTGTAGTTCAACAATGACCGTCCATTGAGGTAGTAATCCACAAAGGGCCCCAGTATGATAAGTGAAATTGCCTGGATTGGTGCCGTTTTGCTCAGCAGCTCAAATGATCCAATGTTGTACTTCTTCTGAAAGGAGCCAATGGTCTGGGAAGAGGAAAGGCACTGTCAGCTAAGCACAGGTATAGAAAGTAACTTCCAATAACAGGTCTTTTCAACATACTACTAAAAAGTTTGAACTCTTCATCTACAGCTTAGAAGCATTAAAGGTTCAGTAATTTTAACAAACTTCAAAGACGACACTTCTGCTACTAAAACACAAACTTCAAAGACCGCATTTTTGTTGATAAACATCATCTAGAGGTAGAAATACAATATAATTTGAAGATGTAACAAGAATAATGTAAAAAAAGAGAAAAAAAACGCTTCAAATTGATTGCTGGTATTTTGAACTTGAAAGATGTATAACAGGCAAACAAAATGTCTACAACAGAAAACGGCAAAAAGTTAAGTACAGTCGTACAGAGAAACATCTACGAAGAGTGCTGCCAATGTGCAGCTTATGATTCATCATATCAACTAAAAATTCATGATATGGCTGAACTGATAAACTTTAGGCACCTTCTTACACAGTGGCCTGAATTATTGTATTTCAGATAGGTGTTACAAAGTTTTGAATTCGATGGGTCCGTGACTTATCACCTAGTTATAGTAACTGCACCTTTGTTTCAACTGGCAAATGACCTATTATAGTGCTTAGGTTACAGCTACAGCAGTAGTGAAGTAATGCCCAAAGCAACTCAATCAATGGTTTGAATAATAGTGGCAGCAGAAAGGGAAGGCATATAACATTATTATCTCATCATAACATATAACATTATTATTAATGACGAACCGAGTACTAAGTAGTAATCTCTAATCAATTTTAACATATAACATTATTATTGACTATACAAGTCTAACCAAATTCAACATATCTCATCATTATTTACCAATATCAGCTTCAAATAAGATCCACAGCTCAGATTCATAATCATGTAATAAAATGACATTGCACAATATCATTATGGCACCCGAAACCTTAACATCGCAAGCAAGGAATGCACAATGCAAAAAGTGTAGCACCAAAGATGGTACTAATAAACAAGGAAAGGAGCTCACAATCTGTTGCAGCGAGGTGCAGAACACAGCGACGCACGCGCAGATGAATCCCTTGGCATTGACCTCGACATCCGTGACAGTGCAAATCCCAACGCCGGCCGCCACGACGACCACCGCGGAGATAACCTTGGTGGTGTAGTGCTTGCTGTTGAGCACCCATTCCATGAGGCAGACCACCGGAATCATGCTCAGTTTGGAGATCTGCACGAATCGTCATCTTGAGCCACACAAGCAACACAGAGGCCGCTAATGGCCGGGCGTAGGCACGCCACGTGTGGAAGCATGGCGTACCTGGTAGAAGCCGACGGAGTTGAGCATGAGGCTGAGGTTCATGCCGGTGATGGAGGTGTTGGCGACGAGCGAGAACCAGACGAGCTCCCATAGCGGGACGTGCTTGGAGACGGAGTAGCCGGTGGCGTTGGAGATCCATCCGACGAGCGCCGTGACCGTGAAGTGGAACCCGGTCAGCGTGGTGGCTGCGCGCATTCGCAAGCAGGGAGGAGGAAAACAAACAAAACAAAGCAGTCAGACGCCGCCATCAGAATCAGATCCGCGAATTCCCCGAGCTGCGGCGGGATCCGGGCTCCAGATCTGTCCGCGGGGGAGGAGAGATGAGGAGGGCGGCGTACCGAAGGCGAAGGCGTAGCCGGACGAGGACATGAGCTGCTTGTTGGCCATGATGATGCCGACGGAGCTGACGACGTTCATCGCCCACGCGCCCACGTCGGACACCGCCGGCGGCTTCTTCTCCGCCTCCATCGCGTCGCGTCGCCTCCTCCTCCTGCTCCTCCCAGCAGCAGCAGCAGCACGGCCTCACGCGAACCCGGAGGAGGCAAAGGGTTCGGTTCGGATGTGCTGCCCTGCCCTGCCCTGCCCGCTGCCGGCCTTGGCGTCTCGGTGCCTCACGCGGGAGGGGCCGCTCGGTTATAAAGCACGGGGGGCGTTGCGTTGTTGCCGCCTAGGCAAGGAAGGGAGGACGGGGAGGGAGGGTTTCGAATTGGGGGCCGGAAGCGTCAACGGCCACGGGGGGCAACGGTGAAAAACGAAACGAATTGGTAGCTACTGGAGGGGGAGGGGATTGGGGGAAAGAAAGACGACGACGGATTGACGGGGGCGGCGACGACAGACTGGGAGAGGACGGCTCCGTGGCTCGGGTGGTGTGGTCGGCTTTGGACTTGGATCTGGGGGGGCCGGGCCGTGCCGTGCCGTGCCGCGCCGCGGCGGATGACGCTTGCTTTTTCCCTGCAGCTTCCGCTCCTTTTGCGCGTCGCGGCGCAGGATTTTATTTTCCTCTCCGAAAACGGCAGGCCCCGCAGCGTGCCCGTTCAATGTTGGAGGCGGAGCACCCGCGACCGGTTCCCCGTTTGCAGCGGTGATTTAGCCAGATTAGGTGAATGACCGAAGCGAAGCCTCGTGCCTTTTGCACTTGTGGTGGCGCGGTACACCTGACCGAAGCGAAGCTCTTGCTTGCTCTTCTCCGGCATGGGTTGTTGTTTCTGCAGCGCGTGCGCTCGCGTGAACTGCGACACGCTACGCTCTTGCGCGACAGACTCTTGTGGCTGCACTACTACACGTCTGCTGGCTGCACCCTGAACCAGGGTGCGGAGTCCCCGGACGAACCTTTCCTGACCCAGCAAGCAAGGGCTCGGAACGCGCCGGGGCTTTTCTTGGCATGGAGGACGCCATATAAAACTGGCCGGCAGATCACGCTTTGTCATAGTCTAGTACTGTTGCTGGTCTACTGCGTACAGTCCAGGCCTCGAGATCCACCGCGTCGTTGTAAAGGAGTCGTGTAGTTTGTCGAGACAGGTTAGATACTCCGTTAACCAGCCCAACTTATAACTAACCAAAGTTAGGAGAGCCGAGGGTGGAATATTCTCTTTGTTGGAGTATTAGGTTACTAGTTTGTTCTGTTTTTTTTTTACTTGAACGAATGTGGTGGCGACTAGAGTGTCAAGACGGCAGCTCTGAACTCGCGGTGAGGGCTCTGCACGCCAATTTTCTGGGATGGAAACACCTCGTGCCACCCGATCAGGCCGTGGAAATAATAGAGGCATCGGACTAGCAATTCAAACATCGTCGTCACCATGCTTAAGAAAATCTCCGCGTCAGAAAGCGAGGGCTCTGGCATCCGATCAGCACCACCGGCGGCGATGATTGAAAACCCAGGCCCAGCCGCCTGCCTCTGCCCACGCTGAAACAGAGTACCGTTCCGATACGCCAGGTTGCCTTTCAGAGTTTTTCATCGTCAGTGATTGATTGCTTGGCCACTGGACCATTGAACCTGTCCGTGAGCCGCTCGGCCGTTGCTCCGGTGATCCGGTCTCCGGGGTTCGGTCGGGATGCAGTCTCGCGGTCTCGCCGTCACCGTGTGCTCTCTGACCGGATCTTGCTGGGGGCTGCTCTGATCCACGTGGCACGGGGGCCAGTTCATTTGACTTGGCAGAGCACACGCTTCGAGCGAGGGCGCACATGCGCATGTTGTATGTACTACGCGGATACATTGGCGCAGAGGCATACTACATGTCTGACGTCTCCAGTAGGGGCTTTGGCCCTCCTGTTCTATTAAAAAAAGAAAAAAAAGGCGTACTACACCTCCAGCTCATGGCTGATCTCTGATTGTGAGAAACTAGACAGTAGAATAACCCAAGCTGTGTTCGTGGTGTTGAAGCCAAATGTAGCAAGTAAAGTATCAAAAACAGAGCTGTTTTACAATGATTGGAGAGGTACCCAGAGGTACCTGAAAGTACCTGATATTTTGGATAAAAAATTAAATTAAATTAAAAAAGGACATTACGGTAATTTTGCTTAATTGGGAACTACGTATTTGTGGGAAGATTCATAGGCGAAAATCATGGGAGGAATCATAGACCAAGCGCCAGTGGAGGAGAAGCAAAGACGGTGAAAAAAATAACACATTTTTCACCACGAGAAATTACCCTTGTGCCCTTTTTTAAATTTTGAAAAAATATTAAATCAATAGTGGGCCCCATCATTTTTTACCTGGTCCCACGAATTTGGTACCTATGGGTATTTAGGTACCTTTGGGTACTTCCTTTGTTTCCACCGTCCGATTTCTCGAAATTGATGGCTCTAATTAATCCCAATCATTGTAAAATTTATCTAAAAACAATGTAGCAAGAAAAGCCCACTGGTCGATTAAAACAATATACTACACCCATGTTGCATTGACCGACGACTTTTCTTCTTTCTATCCCATTCATTCATTCATTCATTCATCACAAGTTGCATTCCTACAGGGCCTTCGATGGCGAGCAGAGACCAGAGAGCCATCGGATGTCGTTAGCTGCTGCCGTGGCGCCGTGATTGGCGATGATGCCTGCCGTCCCTCTCGGCGTCGCGGAGAAGTTCCTGATGGGCACCGACAGGCGACGATGCGTTATTTTTGGTGCCACGGCCGGATTAGTTTAGGTTTTGGCCGTGGCGGTGATGGGCAGCGCCAGGTCCCCACGACTAGGCCGCGGCCCGTGGGTGTGGGTGGCTCGGCTCGGCCGGCGACGGCATCCATGTTCCGGTGGGGCAGGAGAGGAGGGGGCACGGGGTGGGTGCGGAGTGCGAACAAGCCGGCCGCCGATTTGTCTCGTCCCGCCCCGAATCTTGGAAGGGCGTGGACGTGCACGCCGACGGCGACGGGAGGCCAGCTGCTGCAGTACTGCCGCCCCGCTCCGGGGCCTCCGGCCATAAGCGAGGAACAAATAATCTAACGGCTAGCGAAGCAAAATCACTGTGGCCAGTGGCCTAACAGCATTTCATCAAACGAAAAAAAAAGGAAAGCGGAACCTCGTATACATACAAACATGCTACAACGGGTCTTGTGTTCCTTTTCGTACGAAGTTTCATTGTCCTAGGACGGATCTTGGTTCTTACGAATATAGGGGCGAATGCCGCTGTACGAACCGTTGTTTTCGTACCGCCTGAGGTCTCAAGTGTTTGCTTTTGACGAGGGAATGAAAATAAATTGCTCGTAGGGGTCACATAAAAGCTCGTCCGTATGTGTGTTAGCAGGACTGCTTTGTGCTTATGCAATGCGACGGAAATGTTTAGGAGATCTTATGCTAAGATGCTCGATGCATGAAGGTAGGTGTTTAAAGAGGAGCCACGAGCGCAACAGTAAACACAGTACGGCACCGGAAAGTTTGATAGTGAATTTATATGTGATAACCACTTAGTCCGGCCTAACAATTGAAAGTGGACGATTAGCTCGGTAAGTAGTGCTAAATGCCAACTTAGAAGACTACAAGGACGTCTTTTATGGACTTGCTCGGCATCATCGACCGACTCTAGACATAAAGTAGCAGCCCGTGAAGATTTTTCAACGTATCCTACCTACTTCGTCGTAAAAAAAACAGTGAAACATTTCATAACTATAGTCTCTTACTACTATGGAGTTAGCTCTGGACTTTTTTTTAGAATTACACAGTACAATACATACGCTCACACACGTACATACACTCTGCCAATCGACTAATCGTACATGTAACCGGACATGAAACTGGGCCAGTAAGAAGAAGGTGACGACATTTCTCACCAAATCCATATATGGGCCCAATTGTTTGGCCCATTTCAACCACGTTTCTTTTTCGGCCGTCTCCTCCTCTCGCTCGCCTACATTCTTCCAGCTCGGTCCAGCGACAAAACCTCTAGCTCGTTCCCCGCTCTCGCCTAAACCCTCACCTCGCTCCCTCCCCACCTCAACCCCAGCCAAAAGGCGAAGCGGCGGCGGGGCTCATCCTCCAGCTCATCCGCCAGGGGAAGATCGCCGGCCGCGCCGTGCTCATTGCGGGCCAACCCGGCACCGGCAAGACAGCGCTCGCCATGGGCATCGCCAAGTCGCTCGGCGCCGAGACGCCCTTCGCGTCCGTCGCCGCCTCGGAGCTCTTCTCCCTCGACCTCTCCAAGACGGAGGCGCTCACGCAGGCCTTCCGCCGCGCCATCGGCGTCCGCATCAAGGAGGAGGCGGAGATTATCGAGGGCGAGGTCGTCGAGATCTCCATTGACCGCCCTTTATCTTCCTCTGGCGCTGGCGGCAGCTCCGCTGCGCCTTCCGGTGCTACTGCGGCCGGAAAATCCGGGCGGCTCACGCTGAAGACGACGGACATGGAGACGGTGTACGAGCTCGGGGGAAAGATGATTGAGGCTCTTGGAAAGGAGAAGGTGCAGAGTGGGGATGTGATTGCACTTGACAAGGCCTCTGGGAAGGTCACTAAACTTGGCCGCTCCATTGGGAGGTCGCGGGAATATGACGCTGTTGGCCCGCACACCAAGTTTGTCAAGTGTCCTGATGGTGAGCTCCAGAAGCGCAAGGAGGTCGTGCACTGTGTCACCTTACATGAGATTGATGTCATCAATAGCAGGTATCTTCTCAACCCCTTTCCGTCAATTCTTTCATACCTAGATTGTAGGAAGTGCTTAGACAGCTAACAATTTTTATAAACTGAACAATTCTGACAAGCGAGTCCAGGTTCAACATTTGTAATGCCTTGATGTAGTATACAGTGACGTTCAAAGGGCAATTAGTCCTGCAAATTACCACTGCAAGAAAACACACACCAGTACAAAATAATTACCAGCAAGAATTTGTATTTGTACAGACTATGATAATATACAGCAAATCACATTTATCTTGTCTATGCTGACTTTAAGAATCTTAGTAGAGATGTTAAGGGGCCCTATGTCTTGTAAATTACTACAGAAAGGAAACATATACTCCAGGCATCCCAGCAATTTGAAATTCGAGTAAAAAAATTTATATCCCATCAGTTTGAAATTCTACTTGCTTGGCTTGGGACTACCTTGGTTATGCTGAACCTATGCGATGTTTCATCGCTAGCAGCCCATGTTATGTTGCTGTCTTGAAAAGTCTTGCTAACTGATAGAAAAAGTCTTGCCAAAGAGACATTTTTAAAGGTTGCAAGCAGTTGCTAGCTCAACAAAGGACCACTCATCACGGAGTGTTTATTTAGAGTTCACTTCCACTAGTATAGATATAATTTGTAGAAATATTTGTTTTTCCATGTCAACTAATGTTTTGGTTCATTTGGCTATCATTAAACTTATGTGCAGTGGCCACAATCACTTAAATTATATGCTTACCCAAGTCAGAAGCTAGTTTATGCTTATATTTCATTTCTAAAAAAAATTGAGCAGCAACTTTGGTTGATAAGATGTTTTGGCATGCCAATTCTTGATAGATGGCTTAAAAGTGCATTCAGAAGTAATTCAGATTTAGAAATCCTAATCTGTTTTGGTACTGGATACTGCTCCCAAAACAAATCTAGCACTTTAGTGAGGTCAATTTGTCATCATATTGGTTAATTTAAGTTAGAACTGAGAAATATTTGCTGTCTATTTATCGAAGCTCCCGTAGTCCCATGATATGCCTAGCATCAGAATCCCAGCAGAGGATGCTTTCCCTTCCCACAGTTCAAATGCACTATTTGGCCCCACTTTCGTTTTCAGGTTCATATTTCAGCAACTATTATCAATTGCAGCTTATTGGTTTTTGGTATATCCATTAGGCTGAGGGCTGGAATCTATCTTTACTCTCACAAGAAGTCCCAATCCCACTGGATCATCATGAAATAGAATTTTACCTACAAATCTTATCATCCACAGAGATTTTCCATTATGTTGGAAAAAGATGATCCACTTAGATAAGATATATAAATCTGGTGGACATTAAATTAGGAAAACAATTTTAACTATAACTGCAATTGTGCCACTCAAATAGGACCACTTTTCCATTAGTCCTGGTAGAGAGGATGCTGTGTTATCCAGTGTACAATCTGAGCAAAGAAAGGGCCTGAGTGTACAACCTGATCAAAGAAAGGGCCTGCTAGGTCTTGGTTGAGCTTCCAGTGTTGTGCATGGATGCACTGCTAGAGGACATGGTCCATGAAATTAAGTTACCTTATTGGTACCAGTTACCATTTGCCACATGTTAGAAGTATTGTGTGTGTATAGTGCATATGTAATGTAAGGTCCCATGCTCAGACTGCAAAGGTATTTTTATTTTACACCCACATATAATAAGCTTCTTCAACAATTGTTGTCTATAGCTGATCTCAATGGCTCGATGCTATATTTTTGCTGATCTTTACTGTTGAAATCATTGCATAGGTATGTAGAGGATATTTTTTGTTGGGGTTGCATTTAGATTCCCCTCTTTGTGTAAAATCCTCCCATACTTGTAGGTCATAGGTCACAAAGTTTACTGTGTTCATGTGTAATTTGCTTGTAGTGTGAAAACTAGTGTCCCACCGTACTTATTTCTGTTATCTTGTTATGTTCTGTCCAGGACACAGGGTTTTCTCGCACTTTTCACTGGTGATACTGGTGAAATTCGTGCAGAGGTTCGGGAGCAGATTGACACAAAAGTTGCAGAGTGGAGAGAGGAAGGAAAAGCTGAGATTGTCCCTGGTGTTCTATTCATTGATGAAGTCCACATGCTAGACATCGAGTGCTTCTCCTTCCTTAACCGTGCACTGGAAAACGACATGGCTCCAATCCTAGTCATCGCAACAAACCGAGGGATCACATCCATCCGCGGGACAAACTACCGGTCACCGCATGGGATCCCACCAGACTTCCTCGACCGGCTCCTGATCATCACGACGCAGCCCTACACGGAGGATGATATCCGGAAGATCCTGGACATCCGGTGCGACGAGGAGGATGTGGAGATGTCTGCTGACGCCAAGGTCCTGCTCACCAAGATCGGCGTCGAGACCTCCCTGAGGTACGCAATCCACCTGATCAATTCCGCGGCGCTGGCCTGCCAGAAGCGCAAGGGGAAGGTGGTGGAGATGGAGGACATCAGCCGGGTTTACCAGCTGTTCCTTGACGTGAAGCGGTCGACGCAGTACCTGATGGAGTACCAGAGCCAGTACATGTTCAATGAGGTATCGGGGGAAGCAGATGGAGGGGATGCGATGCAATCCTAGATGAATTTCTGTGTTACAAGGTGGCTGGGTTAGCATGTGCTGCGTCGTGTATTTCGGATGCTTCTTGCTCGTTTAGGTTGCTGTTACCCTGAAGAGGCGTGGTGTACTGGTGTTTGGGCGATGAACTGTGTGTTAGCTGCTGTAGGTGTCGATGCAATTCAATGGATCGTGTCAGTGAACGGGAATTCATCCTAGTTAAGTGCCGTGATTTGTTTAAATCTGTGTCACAGTCTCGTGCTGTATTTGTATTCGAACAACACTTTGCCTCTTGTTACAAAAATCACGCCGACTTGGGGCAGGTGTCCGAGTGAGGTGTGAGTCGTGTGACCCGTGTGTCAAGTGCCATGCTCCAACCATGCACGTGCACGGAGAAGGCTTTTGTTTTGTGGAACGGGCTCCTCCCGCGGACGCCTGCTGTTGGTCCTTGATGCCCGGCGCAGTACCCCAGCGGCCGGCGACGCCCGCACGTCGCACATTCGCACAGAAGGGAGGAGCTGTGCCACCCCCGTCACGGCTCACGAGACGAGATAGTAGTAAGCGAATCGCATTTCGCAAGGCACCAAAAAGCGATTACTCAAGGCACCAAAAAGCGATTACTCAAACCGATGAGTTCTCCAGAGCGGGGCACACGCCGGCGGTTCCTCAACCCTCCCCATTCCGAAGGGCCCCTTCGTTTATTGCTCTCCCCCCGTGCACGGACGCACGGTGCCACAGGCAGGCAGCACCCCCAGGCGTGATCATTGATCCCCGCCAGGCCGCCACGCGCCCACGCCACCGTCGGTCGGTCGGGTCCCGCGTCCTCGGCCCCCGCTCGCCGTTTCCGGTCGCCCCCACTCCCCGCCTCCGGTTCCGTGAGAGTTCGGCGGTCTCGCGGCTTGGGGTCAGTCACGGGCAGAAACTGCTCCCCTCCACTCCCCGCACCCCCATCCTCCCTCACCACTCCCAACCCCAGCGCTCAGCGCCACCGCCGCTCCGCTCCGCTCCGACTCGGCGCTGTCCTTCCGGATCCGTCGTCCTTCCGCCGGCGCCATGGAGTCAGGCGATTCCAACTCCGCCGCAGGTACAGTACAGCCACTAATCCCCATGCTCCTCCTTCCTCCGTTGATCGAACTGGACCGCTCACTGGGACAGCTCGATCGCGCAATCGGGGGCCCATCGGATTCTCCCGGATCGCCCGTGTTTGTTGGTCGGCGGGCGCTGAATCGCAGTGCCCCCCAGTTGAGTTCGCGTTTGCGCCATTACCTGGACCGATGCGGCGGCCTTGGTGTCCCTCTTGTCCTTTTGGCCGCCGAGTTCCAATAGTTGTATATGTTATTGGATTGTCAGTTCAACTTACTTGCATTGGTCACCACATTCCTGATATTTATTTTGGTCTGGGTTTAACAACTGAAGGTGAACACAACTTTGATGGGGATGGTCAAGCTCGTGTTACCATTCCCTGGGGCATTATCAGTCCATTTGAGTCAGTTATGAGCCTAAGTGGTTGTTCTGGTGGTGGAGGCCAAAACCATGCAAACACTTAGATGTGGGTGGTTTGGTTTAACTGAGAATGCTGAATAAGACAATAGTAAGTTGATCAAGCTAAAAGGCAACATAATGAGACTGAATAGCTTACTAGCCCGAGACGCACCGTCTCTTACCTGTAGTCATATCTGACTAAACTCAGATCCTTTACCGTGTTCTACTCAAGAATCCATGATAATGTGCATGCTCATAGACATCACACTTAAAAATGAAGAAATTGTCTAGTGTAAATCAATATTCTATATTTGAGGTCATAACATGATATCTCAGCACATCAGGATGTTGGGTTGATTTAGATTCTGGGGGATATGAGGAGATGACACCAAAATGCTTCGCACGAGGAGCTAGTGAGTTAGCAACAAGAGATTGGGTTTGTAATAGATACTTCGTCAATTATATTTTTGAATCAGAGGAACATGAGTTTTGCCAATGAAATTGCACTGTGGGAAGTATGTCTTAGTTGACCTAAGAACGTGAACTGTGACCAAAATGTGCGCAACTGCACATTCGTTGATCCATCCAGCCCAATATTGTTTCATTTCATTAACTATCAAGTGTACTTATTTTATCTTATAGTGGTGGTTTATCTTTCATTGCACACTATACATTTGAAGTGAGCTTTTTGCACATTGTAATCTCTGGTTCATAACAAGCAATAGCTTTTTACTAGCAGTGAGAAAGACTTGTGGCTAAAATTCTATTTTGGAAGTCTGACTACAAATCCTTGTCCTTTGTGCGATCACAGGAGGGAAGACCCAAAATGCTTCAGTACCCCCTGTTGAAGGTGTAGCTGGAGGAGGGACTAGCTATGGATGGGTGGATGGAGGCTTACGGGGTACAAGTCTGGGTGCCGGTGTGATTGATCCTACGAAAGTACACTCAGAAGATCTTTTGCATGTCTGGTCTATGCCCAGCACAGCAAACGTTAGCCAACAAGAAGCACCTCGACCTTTAGAGAAAGTAAGTTGTATTACATTTTATGGGCACTGGTTTCTTGCTTTTGCGTGTCAGTATAGATAATCTATTAGTTGTGAACTGTGATGCTGCTGATCAAATTTGTTTTCCTGAATCTATTTTTCATGGTCCAAATCTTCTATTTTGTTGCTTATTATGTAAAATGTGATATTGCATTTTCAACTGCAATCAGATTAATTGTGCCTTTTTTTCTCGAATAAGTAAGAGAATGTTCCTTCCCAGAAATTTTCAAATGTTATGTTTTCCTTTAGGTCAACCTTCTGGCAGCAAGAAATGAAAGAGAAAGTTTTCAAATTGCTTTACGCCCAAAGGTTTCATGGGCTACTTCAGGTATTGCAGGGTCCGTGCAGATTCAGTGCACCGATCTCTGCTCCTCCTCAGGAGACAGGTTTGTTTGTTTAAAATTTAGAACATCTTTACTAGGGGAGAGCAGAATTTGCACAGTGCTATTTCAATGATTATAACAGTGTTGTACCAGGTTAGTGGTTGGTCAATCCATAACTTTGCGACGTGTGGTGCCTATCTTAGGTGTACCAGATGCTCTTGTACCTATTGATCCACTCAGTCCTCAAATAAGTCTACACCCAGGGTACTGCTTCTGTGCTTTGTAGTTTGAATAAGTAACTTATAGCAAAGTTTTTCCCCTTAAATAAGTGCAGTTTCACTTTTGCTTGTACAGGGAGACAGCTGCAGTATGGGTATCATTAAACGTTCCATGTGGACAACCGCCTGGTTTATATGAGGGTGAAATATTCATTACTGCTGTTAAGACAGAATTAGAGTAAGCATTTTCTTGCTGCTTTCTATCTTTGTTGTCTTATAAATTAAAGTTGGCTTTAGGCTTACAGAAAGTAAACAACAACCAAACTGACTCCATCTTATTAGGAATGCTTCGTCACAAATGTGAATTCTTAGTCATATTGCACAGAAAGAACCCATCTTATTAGGAATGCTTCGGCACAAATGTCAATTCTTAGTTATATTGCTGACCCCAAGTGTTCAATTATATGTCAGAGCAAGAGATGCCATTAAACAGTTTCTATATGGATATTTCAGATGTAGTTGGTGGAAGGATCACTTTATAAGTGATATGAGCTATTTCTTAAAATGTTCTACTTGAGATGTCAAATTGAGAGTCTTAACTTATTAAGTGTACCTACTTATATACTATAGGTACCTTTTCTAAAAAATCTGGAAGGATTCAGGTCATGAAACTATGAAACAATCATGTTATTGTAAAGAAATAGTTTCACGGTGCTGTTAAAATAGAATCCCAAGTGTCACAATATGATGTGGAGACAAGTGCCAAGGTGGCATTTATATTTGATTTCTGGATTATTCTTATTTACTGACTTATTTTCTGGCAGCAGTTCCAGAACTGAATCTCTACCAAAACCTGAAAGGTACAGGCTGTATAAAGAATTAAGAAGTTGTCTTGACATCACTGAGCCCAGAGACTACTTGTCACCAGCGGACATGGTATTCTGCTCTGATAAATATATTCTTTAGGATTAGCCTTATTATTTCTTCCCCCTAATAGTACTATAACATTTAGGTACAAAGGCTAACATCAGCTTCTACCGCTCTGAGGAGGATGTTGGATAATCCAGCACTCCAGGACTGTCAAGAGAATAATGGATTTGGAGACATGATGGATGAAGATGCTATGAACAATGTTTCAGTTCGTTTGAAGTTAAGCCTTACTGTTTGGGATTTCACTCTCCCAGTGACACCTTCGCTACCTGCTGTTTTTGGTGTATCCTGGCAATATTTTCCTTTGATATGTTACATTTCCATTTCTGCACTATGCAACTGTTATGGGCCCGCTTGGATCAGCAGGCCCGGCAGCAGCAGAATGCTGTTTCATGGATGCTTCTGCCCTGGCCTTTCTTCATTGATGTAGCATGTAGGGTCTACCAATGACTTGCTTTAGGATGTTTGAGCTTAATTTTGTTTTTGACAAATTTTGATGTAGGATTTGGAAATTAGAGTTCGGTTTGTGCTTAGGAAAGTTGAATTTAGGAAAGGATGTATCCTTCTTTTTTTTTGCGAGATAGGAAAGGATGTATCCAATCTATACGGATTCCATCGATAAGGTTTGGTTGCTCGTCAAGTTGGGGTCCCTATATAGCAAGGGCCAAATACTTCAATTAAGAAATAAATGGAGGTTCTCATCTCTTGACCCCTTGCTCCATTTACCTACACCCCCTCCCGCACATACTATCGCCACCCTCGTCGGCAAGAATGGAACATTAGCAACATCCAGTCCCTCATCCACACCGCGCTTGGCTAGAACTTCCACAATCCTCCCCCAACTAATCACCTCCTGGGAATCAAAACCACAATGTTTAGAATGTATGGTTGAATTTTCTATCAGTGTTTTGTTGCAGCTTCTAAGAATTTAAATTTGAATTTTAATCATATGGATGTGTTCTCCTTTGACTATACCTTAGATCTCTGAAACTGTCATTGAAGATCGTTTCTGTTTGGAGCATGGCACCGAAGGATGGTATGATGCACTGGATCATCACTTTAGGTGGCTCCTGCAATATAGAATTAGTCCATATTTCTGCAGATGGGGTGATAGCATGCGCATTCTAGCATACACATGCCCTTGGCCTGGTAATGCTTAGGTTTATTTATTTCTATCATAAGAGAATATGCTGCTTCACTGTATCATCATGTGTGATGTTATTTTCTACTCTTTCTTCTTCCATTTTAGCTGATCATCCGAAGGCTAATGAATATTACTCGGATCCAAGATTAGCAGCATATGCTGTACCCTATGCACCTATCCTATCAAGGTATTGCTTTGATCCTTCTAAATTTTATATCAATTTACTCAGCTTGTTATATTAATTAATTTGGCTCCTCTTTTGACAGTACCGATGCTGCGAAAAATTCCTTGAGGAGAGAGGTTGAAATCTTAAAATCGAAGCCTCATTGGTCGAAAGCTTACTTCTATTTATGGGATGAGGTGCGTTATTTACTCTGCTATATGTCTTGATTCCTGGGAATACCCATGCAGAGGCATGGAGTAGGGCGTTACTTCTGTAGTTATTGTTATGGGTTCAAACCTCCACTCTTCTTAAATCGAAGATACAGAGGTACTCCCGTGAGTTCTCCTTTTACGTTTATGCACGTCTAGTGGACATGTTCCTGCAACAGCAAGTTCACTAAGCGTGTACTGTGCCTTCTGATCCCATTTCAACTTTCAGGTCCAAGTAAGACCTGCTTAACTCTACTATGTTGAATCTTGGAACTAGATGTTATCATTAATAGCAATTAGCCTATTGGAGGCTATATCATTTGTCTAAATGTATTTTTTCCTTTATTTTTTCTGAAAGAAAATATATGATTTTAGGCCTTTCTGTCTAATTTTGTTGATGTTCTGTTGCTATGAATTACATCAAGTCCTGCATAAAATAGTAGCTGTTGGCATTAACTCCGATAATATTCCCTCCATTTAATTATAAGGCATGCTTGCATTTGAACAGTCAAACCTCGTAATCCTCAACCAATAATTAGCCTCATAAGATATAAAACTTGTAATACGAAAATGGTATCATTTTATTTACATTTGAAAGTACTTTCTTATGCTTATTATTTTGTTGCTACGAACATTATTATACTATAAGCGAAATTAGGATTCAAATTCTAGTTTTGGAGACTCTGATGAGTCAAACCACGCCTTATATTTTTCAATTGAGGGAATATACAAATAGAAAGATGGTTAGGGAATTACAACCGCAATTAAAATGTGCAACAATCATTATAGATCAGTGAATACAAGTGGTAACGGTGAAGGAAACTTGTGTATGCACTGCCTCTGCACAACTAACCATTGCTTTCTATGCCCCTAGTGTGCAATGATTGTTGAAGAAAACTTTGTTGTTCAAATTTCTTCTTTTCTTCTTAAACTACCCTACAATAATCTTACAATTGTTTTCAACTTTTTCAGCCATTGAATGTGGATCAATATGACATGATATGCAACATCTCTAATGAGTTACGGTCATATGCACCTGATGTGCGAATCTTAACTACTTACTATTGTGGTGAGTATAAGGCAAAATTCTGAGGTCCTTTTATTGATGAACACCTCTAGTTAGGAAGATACTTTCATACTTCAGGTTGTGTTCAGAACTGTACACTTTTCTTTATATTTTACCTGCAGCTTAATTTATCACTAGTTTACCAATGTCTGTCACATTATATTATTCTGTAGTGTATATGATGGGAAAATGGATGCAGTGGTCAATGAAAGCTAGATGTGCACATATGCCACAGTGAATTAATATAGAGTTAAAGACTAGCATTACTAGTTACAGCATGAGGTTTACTGTGTTTATTTATGCTTATGAAATGAATTCATAAAAGTGACAAGATTTTCATTTTTTGGTTCACCTTTCTGGTGTAATATTAGTGTTAAGTTCTGGAACTTTAGATGATTATAACTGCAGAAGCCATTGCGGTTGATAAGTTCGAATTTCTCTAGCATAATGATAACTGTGTCCTTATAATTGGAGTGGTCTGTGTAGGTCCAAGTGGTTCTGAACTGGCTCCTTCTACATTTGAAGCTTTTGTGAAAGTTCCAAATGTTCTGCGTCCGCACACGCAGATCTTTTGCACAAGGTATGCGCTGCTTCTGGCTTATTTTTGCATTCTACTAAGTTGCTAAATTTTGTGGGTATGGCTTTGAAGGTTGCGCCAACACATACATGTATAGCCACAACACGATATGTACATGTTTTTGTAGATATGTTGCACCTTTTATTCAATTTCATTTGTCTTATATACTTGTTCTACTAGCGTAACAAATAAGATCCAGATTGCTAATGTTTTATCAGAATCTTGCACCATTGGCATACAAATCCTGGGGGTGATGACCCTAACTATCCAATTGGACAAGGTCTAAACAATCAATTTTATCATGTTACGGAAATTAGACTAAAATAGATAGAACTATCTATCCTGTGTGTAAGAGAACAAAATTTCCCTTCTCATGAGTCATTGGTACTGCAATCATGTAGCACTGTAATCTGATGGAACTTAAAGCTCCAATACATGTTGGGGATGTGCTGTCACTGTGTTGATGTGGCATGTGTCACAGAGGCTAGTAAAAACATTGGTGGCTTTGTACAAACTAATGATAATGTTATACTACTTCAACCTTGGACTAATAAACCACTTCGGTTATTGCTTTATTATCTTCTTATACAGTGAATGGGTTCTTGGCACGAGAGAGGACCTAGTGAAGGATATTGTTGCTGAATTGCGACCTGATCTTGGTGAGGTAAGAAGGTTCTATTCCTCCAAAATAGTAAATTCGTAAACCTTGGCTTTTTTAATTGCATTTTAAGCACATACCATCTGAGTAAGGTAATTGGATGATTGTCTCAAAAAAAAGGTAATTGGATGAGAGCGCACACATTTCATACATTTTGTGAACTATTTTTGAACAATTCCTCGTGACATTTCACTGTCCCTTTTCCTTTTGTTGTTTCTATGCTCATCTAGTGCTCAAACATGGGCCCTTTATATCTAGTATGGGCTCAAACATGCTCGTTGTGGATGGAAACCAAGAAGGAAAGCCTTTTCTTGATGGCAATGGACTGTTTTCCTTGTTTTTGTGATTATATAGCCTTCGTGATTTCTTTTCTTGGTTGATATATTTCTTTAAAAAAATTATGAACTCCCTTGCATGAGGAAGTTCTTATATGTTGAGTACAAGCAGGACTATGCATAGTTACGATATATATGGTTATGTTACATACGTACTATTATCGTTTTTTTAGTTACTGCAATCTGCCCTTAAGCATACTTCCTGTTTCCAGATTGTGCTACAGCCTACTTTTTCCAAATTGGATGCCTTTTTCGGTAGAGTGCAGACCATGCCAACTGTCCTGGTCAATAATATTTGGTTTTTGGTCTAAATGTTTTTTGGTTTTTCTCATTTAACTTGTACTTGTTTATTTGCCACTCAAGCATGGACTTATCAGTTATCTTTAAAGTTTTTTATCTTGATGGGCTTATCTGGATCGTATTTAGGAGTGGTGGACATATGTTTGTATGGGCCCTTCTGATCCTCAACCAAACTGGCACCTTGGAATGCGTGGAACCCAGCATCGGGCAGTGATGTGGAGAGTGTGGAAGGAAGGGGGGACTGGATTCCTTTATTGGGGTGCCAACTGCTATGAGAAGGCAATGATTCCAAGTGCTGAGGTATGTTGTGGCATGGAAAGCGTCTTTATATAGTGGCCTGTCATAATTACATGGTCAGATTATTTCCCTGGCTGATGTAAACACCACCCAGTAATATCAACCTCTTAGTATCTTATTTTGTACACGTCCCATGTTGCAAGGCTTGCAGTATGCACGGATAGGTTTGCATGCTAGCCTTTGTGGTAAATGATGTAACTTCAGAGAAATATTAATCAATAAAGGCCTTGTGTCAAAGCTACTTCAGTAGAATGACTGTAATCAAGTAGGATGCTTTAGGGTGCTCATGTTGTTTCTATATATGATAGAGAAAGCAAGACTATATTTGAACAGATTGGTTGTTCATGATATCTTTTTACTTCAGCATTGAGACAAAAGCCAGCAAATATGCAAGTGGCTAATGATTCTTGTTTATAATGTTTTGCGGTCTGCGGATACATCTTAGTTTAAAAGTTCAATTCTACTCTTGGTTTTGGAACTAATGTACAGAGTTTGTGTTTTAGTCCAAATATTATGCATTTAATGTTAGAATATACCATTTTGCATTCTTAAATCATACACCATTGTTCTGGCTAAGTTCAGCTCTATGTATTCTTAAATCATACACCATTGCTCTGGCTAAGTTCGGCTCCACATTTGTAAGCATCCTTCATTTCTGATTCTCAAATGTGGTGCCACAGATCTGTTTCCGACGTGGCCTTCCTCCTGGCGATGGGGTCCTGTTCTATCCTGGTGAAGTGTTTTCTTCGTCACATGAACCAGTTGCATCCACCCGACTAGAGCGCATTCTCAGTGGCATGCAGGTGATAATTTTGTTTAGAATGATTTTTTAAAACAATTCTAGCTTTTCATTCTTTGAGTTTAGAGATACTCATATCAAAAGTAGCCTGAGAACTTTATCTGAATTAGATTTCCTGTCCTACCAAGTTTTTGTAATTATACTCTGGATTTTCAAGGTTCGTCTAGAAGCATGCTAGGAAGTGACCCCAGTTGTTCAGTTCCATTGCCCGGCTCGCAGGGATAGGGCAAAGTAGAAAGTGTACCTATACGGCTGCTCGCTGTGGCCCTATGTTCACTCACGGCTGTTTATTTATCATTGCTTTTCAACGCAGGACATCGAATACCTCAAGCTTTATTCTTCACGGTATGGGAGGGAGGAAGGCCTGGCCCTGCTCGAGAAGACTGGCATGTATCTTGCCCCGGATCGGTACACACTAGATCATGGACCGGTAGATGTGATGCGTGGTGAGGTATACCGCACGTGCAGGTCTTAGAGCACGGGGCCTGCCAGAAGTTCATGGCCGTTCCGCTTAACGCCTTTGTTGCTGTGTTGTATATGGTGGTGTGTTATGTTGTCTACTCCCGTATTTAGCGATATTAAACTTTGTTAGGGAAGCCTGGCTGGTGCATCTTTTCTGCCTGTTTTGCCCGGATGATAATCTCTAGTGGTTTTCGATTTTCATTCGTCGAGTGGCGTAAAGTCCCGGTGGAAAATTGCGCAAAGATGTACAGCTGGTCCAGGTTAGAAAAGGCCCAAGGTCTGGCCCGGAGACAAGGCCCAGGCAGCTACGGGAAGCGGGCCCTATCCGCTGCAATAGGATTGACGCGAGATTCGCGTTTCAGGCTCTCAGCCTCTCGATTCCTCCTTCCCCAGCCGCTTCCATCCGAGCGACGCTGTACCCTACGGCTTCATCGCTGTGTCGGTGAGTCGCGTCGCGTGCCCTACACTCCTTGCCGCGCTAGCCCTACGTCCCTACCCCATCTGTGGAAGGGGCAAAGAACCTGATGTTGAAATATTCTCTTGCTAGTTGTTACCTTCCTCTCTTTTTGCAATTTGCAGCGCAGGTTAGCCTTGAAAAGGCGAATCCAATCGAGGTTCACTCTGGTGACGATTCCCCGTCTCGCGCGACGGACACGGACGCTGACGCTGCCGCCGGCCCGCCGCGATGCCCCGTCCCTTTCGAGGTCGGTAGCGCCATGGCCCGGCGCGGCGAGCTCCGGACCCAGGCCCAGGCCGGGAGCCCTCTCCCGTCTCAATAACATACGTTATCCTCGCGCGCGTCATCGCAGGTAATAAGCTTCCAAAAACAGGGTGGTTTCTGGCTTTCAGCACAGGCGCGCGGTCGCTGTCGCCCATCCACCCACGACGATTTCCTCCAAACATGTCCGCCCCTTCTGTCTGCGGTCTGCCCTGAAATCGAAGAGAGAGAGGCTGTGTTGAGTTCCCCATCCCATCATCAAAATTCCTAAAATTCTCTCTCCAAACATCACTATCCACCTATCACATCAAATCTCTCTCCTCATGCATGAAACACTAAACGTGAGTAAATAAAAAACTAATTACATGGTTTTAAGTACACGACGAGATGAATCTTTTGAGCTTTGTTAGGTCATGATAGGACAATGTTTGCCATAAACAAACGAAAGGTGCTACAGTACGCTACAGTGTCCGATGTGATATTTTTTTCAAACTTTCTCCTACACTTTTTTGGAACTACAGCCAGAGAAGAAAGATCTTTTTCCATGTCGCAAAAATTTCCATCCAGAATTCCAGATGTGTGTGGTGCTACTCAATTCCGCAAGTTGCACCGGCATGTCTGGCAGACAAAACTGTTGCGGTCTTAAAGGGGATACTGTTCTCCCGTTCAAAAAAATAAAGGGGATGCTGTTAAACAGTCGATGCCCTGTTCTTGCAACATTTATCGGCAATGGATCTCTCTTTTCGGATTTAATTTTCACCTGTTCCTTTTGTGGGATAAGGTTATCTGAGTGGACCGCAGATCTCGAGCCGATTCGGGTGATCAGGGAGTGAGCGCAGGCCATGGGCCACTCTCTGGTCGACTGATCTCATCCAGCAGTGCCGGTGCTCAGCTCTGACCAGCAGCCGTCTTGTGAATTGTGATCACAAGTGTAGCGTCGTGGTACACCAGCGTGGCAGCGTGCGCGCTCTGCCCGTTAGCTCATGGTCTCACCTGCGGTTACTGTGCTGCGCTGGGCCGGCGCTCCGGTCAAATCGGTTGCCGCCGTACGGCCAAACTAACGTGGAGAGCCCATCGGAGCTCCTTGCCTCCTAGCAGCTGCAGATTCTCGCTCGGTTGCCTCCTTGCCTGGAATGGAAAGAGAATGGATCATCGCTGCTCATGACTCTTGACTCGGGATGCAGTTTTCATCAGTGAAAACGATTCAGTTATCTTCATTAAAACAGGGGAGAACTCAGCTCAGTGGGAGGCCAACACGTAGAAGCTTGAATCATGGCATTGGGGGTTACCTGAAAACGACTCTCTCCCCTGTCATCTCGTCGACGGGGCACGGCGAGGCGATCGATTCCACTGAATCATTGGGGCGGCGCATATGCTCCATTTGTCTCCTCCTGCTTGGACGTAGCATTTATCCGCTCCTTTTGTTCCGGAGCTGAAAGCTTTCTCTCCCCCGGAGAGAGCGGGATCGGTAATTCACCTGTTAAATCACCAGATTGCCCGTTTGAGTGGGATGAAATCGATCGCCTTATCTCCCAACTCTTTGCTTGCTTGCGCTATATAATGCAGTGCAGTGCAACGGTTTAGATTAGGACATTGTGTTGGTGGCGATTGATCGGGACATGGGTGCGAGCTTTTTTACAGTCCAGACATTCAGGTGGGGGAGCTTTTGAGCCAGCAATTTCGCATGGCCCCTTTCTATCGTAAACGGAAATGGCCGTAATGCCCAATGCAGCACACGACACAAGGAGCAGGGATGCCTTTTCGTGGAGTGGACCACAAGTAGAATGGCTAACCTGTGCTGTGGCGACTCATCAGGCAATGTGAGCGTGGGTGTGAGTGAGTGAGTGAGTGAGTGAGTGAGTGAGAGAGCTGGAACGGAGGAAAAACAGAGAGACCACCCAACCATGCGCAATAGACCACCGGATGGACCTCAGGGGTGGCCTTTTACAGCTGGTTTTGCTTGTTTTATTCATTGGAAGTAATTCACGGTACTGCATATCCTAATAAAGAAAGGGCACGAATGGAATCCTTCACGGTGGTTGTGATTTGAAACGAAAAGGAGTGAATGGTACGTGGGCGTGTATTTTATGCACTTGTTTGTCACGCTGCACCATTCGATCCACCGCCCGGCTAGAGTGGTAGGAAAGCTAGTGAAAAGGAAATGGAAGAAGCTAGTTTTGTACTATTAGCTTAGCCAGTTGTAAAAGGAACAAAGGCAGCAAAAAGTATACGATTCAACCTAAGATATATGTAACGGCCAAAAAAAAACCTAAGATATATGTAAACTCGTACTACGTGTGACAGCTTCTTGTGTACAAGATGGGCGCAAACGCTCTGCCCATTGTCGGCACTTACCTTTCTCTAACGGAAGAAGTTGACGGCTCATTCTAATCGGGAATTTCTGTTGTTTCTTTGTCACCTCTTATCGCCGTTAACACATTCTCATTTAATGAAAAATAAATTATATTGGAATTGAAGACCATTAGCCAATTGAGATTATTATGGCTTTGTCGTAAATTCCCGAAAAGGGTAATGATGAGCGAAAACAAAAAAAAAGGAGCAATTAAGCACTAGAAATTGTCAAATAAAATCCACCCATAAATAAACAGTAAGAAAAAACAAAGGCCCTTGTATAGTAACTCTAGTGAACCCTAGCTATTCCAAAAGGAACACATCAAATCCTGGCGCTAACCATGTGACCGGAAACAGCCTACATTTGCTCTTGCTCCCTTCGAAAAGTAGTAAAAAAGTGTAAAGAAAAGAAGCGGTCAGAAAACCCACACACCATCTCATCTAATCCCGGGGTTGGGTTTGCTTTACCACCACTTCCCTTCCCTTCCCTTCCCCTCCCGTGCACGGCGGCGGCAGATCCCAAAACGCAAGAGGCCGGTCTCCGCGCCGTGCCTTGCGACGGCGGCTAGAAACCGAGACGAAGAAGATATTCGCACGGAACCCAACCCGACCCAACCCCGCGGTGAAATTGCCACTTGTTGGTAGCTCTGGCCTTTCGTTGTCCCGACCACGCCCCTTGTGTTCCAAGAAGATAAAGGGCTGGCAGAACAATCCTTCTGTCTGCGGTCTGCCCTTGAGGAAATCAAAGAGAGTGAGAAGAAAGATCTTTTCCATGTCGCAAAAATTTCCATCCAGAATTCCAGATGTGTGTGGTGCTACTCAATTCCGCAAGTTGCACCGGCATGTCTGGCAGACAAAACTGTTGCGGTCTTAAAGGGGATACTGTTCTCCCGTTCAAAAAAAATAAAGGGATGCTGTTAAACAGTCGATGCCCTGTTCTTGCAACATTTATCGGCAATGGATCTCTCTTTTCGGATTTAATTTTCACCTGTTCCTTTTGTGGGATAAGGATATCTGAGTAGACCGCAGATCTCGAGCCGATTCGGGTGATCAGGGAGTGAGCGCAGGCCATGGGCCACTCTCTGGTCGACTGATCTCATCCAGCAGTGCCGGTGCTCAGCTCTGACCAGCAGCCGTCTTGTGAATTGTGATCACAAGTGTAGCGTCGTGGTACACCAGCGTGGCAGCGTGCGCGCTCTGCCCGTTAGCTCATGGTCTCACCTGCGGTTACTGTGCTGCGCTGGGCCGGCGCTCCGGTCAAATCGGTTGCCGCCGTACGGCCAAACTAACGTGGAGAGCCCATCGGAGCTCCTTGCCTCCTAGCAGCTGCAGATTCTCGCCTGCTGCAGTTCACCCCTCCTCGCCTGCCCAATCTGGAACGCCAAGAGAATGGATCCATCGCTGCTCATGACTCCGGGTGCAGTTTTCATCAGTGAAAACGATTTACAGTTATCTTCATTAAAAACAGGGGAGAACTCAGGTCAGTGCGCGGAGGCCAACACGTAGTAGCTTGAATCATGGCTTGGGGGTTACCTGAAAACGACTCTCTCCCCTGTCATCTCGTCGACGGGGCACGGCGAGGCGATCGATTCCACTGAATCATTGGGGCGGCGCATATGCTCCATTTGTCTCCTCCTGCTTGGACGTAGCATTTATCCGCTCCTTTTGTTCCGGAGCTGAAAGCTTTCTCTCACCCGGAGAGAGCGGGATCGGGAATTCACCTATTAAATCACCAGATTGCCCGTTGAGTGGGGTGAAATCGATCGCCTTATCTCCCAGCTCTTTGCTTGCTTGCGCTATATAATGCAGTGCAGTGCAACGGTTTAGATTAGGACATTGTGTTGGTGGCGATTGATCGGGACATGGGTGCGAGCTTTTTTACAGTCCAGACATTCAGGTGGGGGAGCTTTTGAGCCAGCAATTTCGCATGGCCACTTTCTATCGTAAATGGAAATGGCCGTAATGCCCAATGCAGCACACGACACAAGGAGCAGGGGAGCCTTTTCGTGGAGTGGACCACAACCAGAATGGCTAACCTGTGCTGTGGCGACTCATCAGGCAATGTGAGCGTGGGTGTGAGTGAGTGAGAGAGCTGGAACGGAGGAAAAACAGAGAGACCACCCAACCATGCAATAGACCACCGGATGGAGGAATCAGGACTCAGGAGTGGCCTTTTACAGCTGGTTTTGCTTGTTTTATTCATTGGAAGTAACTCACGGTACTGCATATCCCAATAAAGAAAGGGCACGAATGGAATCCTTCACGGTGGTTGTGATTTGAAACGAAAAGGAGTGAATGGTACGTGGGCGTGTATTTTATGCACTTGTTTGTCACGCTGCACCATTCGATCCACCGCCCGGCTAGAGTGGTAGGAAAGCTAGTGAAAAGGAAATGGAAGAAGCTAGTTTTGTACTATTAGCTTAGCCAGTTGTAAAAGGAACAAAGGCAGCAAAAAGTATACGATTCAACCTAAGATATATGTAACGGCCAAAAAAAAACCTAAGATATATGTAAACTCGTACTACGTGTGACAGCTTCTTGTGTACAAGATGGGCGCAAACGCTCTGCCCATTGTCGGCACTTACCTTTCTCTAACGGAAGAAGTTGACGGCTCATTCTAATCGGGAATTTCTGTTGTTTCTTTGTCACCTCTTATCGCCGTTAACACATTCTCATTTAATGAAAAATAAATTATATTGGAATTGAAGACCATTAGCCAATTGAGATTATTATGGCTTTGTCGTAAATTCCCGAAAAGGGTAATGATGAGCGAAAACAAAAAAAAAGGAGCAATTAAGCACTAGAAATTGTCAAATAAAATCCACCCATAAATAAACAGTAAGAAAAAACAAAGGCCCTTGTATAGTAACTCTAGTGAACCCTAGCTATTCCAAAAGGAACACATCAAATCCTGGCGCTAACCATGTGACCGGAAACAGCCTACATTTGCTCTTGCTCCCTTCGAAAAGTAGTAAAAAAGTGTAAAGAAAAGAAGCGGTCAGAAAACCCACACACCATCTCATCTAATCCCGGGGTTGGGTTTGCTTTACCACCACTTCCCTTCCCTTCCCTTCCCCTCCCGTGCACGGCGGCGGCAGATCCCAAAACGCAAGAGGCCGGTCTCCGCGCCGTGCCTTGCGACGGCGGCTAGAAACCGAGACGAAGAAGATATTCGCACGGAACCCAACCCAACCCAACCCCGCGGTGAAATTGCCACCCAAATCCGGCGCGCTCCGCAACTGGGCAACGCAACGCACACAGGATGATGATGATAATAACGGGAACCCATTCCCATCCCTTCCCATTGCCGCGACGACAACGCATGGATCCGCCGCAAGCAACGCAACGAACGAGCGGTGGCTGGCTGGCCGGGGGCGGTTCACGAGCTGCTGCGGCATTGCGTTGCTGCTCCAGGCCCGGTCCGTCGGTCAACCACCCCCCGCAGGAGCAGGCCCGCACGACAAGTCAGCCAGGCCAGAGGGCAGAGGCCGGGCACCACCGCCCCAGCCGGACCCAGCCTGGTCTCCGGTTCCGGTTCGCTTGCCGAGCACTGAACCACCCGGCCGGCTCGCCCGGCGGCGCGCCTGCGCTGCTTGACTTTTCCTCGATCGGTCGGTCGGATCCCATCTCGCGCTCGATAGCCACACCACACACATGATGATCGCCGCCGGGGCGGGGCGGGGCGGTCGCTGATATGCAGGGACGGGACGGAGGAGTTGTACGGCGGCGGCCGGCCGGCCAGCGCCGCGCCGGGGCCGGCCTTTTCGGGCCTTATCGAGTGCGCTCCCCCAGCCCATACCTCCCTTTCCGCCGTGTCCAGGTCTCGTATCCGTTGCCCACTGGACCACCCGAGGCCCCGGTCGGTCCCAGAGCCCGCCCGCGCCTGCCTTGCCTTATCCCACGCACGGATCTCGGCTGCTACAGTGGCCAGTGCCAGTGCCAGTGCCGCCCGCCAGAGTCAGGGTTATTGCTTCGGGATTGGTGCGCCGTGCGCGTGCTGCTACTCTCTCTCTCTTCTCTCTCTCTCTCTTCCCCCGCGCCGCGTCCGCGTCTTCCTGCTCTGAACGGTTTTGTTTTGCTTGCTCGCTCGCTCGCTCGCTCTCCCTCCACCCCGCCCACGGCCGCAGATCCGGACGCCGAGGTGATCGCGCTCTCGCCGGGGACGCTGCTGGCGACGAACCGCTTCGTGTGCGAGGTCTGCGGGAAGGGCTTCCAGCGGGACCAGAACCTGCAGCTGCACCGCCGGGGGCACAACCTGCCCTGGCGCCTCCGGCAGCGCGGGCCCGGGGCGGCGCCGCCGCGCCGGCGGGTGTACGTGTGCCCCGAGCCGGGGTGCGTGCACCACTCCCCGACCCGCGCACTGGGGGACCTCACCGGGATCAAGAAGCACTTCTGCCGCAAGCACGGGGAGAAGCGCTGGGCGTGCCCGCACTGCGGCAAGCGATACGCCGTCCAGGCCGACCTCAAGGCGCACGCCAAGACCTGCGGCACCCGCGAGTACCGCTGTGACTGCGGCACGCTCTTCACCAGGTGCGTGCTTGCTCGCTTGCCGCTTGCTTGCTTCTTCTTCCTCTTCTCCCCGCAGCCCGATTCGGAAAAAAAGCTGTCTTTTTTTTCCTAGTTTGATTGATTCATCGGGTGACGTGCTTGCTTGATTCAGACGGGACAGCTTCGTCACGCACCGCGCCTTCTGCGGCGCCCTCGTGGAGGAGACCGGTAGGGTGCTGGCGCCGCCGGCGCCGCCATCGCCTCGGCCGCCTGATTTGGAGGCCGAGGAGAATGTGGACAAGGACAAGGAGAAGGGGCGGGAGGAAGAGGAGAATGAGGACTCTGCCGTGGCCGAGGTGGAGCAGCCTCAGCTTGTGGAGGCCCCGGTGCCGGAACAGCCGCAGCGCATTCCATCGCCACCTCCATTGCCACAGGAACCTCCGCGCCGTTCATCCCCGCCTCCATTGACAAAGGAGCCCGCTCAGCGTCCGTCCCCACCTCCATTGCCAAAGGAGTCACAGCTCTTTCCCTCGCCACTTCCATTTCCACTGGAGCAACGGCCGGTTGTGGCAATGGTGCCAAATGTGGATGGTATGCTCCTTTTGCATCTTGTTCGTGTGCTTGTCTCATTGCCCATGCATAGACTTGATGAGATTTATTGCAATCTCTTGCTTTTTAAGTCAAATCTCACAGCCGTTATAGAAAGCAATGCATGCATCTTGGCCTTTTCCCCGATTTGGTTGGTCATTTGGTCAATTAGCTCAATAGCGATGACTGACATGTTCCTCCTTGTTTTGGTTTATCTGTTATAGAACCAGAGGTGGTTGTTCCTGAGGCAACTGTGACTGCCAAATTAGAGGATGAAGCTGATCAAGAGAAAGATACATGCTTCCAGGAAGCTGAACAATACAAGGATGCCGAGATTGAGGTCTCCAATCTGCTGGACAAGGACACTCCAATGCTTCCTTGCTTCCTCCCATCACCCTCAGAGGCCATTGGTACAGATGGCAGCAGCACCACCTGTGGTGCTGGCGGCAGTGTTTCCAATTCCATTGCGCCATCCACAACAACCAACACTTTCGCTGGTCTGTTTGCATCAGCCACAACAAGCACCACTTCCCAGAGCAGATCTCTGCGCGATCTCATTGGTGTCGATCCCACCTTCCTTTGCCTTGCGATCGGTACACCCTCCAATCTGTTCCCACAGACAAGCGCAAGCAATCCGGGTACATTCGCTCCACCTCCGGCGCCTCACATGTCCGCGACTGCGCTCCTGCAGAAAGCAGCCGAAGTTGGAGCTTCGCAATCAAGCTCATCGTTCCTGAAGGAGTTCGGGCTTGCCTCTTCCTCCACGTCGTCACCTCAATCGAAGCAGCTACCTCAAGGAAGGTTCCCTGATAACAGCGTGCAACCTTGGCACCACCGGAGTAATCAGCAAATGGAGATAGAGCGCCATTGGAATCATCAGCAGAGGGAGATGGAGTCCAGTTCGCAACCGTGGCACCACCGGAGTACTCAGCAAATGGAGAGCCACCGGAGTAATCAGCAAATGGAGATGGAGCGCCATCGGAATCATCAGCAGAGGGAGATGGAGTCCAGTTCACAACCATGGCACCACCGGAGTTCTCAGCAAATGGAGATGGAGCGCCTACGGAATAACCAACAAAGGGAGATGGAGTCGAGTTCGCAACGGTGGCGCCACCACCGGGTTGATCAGCCAATAGACATGGAGCGCCACCGGAGTAATCAGCAAATGGAGATGGAGTCCAGCACGCAACGGTGGGAGTCCAGCACGCAACGGTGGCCGCACCCCAGGAGCAGTCAGCAAATGGAGGTGATGGAGGGGCACCACCGGAGTAGCCAGCAAATGGAGAGGGAGTCCAGGGCAATGCTATCTGGTGGTCTTGGCCTTGGCCTCGCATACGAAAGTGGAAATTCAGGGTTGCCCGACCTGATGATGGGACCATCACCCCTGTTTGGTCCCAAGCCTGCTACGCTGGACTTCCTCGGGCTTGGCATTGGAGGGACCATCGCCGGCTCCACGGCCAACGGTGGCCTCCCGGCATTGATGGTTAGAGGGGAGCTGGACATGGGGTCTTCGGCACAGGTGCCGGCGCCATGGGAGGACGCCAAGAGGAAGACCAACGGCCGCACGATCCTGTGAGGTTTCCGGTTTTTTTTGTAACCTTGGGGGTTTCGTGCCTCGGCTCTCGCTCATTCTTTCAGCCTCAGTCGCAGCTGTGTTGGTAGAGCTAGAAACTCTGTACATAGCTCGATGCTTCTTCCAATCCTGCATTCTGTCTAGAAAAAAAAACTCGGAATCGAAGCTGTTATTATAGCCAAAAATTCGATCCCGGCAAGATGGAACCTGACCTTTGATGCGATGCCCCGTTGCTTTCAGATGTGATGAGGTAACAGGGTAACTAGTCGCCTTTATTACCGAGATCTTGCGGGTGCTAATTCGGTACTGTTTTTGGAAAGATCCGAGATTAGGACGGCGATGCTGACACGCGAAAGGTGTTTTCACTGTTTGTTGCCGCTGCTGCTAAGTCGGCAGGGTTTCCTGATTACCTAACCTGCCGGCCAGCAAGCTTGTTCAGCAGCCTTGGTACTTTGGAGAATTTATCGTGTACTTGTTCATGTCTAAAAAAATAAAACCTGCTTGATTACTTTTCCTCGTGTACCTGTTCTGTTCCGCGGCAGTCAAAAGCTTCTGTCTGACAGCCTCTCTCTCTCTCTGTGCACATGTAATCTCTTTCACTGCCGTTGTTATCAGCAGAGGCTTTGTCACGCAACAGTAACGAGCCTGAGCTGATGAGACCCTGCTGCTCAGCAGTATCCGGTCGTATGTTTCCTCAACGTCTGTATCTACTCCGTTTTGTTTCAAAAAAAAGTATCTACTCCGTCAGCGACAGATAAACATACTGCTAGTGGCGAGCGCTTAGCATGTGTGCTCATCCATTCGAGCTCGTCCAGGTCCTTTTCCTTGATCCCTTCAACAAGTCCTCGGAGAATCTCTGCAACCGGAAAACAGGTGTGGTTGTGACGCGGTGTGCCATGGGGCTTTCACGCGGTCACGCCCCCCTCTGGTCGCTGTGGAGCCGAGGGGAGGAGAACCCGGCAGCACGGGATGGGCTCGCAGCTTGAACGTGCCAGGTTTCTTTCGGGAACGGGAAAGGAGCGGACGGACGTGTTGACGCTCTGGCCCGGTCGTACCGTGCTACAGTTCCTCGTTGGTCCGACGTGACGATCGTGGGCTAATCAGTGTGGCCAACACTGAAGCAAAGCAACCACTCAGGGTAGAGATCAGGAGAGGATTTGCCCAAGGCATCGCTGTTGATGATGAAGCCACTAATCTTAGCTGGAGGATTTAATCGGAACTCAGGGAGGATATTTGGTTGGTAGGTGCCCGCACGTGCTAGAAAAGGATGGTTTGTACAATTTTTCCGTAGAAGAAGGTACATGAAGTATCACTAAAAAAATGCAACGTTGTACCGCTAGGGCTGCAAATATAATTGGATAAATTGGTTTAGTACGTACCTATCTATCTTCCAAAGTACCATATCAGATCCACAAAATATCCAACAAAAAAATTGCAACTCTAGTTTCCCGAGCTTCAGCTTTATCCAAATTTATACAAAATAGTATTAACATTTATATTTCTAAATAAATTTAGTATGATTAATCTAATGGTACTTATTCTAGATCATAAATGTTAGTAATTTTTTTGTATACATTTGGTTAAACTTAGAATTATTTGATTAATCGGGATGTGAGAGTTGCATTTTTTTGAAACAAATGGAGTATTAAAAAAAGAAAAAAAAATCAAATGCAACAGTACCACTCGCAACTGAAATGGAAAGCCGCGCCATTCTGTCAGCCCTGTCGTTCCATTTCATGCTCGTGCCAGTTTAACGGCGTCCCCAAAATGCTCCATGCGTGCGAGTTGTAACTTGATCCGCAGTGATGGCCTACTTTCTCAAAACGGTTTGGCACTTGCCACCCACTCGATCACTCTCAACTCTCAACCACAGCTACACCAAGCTTTGGCGCCAAGAGCGACACTGAAGTACTCCATCTAAAGGTTAGATCGTGGCCGCACCATGCTGGATGGTTCGACATGGATGCCTTCCCGTTTTGACGGCGCATATTCGCAAGGTGGCATGCTCGAACGCTCGATGTATATGGACTGATCAGATGCATGTACTACTTGTTTTCTGTTAGGTTATGTGTTTGTGGAAGCGTTTTGAGGTCGATGGCGACCTCTGCTTTCGAGATTCAACCACGTGTGTGCCTCCTTGTTGAGGTCGTGCGCTGGATATCTTATCGAGTTGATGCATATCAAATCGAAGAATACTCAGCAGTCCTAGTTTTAGCTTCACATTGCATCTTTGAGTTTGCTTTCATATTTGCTCGTGCCAGTAGAATTGACATGGTATAAAACACCTTCACATAAAACTCAAATGATATCAATTCAACGTCTAAGTCTCGACAAAGATTAAACTTTTAGCCCTTATGTCTCCTGTAACTAGACCTGCCTGTGCCTTGTGCACGAGCACTTTTTTTTTTGAGCTTTGCACGAGCACTAGCTAGTTGATGGACCACCAGCTATACTTGTTGCATTCCAAAATGTGACAGTCGACAGCTAAAAAGTATCTGAAGCGATAAGTTGCGTCTGCTTCTGTTCCATCTTAAAATGCGTTTATGCTACGTATTTCCAAGACCGAACAAAGTTAATTTCAAAGCAACATGACCTACTTTTGAAAACTCATTACGTGTGTCCCAAAATCGAGGCCGTGCTAGATATTGTTTAGATCTAAGACAAACTTAGAGCTAGTTTGGCAGCTGATAGCCCCGCGGGATTCCGCACCCCTTCCCCGGGATTCCCGCCCGACCTGTGTAGGCCGGGCGCCCTTCCCCGGGAAGGGGACCCCGGGACGAAGGGGGCCAAACCAGCCCTTAGCGACTTGAACACCTGGAAACTGATGTTTGCTAGGCTTCACGAGCGCCATGACCGTGATCCAGACAACGGTTAGTTCAGAATTGAGTCTGTGTGGCGCCACCGAGAGAACATGTGGTCTCTGTCAGAGACATGCATGCTTGGACAAGAAACCCAGCTGCGGCGTGGATCTGGAAAGGCTAGCCTTGCCATTACATCCGACCCAGCTGCATGGTTTTGGAAATCATGTTAAAAACATTTCAAACGCATCAAAAGCCCGACATTATTTCGTTCAAAGGCCTGAAATTATACCTCTAGCTTATTATGTGGTCATTTCACAAATTAAGTATAAGTTGTGCTAAACCTGCCTTAGTTTACAAACGGGGCCACAGGCAGTGACTCGTAGGATGCGCAGGTGACCTATCAAGTTGCTTGGACTTATGCAGCTAAATTCCACATAGCCGTACAGCACGGGATAGCCTCATCTGGATCTGGAATTATTTAGCTAAGCATCATTATATTATTGATGAAGTGACCTATCTTAGCTGGGAGGTTTTAATTCGGAACTAAGGGAGGATATTTGGTAGGTGCCCACACACTTTTGCTAGAAAAATGGTGCGGCTTAGGAGTGAGGACACACGTTGTGACAGATGATTCCCATACTTTTCGATATATCGTCATACAAAAAGATACATCAAGTCTTATAAAAGAGCTCCAATAATGCTGTCTGTACCGCTGCTAGATGCAGCTACAACTATATTCGTGGGCATCTACCATTTAACCCAAGTTATCGTTCTTTTTTTCGAATACTAACCCAAGTTATCGTTCTGACAATATATACATACGAGAAAGGAAATTAAACTAGATTCCTGAACTTGTCCAAACTACTGATCACTCCTAGGTACCTACTCTTGTTGCGTATTAAAATATGTTGTGCTAAGCATCTCCTGATCCATATGGATTTGTGCTAAGCATCTCGTAAGAATCCCCTCCTAGGCAATATGAATCAAGGATATGGGTTTGTGCTAAGCATCTCCTGATCCATATTGCCTAGGAGGGGATTGGAAAAACCATCTCATGTTCCACTTGGATTTTGAGATCCACATCCTTGCAAACGTCTATCTCGTACTCAACTCTATTGCACAAGCCATCAGGTTATAAAGAATTTTTTTTTTTGTAAATAGCAAAACTTATGCAACATTTTTAAGCTATAATAGTTGATTCATTCTGTTATAAAACTACCGGTGATTCTTGATTCTTTTGCTGATGTGGACTCGAATTCCAAGAAAACTTAGTGATGCAACATTTTTAAGCTATAATAGTTGATTCTTCTGTTTAAAAACTACCGGTGAGATTCTTTTGCCGATGTGTGGCTAGAAGAATTCCAAGAATTATTGACGATTCTTTTCCGACGTAGACTCCTAGAATGGAAGCATCACAAACTGATGAACCGGGATGAATCGGTTCAGCATATACGAGATAGGGTGTTTTCTGGAACATACCTGAGTAGATGATGGTGACTTTTGCAACAAAATGATTTAGGTGGTTTTTGCAAAAAGTAAACAAACAAACAAACAAGTGTCCTGATGATCCATACTGCCATTCAGCTAGAGGACATGACACGTGGTCCGTGGCAGACAAGGAGAGACCCAGCTGTGGCACGAATCTGGAAAGGCTACCCTTGCCGTTACACTCCATAACTCCGTCCAAAATGCATGGGCTAAACCAAGCTGTAGTACTACCTGCCCAAAGTAGGCCTTGCCGGAGGAGATCTGCTACGATTCAGCAAAAGAAAGAACCGAGCTGGAGCCGTTGGTTGGGTGGTTCAGAACCTCGAATTCATACCACATATACCTTACTTGGCCTTTGCCAATTAGCAATGATACATACTAAGCCCTCGGATCGGATCAGTTGCTTTCACATAACACTGTCTGCAACGGCAATCTGAAACCCTGGACGCTGGTGCTGCATGCTTGTGATCCAGTCCATCTCATTCTCTCCTGCTGTAGCTGTACCGCAAGTGGACAGTGAGCAGTGAGTACAGCCCGAGCTCGTACGTACCGGAGGCGACTAATGAATACAGCCGGGCCCTCCGGAGTTGAGATGCCGGAGATTCAAGCAACAGCCTGGACTTCGTCGTATGGTTCCAAGGCCTATGTTAAAATTAGGAGGGTGAATTTGGGAGTATGATGTCACTTCGTAATCATTGCGTCACTGTAGTATTTCGTTTGTATTTGTGAAAAATTAACCAAAAATTGATTAATTAGGCTCAAAATGTTCGTCTCGCAGAGCACAACAAAACTGTGTAATTAGTTTTTGATTTCATCTACATTTAGTACTCCATGCATGTTATGACATTTTAATGTGATGAGGAATCTTCTTTTTTATAGTAAATTTGGGAGTGAAATTTGGGATCTAAGGAAGGCCCAAATGCGTGCAAAACCAAGCTTCCCGTCCCGGTCCTGTCTGACAGAGAGGGAGGCGAGTAAAGGGCGTGGAAAATCTCAGGCCTGAAAGGCTGAAATGAAACTGGAAGAAAATGGCCGGGGCCGGCCAGTCGCAACATTCAAGGACGCAACAGTTGAGATCGATCTGGGAACAGTGGGAGTGGTCGTGGTACGCTCGCTACGCTGGATCGGCAGCGTTGGGAACGTGCCTGTTGACAACACGGGCCGAGAGCTTTGAAACGCCGAGCTCGAGCTGCGAGGGGGGCATATGCTGCCGCCGTCCAAGCACCAACCAACTGCCTGCCTGCCTCACTGTTGCGCCGCTCCTGCACGGTTGCGGCGGCCGCCGACGAGCGTGGAGGAATCAGGGGCTGTGAGATGCTGTGGGCTTGTGGTGTCTTCCTTCTCGTAGCGTCTTCCTTCTTTTGTTGCTCCTGATCTGGTGGCTGCTGCTTCCTCCTCCTCCGGCTTTTCTCCCCCGGAGGCGCGTCGGCGGAAAATGTTGTAGACTTGCTTGGGCAAAACGGCCCACAGGTAGCTTGAGTGGGCCGTAGGTACGATCTATCAGTCTGGCCCGTGTTTAGACGAATTCGGCCGCGGAAAAGAAATAGCCCACTTAATTTTAGCGAAATACGGTAGGCTCCCGCGGCCCATATGCGATGCAGCGGCTTTACGGACGACCCAAAACCACATATGCATCAAGCCCACGGCGAGTTGGGCATTGGTCCATATGCCCCCGCTGAGAGCAGCCGAAAGCTGCGAGGCGCCTCCAAGAAAAGCAACGGAGACAACTGCCTCACATGTCACACGCACCTGTAGATCACGGCAGTTTTCAGGTGGTAATTCTTTTTAGGATTTGGAAAGATTCGCCGCCCTGTGTCTCACGCCCGGCCATGGGTAGCGAATCGACCTCGTGGCGGCCGCAGCGAGGTTCCTCGCTAATCAATGTTATCCCCAGGTCCTGTATAGTTTGGCAGCTTGCTTATCTTTTCGCCTCTGCCCTTGATGTGCTACTGCTCCGGCTTTACGGCCACAAGTTTTGCATGTTGTTTGATCCATCTGCTCGGTAGCTTGGTACGAATTAGCAACTTGGTGTGGTCCTGCACTCCTGATCAGGAGGCTAAAATTCGTGATTCTCGTGGTCGACACGACACGGATGGAGATTAAGTTTATGGTATGGGATGAAGGATTGAGGTGGATGAAGGATTGAGGTGGTGTCTGACAGATCTAGTAATTGAGTGGCGGATGGAGTAATTGAGGTTACCAGGCCGGGTGGTAATGTGAATTGTGATGGGCTAATGGCGGTGACAAACTGCTAGTTTTTACAGAGCTATGAGCTGAGCATTTGGTAGCTCAATAGTGAGAGCGTAAATTAAATGCACCTATCAGTTTGAGTTAAAATCTTAAACAGGCCAGTTTAACTTAAAAGCTTAAGCACTTTTGTTTCTACTGAGTGAAATTGCGAAGACGATTCTCAAGCAATTCCCTTGGACCTTTCGTTTAAAAAAAATCCCTTGGACCTACTATAATACGGTATGCCGTACTTTTTACATTTTAGTCTTTTTTTTAAAAAAATCTCACGTTTAGACCCTTGGGGAAACCAATTGCGTATTTGGACCCCATGGGTCGGCGCCACGATCCACGGCTCCGAGGTATAACGTCTCGGCGCCACAAACCGCGGCGCCGACCCGCCAGCGAGGAATGGTGATGTGGCGCTTAGGTGGCACAAAGCTCGGCGCCACAGATCTTGGCTCCGAGTCTGGCGCCATGGATCTCGGCGCCGACCCTAGATTCAAAACAGCCGTCCCGGCTCTCCTGCCCGAGGCTTGTTGCATTGGTTCTTGCTGTTCTCTCTTTTTCCCTCCCTCTTCATCCCGTCCAACCTCCGCGATTGACAAATTGGACCGTGGAAACTTGATTTTGCTCCATAGATCTTCGAGAGCATGATCTTCGAGAGCATGATACCTTGCTCTCGAAGATCTATGGAGCAAAATCAAGTTTCCACGGTCCAATTTGTCAATCGCGGAGGTTGGACGGGATGAAGAGGGAGGGAAAAAGAGAGAACAGCAAGAACCAATGCAACAAGCCTCGGGCAGGAGAGCCGGGACGGCTGTTTTGAATCTAGGGTCGGCGCCGAGATCCATGGCGCCGGACTCGGAGCCAAGATCTGTGGCGCCGAGCTTTGTGCCACCTAAGCGCCACATCACCATTCCTCGCTGGGGGGTCGGCGCCGCGGTTTGTGGCGCCGAGACGTTATACCTCGGAGCCATGAATCGTGGCGCCGGCCCATAGGGTCCAAAGATACAATTCGTTTCTCAAGGGGTCTAAACGTGAGATTTTTTACGAAAAAGGGCTAAAATGTAAAAAGTACGGCTATATATGCAAGTTAAATTGAAGCAGACCAAATACAAGTGTTTCCCAATTAAAAGTAAAGTAATTAATTTAAAGTAAGCAAGTTACTCAAATGCCACTAGCAAAAGCTCTCTAGTCTACTCAACTTAATGCCAGTGAGTTAAACTTTTAATATTCTGAATGCCACTGAAAATGAAAAAGAATTTGAAATTTAGCCTGGTGTGGAGTATATATACCAGTTTAATAGCGGCAAATCAGGGATTAGCGCGCGTTTCTCGCGGTGTCATATAGGGAACTATCCTGAAGTAAGCAACTTCTTTTTTAGAAAAAATGATCATACAGCTCTTTTCTAGGAAGTAATAATTACCAAAGTTGTAGATTTGTTCGCTGGTTGTAGCTACTATACTCGCTGACACTACTTGTAGCAGGCATATTCCAGTTCATTCAGCTGCATTTTGGATTACTCAATCATTACAAAGGCGTGTCAGGCAATGGGCACTACGGTTGGACACCTGCAGTTCTGCAAAAAAATACAGCTTTCACACACATAATAATCTTGGAAAGATTCTGCAAGTACAGCACCAAAGCTTTGTTTGCATCGTTTCCTATTGGCACCAGATTTGCATGGGCCATTACTTAATCACACGGCTGACTCTAAGATCGTTTGCTTAATCGCCACCACAACATCACTCACCATCATCCATGTACGGGGATGAAAAAACAAAGAGGTTGCTTCGTCGTCGATCACCTCACGGCTGACGGGGATCGGAGATGGGAGAGGAAGAAACTGCAAGCACATCGCTGCCACGTTTCGCCGTGCTATCGGCAACGTACGACCTGGCTACTGGCTAATCGCGCGTATCCTATCTGGCTCTAACTCGGGCTAGGCATTGGAAATATATGGGCTACGATTATTTTAGTGGCGCAAAAGGTCATGTCACATGGTTAGTGGCGTAATTCAAGGAAAGGTGAAAGATTTTTAGGGTAAAGTTGAGTGGCTCACAAGGGTAAAAGTTTGAAACGGTGCGTGCAAACCTATGTTCCGTACGAGCAAAGATCAAAACCTAGAGTGTTGACGCCGTTCAAAGTCCCTTCATTAGGTCTGTTAATTTGCAGTTTTTAAAGTGTAGGACATGGTTTTCATCTACTCCGGCCGTACAGTAATTTGTATTCAAACCAAACACAACTTCATGGTGGATAGTGGGGACACTTACTGAACAACAGTACATCATGTTTTCTGTTGCATGCAGTAAGATTGAAGCTTTCTTCTACATGTGTTCAACGATGCATTTACCATTACTACTACAACTACAACATCATGGAACTTTCAAGATAAACAAAAAAAACCTGATGGTGGAATGATTCCATATAAAAACAGCCATTTGCTCTTGGAAAATTTTATCCTAAGATCCATTGACCTTCAGGTCTCGGTGACACCGCCAATTTAAGATGGGTGATGCAAGTTTTGGGCAGATCCAAGGAGATAAGTTGGAGGTTGGGAAGCAGGGGCGTGGCTTGTCCGGGAGTAAGGGCGCCTGCATTAGATTACTCACCTCTGGAGCATTAACAAAGCAAGTGGAAATCAAGGAGCATGTGAGGGAATCGAGCACATGATGATGGGGATTAGTATTGCCTAGCTCCTGACCCTCCCAATCTCAGGCAAACAACTGTCCAGGCTTAGTGCTGATCCCCTAGCTAATCTCGATTGGGAACAGCCTAGACGTGTGTGTAAAGAACATGATTATACAGCTTCAGCACAGCTAAGCTCAGCTAATGAGTGCCATTAAGAAGCATAGTCTCCTTGACACCCTGCAGATAGGCATGCCTGTTTCTTATGAGGGGTTCTATAAACTTTACTTTGCCTTTTTCTTTAGATGATGATGGACGAACTTTAGTATGCCTGAAAAGGATGCTTCAAGTAGTGGTTGTGCTGTATATACTAAACAACATATTTTGAGAATAAATATAGCATATTTTAAAGTCTAACCACACCTTAGATGTCATGAAAATTAACCTAGTAAAGTATATCTTGACATCTAATAAGAGGATCATTTATAGTGTGATTCTTGTGTACTATCTGTTACGTTTTAAATTAGTAATCACTTTGTATTTGATCTAATTCAGACATCTAACTTTGACTAACTTTATAAAATATAATAATATCTATTGTATTACATGAATTTACTGTCAAAATATATTCTATATTGAATCCAGGGAAACATATTTTGCAACATGAATGTTCATTTTTTATAAATTTAGTTAAAATTAGATAACAAATTTTAATTTCTAAGAAAGAGAGTAGTACGATGTGTATGAAAATATTGGTGTGCATGCCTCCGAGCAGCTAGCGGAGTCCAATTCAACATGATAACATGCTCACTCTTTTTTCTTCCTATTTGAATGGAATAAAATTTCATCGGTTATATTTATAGTGTAATAAAATCATTAACAAATGGAGACACCAAATCATGAAGTACTCGATACGAGCTCAAGTTTTGGCTTGTAGGCGTCTTTTGTAAGACAACTGGGTTGTAGGCGTGAGGAGGTGTAAACAGTATGGATATTATCTGTTCATATTTAAAAAGTTTATTTTTGTTTGAATCCGAGTATGGATATTCACTATCTGACACCGTATTCGAATCTAATTTTAAAAGAATATATCTATATATATATATATATATATATTTGTATTTTATTCACTATATGGCGGCGGCACCGTCGCTGGAGCGCGTGGGGACGGCCAAGTTGCTGCCGCACCTGTACATCAACACGACAACACCAACGACTGCATCTGCTGCTGCTACATGGATGCGGCGCCCGGGACGGCGAACGTGACGGCAAGAGGAGAAGGAGGGGGCGGGAGCGGCAAGGCGGTGCTGCGAGGGGACGACGGCGTGGGTAGGGCGGGGCTGGCGTTCCTGTTCTTCTCCGCCGGTGGAGCGACGGCGGCCACGCGGTCCGGATCGAGCTCGCCTTCCGCCGCGGCCGCTCCTCCGCGTCGTCTTCCTCCACGACGGCCGGGCGGCGACTCCGGGCGAGGACTCCGGGCGGGGAGCAACGGCCGGCCGGAGACGGGGCCCGCGCACAGGGTTTACCACGCGGGTTTCTCTCTCTCTCCCGTCTCGCTCGCGCGCTTACCGCGTGCCGCTCCGCGGGCCGTCTGCCGCTGCAGCTTGGGAAGGCAAAACAGCCTATGTGGCACGGAATATCTATGTACCGATTTGTTTTACAGTCACCACTGCGGACAACCTCAACCTTCTTTTTTCGAGGGGACAAGCGCTGTGTTTAGTTAGAAAAAGAAGAAGAGAAAGTTTGGTGAAAATGTCACATCGGAAACTGTAGCGCACTGTAGCACTTTTCGTTTGTTTGTGGTAAACATTGTTCTACTATGACCTAACTAGGCTTAAAAGATTCGTCTCGCCGTGTAAATCAAAACTATGTACTTAGTTTTTTTATTTACCCACGTTTAATGTTTGATGCATGAAGAGAGAGATTTGATGTGATTTGATGTGATAGATGGATAGTGAAGTTTGGAGAGAGAATTTTTGGGAAAGTTGGGGAACTAAACACAGCCAAGGAGGTACTGAACTCACACTGACCTGCTAAATCTGTAGCAGTCCTCTCCCCTCCTGTGTTATTAAGAAGGCACCGCTAGAGCTTAATTATTCTGTGCGGCGGGAGGTGAGAGAGAAGGAGAGGTGAGGGCCGGAGGAGTGATGGCGCGTTCGTGCTGCAATGAGGAGGTCCGGAAGGGCCTGTGGTCGCGGGAAGAAGATGAGAAGCTCATCAAGTACATCACCACGCACGGACATGACTCCTGGACTTCAGTCCCGAGACTAGCAGGTCCGTGACACGCTTTCATATTCTGTACTACACGCTTTTGGATTAAATGCAGGGACACGTTGATCTTAACCAGCAGTAGTGGAGGTTATCAATGTTGGTCCTATTTTGTCTTATCTCTGGGTTCAGAAGGTTTATCTTTGATATCTAAAGTCTTGAAGGAGTTAGTTTGTCCTTACTCTTTGGTGTTTATATGATATATAAAGACTATGTTATATTTGCATAATGCAATGCTTGCTTTTACTTGGTTCTGATTCGATTTTTCTAGGATTTTTTTTGTCGGGATTTTGATTTTGTTTACGTATCCATGTTCTTTGTCCACATAAGACTTCTAGATTTGCGGGATTGGAAATGCAGTTTTTATATGTAGATGTTGTTGATTGGCACTGTAGCCTGTTACCCCCATTTACTAATTGGGCAATTTTTTTTGTTCTTCATTTCCTAAAAATTCTATGTAACGCTGAATCTTGTGCAGATCTCTGAAACAAGCTACCTTTAAGTATATTTTGCCATAGTACCTGCTCCCCTCTCACACTAGACTTTTAGAAATTAATTTGTGGTATATGATTAATGATATGCTAGGTTAATTTACAATCAATTTCATTGGTGCACACATGTTTAGAATCTCCGCTATTTTTGTACTCAATACATTTTTCATTCATATTATTTTTGAACCGACCCAGCTAGTCTGAATAACCACACTATCCTGGATGGCATACAAATTATCAGTTTAGCAGCTGAGCTCAGTTTTCTGGTTTGTTTTGACAGTAGTAAACAAACCATTGATGTCGATGTCTAATAGAACTATATTAGTGTGTAATCTGGTAATCTTAATTTGTTGCACTGTCATTCTGGGTTCACCAGGACCCAATTTAATTTTAATAATCTGTTATCTTAATGTTGAATCTAAATATTCAAATATTCATTATTATATGAATAGTATGCTATCTTATGTCAGTTAAGTTGTACTTCATTAGCATGACAAACATCTGGTACATAGTTTTGTGGATGCAATTATATGTCCATTAGGTATGTTATTTTGAAGAATGTAGATCATTTCCGTGCTTATTTGGTAATATTTTATTACCTGGGTATATTTGCTCTGTATTGATGACATGATTGTATCTGTCCTGCTCTAAAAGAATCTTAGTATATTTGTTCTGTATTGGTGACATAATTTCATCAGTACTGCTCTAAAAGAATCAGACATCGACATCAATGTACTAGTTCAGATTATGAGTCAATGATATAGTTCAAGCGTTTTGTTGTGCGCGGTTGCATACAGGACTGCGGCGGTGCGGCAGGAGCTGCGGGCTGAGGTGGATCAACTACCTGCGGCCGGGCCTGAAAAGGGGGAACTTCTCACAGCAGGAGGAGACCCTCATCGTCCAGCTCCACAGTGTTCTTGGGAACAGGTATTGCCTCGCCGGCCCGTATTGTTAGATTATTATATTTTGATTGATGTTGAACTTATTGATTATCTGGCCTGTTCTGTTTGGCAATTGTTCTTTTGGGTGTGTGGCTGTCTAATAAAGCTTTGCAAATTTACGTTACCTGCAATGTTTGAGGTTACCTACAAAATGTAAATGAAGTTCTTTTTAACAGAATATAAATGAAATTAGTATGCTCCAAAGGGAATTGGGATGGTGGTGTACTGCTGTTGCCCAAAGGCCAAAGCTAGTTCTGGCTGTTTAGTCAATGTTCCTAGATGGTGTGTCTGGTTGCAGTGCTCCTAGCTTGTGTTTGTGTGTGGTCTCGTCACTTTGCAGCAGCACTTCCGGTTCGAACAGATCTATATCAATTTGGTAAAGAGGATTTGTTTTCCTCCTGTTGTGTTGTTAGTGATACACTCAAATCATGGGCTACATATCCATGCAGGTGGGCCCAGATCGCCAAGCAACTTCCTGGTAGAACAGATAACGAGGTGAAGAACTTCTGGAACTCCACCATCAAGAAGAAGCTCATCTCCCGGGCTGTGAGCATTCACCCAGGTAAAATCCTTCCCCCTGCAGCGTTGTTCGTTCAGAAGATACATTTTATATTTCCTTATCTTCCCTTACTTGCATTGTTCGTCCTTCTCTTCTCATTTCTCATTTTCATTACATGCTAGTGATTTAATATCAGTTACAATGGAGCAAGGCTATTGCTTTCTTTTCATTGTTTATGAGATTGGAATTCGCATATGAAATCCATGATTTTTTTTTCTTTTGGCTTAAATTATATCATTAAGCATATTTTTTTCTGAAGAAACATCGACTGAATTTTTGCTGTAATTGCTGCAGACCTGTACTGTGCGAGTAGGGCGAACGCATCGGCTCAAGTGGACTTCTCGCAGCCCCCGCTGGAGAACGGCTTCATGGAAGAAGCCGCGTTTCCCCCAGGTAAAATCCTTCCCCCCGCAGCATTGTTCGTTCAGAAGATACATTTTATATTTCCTTATCTTCCCTTACTTGCATTGTTCGTCCTTCTCTTCTCATTTCTCATTTTCATTACATGCTAGTGATTTAATATCAGTTACAATGGAGCAAGGCTATTGCTTTCTTTTCATTGTTTATGAGATTGGAATTCGCATATGAAATCCATGATTTTTTTTTCTTTTGGCTTAAATTATATCATTAAGCATATTTTTTTCTGAAGAAACATCGACTGAATTTTTGCTGTAATTGCTGCAGTGTGCGAGCGGGGCGGACGCATCGGCTCAAGTGGACTTCTCCCAGCCCCCGCTGGAGAACTACTCTAAAGAATTTTGAAAAGGTTCACCACCCAATAATCCATCGGTATTTAGTTCGGGGTCGCACGGTTATCTCGTAAGCGCGTCAACATCATACTTAGAAAAGAAGCTGCTTAAAACAGCTAATGAGCCACTATCTCATGCAGAACCCATGTTAACCATGCATGGCGAAAGCAAAATCCCCGAGAGATCCCTTTTCTTCACCAGAAAAAGAAAAAAAACAGCAGCAGCAAACACATCAGTTACAATGGAGCAAGGCTATTGCTTTCTTTTCATTGTTTATGAGATTGGAATTCGCATATGAAATCCATGATTTTTTTTTCTTTTGGCTTAAATTATATCATTAAGCATATTTTTTTCTGAAGAAACATCGACTGAATTTTTGCTGTAATTGCTGCAGTGTGCGAGCGGGGCGGACGCATCGGCTCAAGTGGACTTCTCCCAGCCCCCGCTGGAGAACGGCTTCATGGAAGAAGCCGCGTTTCCCCCAGGTAAAATCCTTACCCCCGCAGCGTTGTTCGTTCAGAAGATACATTTTATATTTCCTTATCTTCCCTTACTTGCATTGTTCGTTCTTTTCTTCTCATTTCTCATTTTCATTACATGCTAGTGATTTAATATCAGTTACAATGGAGCAAGGCTATTGCTTTCTTTTCATTGTTTATGAGATTGGAATTCGTATATGAAATCCATGATTTTTTTCTTTTGGCTTAAATTATATTATTAAGCATAATTTTTTCTGAAGAAACATCGACTGAATTTTTGCTGTAATTGCTGCAGTGTGCGAGCGGGGCGGACGCATCGGCTCAAGTGGACTTCTCCCAGCCCCCGCTGGAGAACTACTCTAAAGAATTTTGAAAAGGTTCACCACCCAATAATCCATCGGTATTTAGTTCGGGGTCGCACGGTTATCTCGTAAGCGCGTCAACATCATACTTAGAAAAGAAGCTGCTTCAAATCATACTTAGAAAAGAAGCTGCTTCAAACAGCTAATGAATCTCATTCAGAACCCATGTTAGCCATGCATAGCGAAAGCAAAATCCCCGAGAGATCCCTTTTCTTCACCAAAAAAGAAAAAAAAATCAGCAGCACATACAGCACACGCAGCCGGCCGGCAGCTGACAACGCAGATCGGATAATTCTGCCGGGCCGGTAAGGCGATAGGCCGGTCTAGATGCTGTTACTTGCACCCAACAGCTTCGTCCTCGTGGGGACGCCGCCGGCCGGCCGGCCCCTACAGGCTACATTGCCATGAACGTCCTCCATCGTATCATATCCATGGCGGGTGATAGGATAAGACTTACCGGAAACAAACAGGCACAGGTCAACATGGGGGAGCGACGGGACCGTGAATTTGCCGGTAATGGAAGGCGGCCCGATGAGTACTTATTGGCCTGCTGCATCGTTAGGGATGAAAACGGATCGGATCGGAGCGGATAATACCTTTTCCATATCCGTATCCTCTTTTTTATGTCGGATACGGAGCGGAGCGGATATTACCCGAATACGGTTATGGATACGGATTTTTTCGGAATATCGGAGATGGTGCGGACGCGGATCGGAGTCGGTGCGGAAGCGGATTAAATACCTAACTTTACTGAACCATCTCTGTAACAGATACTACAAAATAATTTGACTTCAAATTAAGTACCATAGCAAAATCAAAATATGCTTATTTAAAAAATTTGGTACGAAATAATTTGATTTAATCTCGGCACAAACCAAAAGGGAAAAAAATTGCATCGTGCATGCATCTACCCCGTAGCTGTCTGCTCACCAGTCACCAGATCTTCCGAGCAGCCAGGGCAGGCCATGGGATATCGCATTGCATTGCTTGCTTTCCGGGGCATGTGTGTTTCATCGGTTGTCGTGCGTGAGTTGGATTCGGATACATCCAAGATCCGGTCTCGCTATACTTGTACCGTGGCAGTGTGGCACGTCCGGCTTTACAGTTCAGAGGAATGGAGTGTGGCATCAGCTGCGGCCGGATGTAGAAAGTCCTGACTGGATGGATCGACAGTTGCTGAGTCGATAAGCAACCGGCCCTCCACTAGTTGGTAAATTGTACTACCGGATAAACCTGGAGCTTATCCTGCATCATTGGTTTGCAATGCCAGCAAGTTGTTTCCAAGAAAAAGTTGCACCGGCCGGTAGAAAGTAGAAACGACGTTGGAATCGGATCGAAGTGCAAACGGAAAATCTGCAGTAAAAAGAAGAGTTGAAGTTACAATGGAGCAAGGCTATTGCTTTCTTTTCATTGTTTATGAGATTGGAATTCGCATATGAAATCCATGATTTTTTTTTCTTTTGGCTTAAATTATATCATTAAGCATATTTTTTTCTGAAGAAACATCGACTGAATTTTTGCTGTAATTGCTGCAGTGTGCGAGCGGGGCGGACGCATCGGCTCAAGTGGACTTCTCCCAGCCCCCGCTGGAGAACTACTCTAAAGAATTTTGAAAAGGTTCACCACCCAATAATCCATCGGTATTTAGTTCGGGGTCGCACGGTTATCTCGTAAGCGCGTCAACATCATACTTAGAAAAGAAGCTGCTTAAAACAGCTAATGAGCCACTATCTCATGCAGAACCCATGTTAACCATGCATGGCGAAAGCAAAATCCCCGAGAGATCCCTTTTCTTCACCAGAAAAAGAAAAAAAACAGCAGCAGCAAACACA
>OAMR01000879.1:23798-43055 GCA_900205405.1 Echinochloa crus-galli | reverse complement strand
GCTAACATCCAAATCTGTGACCCAGGGCTATGCCACCCAGAGGTAAAAATGCTAGAGCTTCATCAAAGAAAAGAATGCACGGGTGGTCCAACTGAGGCAGCTGAGGTGTCCGAGTCTGATGACCGATGATTTCTTCATTGGAACGAGAACTACGGATCTAGTAGTTGACCTCTGCCCTCACTAAATAGATGCTGTTTGGAGTATTCATTGGATGAGGTACAATCATTACGGGAGCACTGTTCAAGAAACCTATACTGGCGGCGTCATAACCTAGCACTGTAGCAAAGGCATTATCATTCAGCATTCTTGTCATAGCAGCCTTTATTGCTTTTTTTTTTACAATGGAACCATCGGTCGTTTGGAGTGTTCATCTGTCCAGTAGCAGAAAGGAATTTTGTTGTATAGAAATTAGAAGGGAAACCGGGAAAGAATGCATTGGCAGTTGATAGACCACACACACCTTCTGATGCTGTGACACTGAAAACTAGCGGTTTACGCATGATATTTGCTGATGACGTGACTTCATTTTGCTGAATTCATTTTGCCAATGCTGATGTGACCCCTATTGCAAGGCATTCCCATTTCACACATGTGACATCCTTTCTTTATGTCTTCCTTTCTTTTTATAGAGTCTAATTTTCGGCGGTTGGGTTGAGATATTTGGTCAATTGAGCCCCAAGTTATGGCGAGTAATAATGTGGAGCGTTTATCTCCAGCTGTGTGGCAGAGATTGGGATAACAAAACATTAAATACGAAGCTAAACTGATTGGTCGCTCTAGCTGTTGCTGATCTAAAGCCCAGCAGTCCATAATAATTCGGACCACTTGCACCAGCAACTTGCATGAATTTTCCTCAGATGCATTTATTCGATTTTGAAGCTGCAGGCAGCTCAGATTCATCAGTCAAACACTCAAACGGCTTGAATCGCTGTGTGTGCACCGGAAGGCTTGGTTGCGAGCGATGGGGGCAGCGACAGTAGCTGCATGCCAGCATCATCCAAGAACGAAAATGAAGCCAACGCCTGATCTGCAGAGTTTTCTTTTGCGGTTCGTTGGAGCCTTGTGTCGAGACAGACCCCTGTGATTCGGCCCCTCACGGGGCCTCTGACTAATGAGTGACATGATAGTCCGCGACAGGGGTTCCCGTCAGGACGCGGTTGCCGCGGAAGCTTTTTCTCAAAAGCCCCCGACCGCATGCAAATGCATGACCCCCTCACAGACACAGGCAACGCCAAGCTGCCGCCGCGTTCCGGCAGAAAGCCAGGTCCCTTTTCCACACACGCACAACCCATGATGAAAAAAACCTATACCATTTCGATTGATTTGTGATTGGAAACCAGCAATATGGATATTACAACAAGGACGAGCCACGATTATTCCACATGGAGCCGTTGCCGAGACGCCTTTTCTTTTTCTTTTTCTGGGTCCGGCAACGCGAACACAGATCGATATATAATATATATAATAAAAAATATGGACGGATATTTAATCGGTTGATTGGCCGATTGGCCGGCCTCGCTTGCTTAGCTGTGGAGGATGGCCGGGTTGCAGTAGGGCCCGTTGAGCCACCCGTCGGTGATCTGCTTGTAGGCGGCCTCGGTGAGGTGGATGCCGTCCCAGCTGAGGTGCGCCGCCGGGTTGGAGCACGCCGACGCCCCCGACATGCCGCACCGCGCGCTGTTCTGGTAGTTGAACTTGCCGCCGCCCGACCCGCAGCACGTCTGGAACGCCGTGCTGAAGCCTGCACCACCATCCAGAATTGTTGTTAGTTAGGCCAGACATCACATCACAGAAGCAAAGAGTTGTTACTTGTTAGGCCACAGATCACACGGGCAAATGCACGCCGGCCGCGGCGCGGGAGCGCAACGTGCAGGAGCAGTGCCGGGGCCCCGGGCCCGGCCGGTGGGCGTTCAATTCGCATGTGTGTTGGTTGGGGGAACAAACGTGGCCGGTCTCGGGTAGGGAATATGCTCTGCACAGCCGGACACAGGGATACAGTCACAGGCAGCCTCGACGCAGAGACGTTGTGGGCGGCACCGAACCAGGCTATCCGCCATCATCGTCCCATAATTGGGCAGTGCCGAGATCCGGCACCTAAACAAATGCGCGTCAGGATCAGGCCGCCGTCGTCACGAGCACGAACGAAGCCAAGTCGTTTTTCTATTCGCCGCCGGGCGCACGACACGCCTGTGCTGTGTTCCCTCCCGCGGCGTGCGCACGAGCCCTGGCGGCATGCATACGGCAATTGATGATGTGCGCATGTGTTGTGTGCAGGCGCGGCGCAGGGGGAGAGGCCGAGAGCGCGGCGCAGGAGGCGGCGGGCCGCGAGGTGTGGCGGCGACGGCGGCGGTGAGCTGGACGGCGGAGGGGACCCCAAGAAGCGGCGGCTGAGCGACGAGCAGGTGGAGATGCTGGAGCTGAGCTTCCGGGAGGAGCGGAAGCTGGAGACCGGCCGGAAGGTGCACCTGGCCGCCGAGCTCGGGCTCGACCCCAAGCAGGTCGCCGTCTGGTTCCAGAACCGCCGCGCCCGCCACAAGAGCAAGCTGCTGGAGGAGGAGTTCGCCAAGCTCAAGCAGGCGCACGACGCCGCCATCCTCCACAAGTGCCATCTTGAGAACGAGGTACGCAACGGTCACGCATGCACGATGCACCTGATCTTCTGTTGTTGCCATGGATTCACGGTGGTGTTGGAGTATTTACTGATGAGCATTGTGCATGGCAGGTGATCAGGCTGAAGAAGAAGCTGGAGGTCACGGAGGAGGAGCTCGCGCGGCTCAGATCCGCCGCGGGGAGCCACACGGTCTCCGGCGACGGCGGAGACGCCATGGGCCGCATCGTTTGCAGCGGAAGCCCGAGCTCGTCGTTCTCCATGGGCGGCACATGCCAGCAGCTGGGCGTCGGCGGCGGCGATCACCTTGGGAACGACGAACTGTTCTATGTTCCTGACTATGCCTACGCTGACAACAGCGTGGTCGAGTGGCTTAGCGGACTGATGTAAACAGTGTCGTCAGTGATGGTATGTCGTCAGCAGATTAATTCTAGCCGCTAGTCATCATAGTGTCATTGCTGTGTGCTGATTTCTAAGTGTCGTGGGTGTTTAATTATGTACATAAACCAAGTTTTTAGTGGCAAAATATAGCCAGCTACTCGTAGCTACTAGTGCCTGAATTTCAGATGTGTGTATCCTTTGCTCGAGTACTAGCAGTACTAGTCTCTCATCATATGGGCTGATGGGCAAGTACTATGCATGTGCTCCCTGACAAGCACATCCTTTGCTACGGAGTACATGGGAAGGTACATTTGAAAAGAGAGTATCCAAATATACAATTCTGAAGTCCAGGTTGAACGGAATCCATACTAGCTATAAATTGTAAGATAAAACATCATGTATCAATGAGATAAAAATCACTGTTCCCTTCACTGTACACTTACTTTTTCTTCTTTGATTCCCTCTACTTCCTAAGATTGTCTAGTTGAGTTGAGTAATTGACCTCTAGCTTTAGCATATGCTCCCTTCTCTTAATGATACACATCCATTGCACGTCCTTGAAAAATGCCCTAATTTGTCATACATGACAGCTCCGGTAAGCTTTATATAATAAAATATACTAACGCTTTATCTCCCTGGTGTGTTTGTAAAGGGAGGGCCCGGGCTTCTCGGCTCCATGTTCCTCTTTTCAACTAAGTCATATCCTTCCTTATGACTAAATAAGCAAGAAACAGTTTCGCAAAAAAAGAGAGCAAGAAACAAGATGTTAATTAGACAAGTGTCATTGTTAGCGCACTTTCGCTGGTTCCTGCTGCTGCCGAGATCTTCTCATGAAAGTGTGATATGATTGTGACAACCTGAGGAAAAATAGATTACCTCATTTACTCGCAAAAAAAAAATAGATTACCTCATTCACTTCAGCCATGCGCTCATTAAATAATAGGGTTCTATGGAACACTTGAAGCGTATTAGCACAAATTGCAAGGTACGTGTCAATGCGAAAAAAGGCAGTAAATTTAGCTTCAAAACTATTTTCAAACTATTTACCTTTTGAAGCTTCCCTCAATTCTATGATGGCAATGTGCAACCAACAAAAACAATTAATTTTATCGATTCTTCTCAAAGCCCAATTTTAGGTAAGTAGCAATCCACGTGAACGTACATAAATAGATAGCAAACGTTAAAGGCGCCTTGTTCATTTTGAGGATCCAAATTCAATTATTAGGGCAAGCTTAAAATGACCACTACAATCTCACATGCATACAGACTTGGACAAAATTCTCACAATCATGAGAGAAACATATTTACATTGCTACTTTCTGCCGTGGACCAAATATATATACCAGAAGAATGTAACTTCATTATAATCATCGAATTATTATGTTTCCCAAAAAATAACGTTATGCATTATTAGTTGCACATGTACACAGTGCAGTTGTATTTTTTTGTTTTGATCAGGGAAATGCTGTACGTGAATGAAGATACTTGAAGAGTCCTTCCAACAAGTTCATAAATATATTACTCCCTCCGGTCGAAAATACATGACGTTTCCGACCCGGAGTTTGTACTGGAAATAAGTGTTTTAGTGCTGTCCGAACGTCATGTATTATCGAACGGAGGAAGTATGTTATTTCTGTGAATATACTCTATTATATAATTACCTAATGGTAAAGCTACGTCCAAGGAATTATACTCTATTATATATGTAGCCCATTGGAATGGATGGGACGATGCTTTGATGTTGCCATCGCTCGGGGATAGGTGGGATGAACGTGTGAGACATGTAAGCGTGGTGATGGATTTGCATCACTACTGCGTAGAATTGTTTTTCTACGTACCGGAAGGTCATATGACAGGACAGCGGACGTACGTTTGTTTCCCAAATCCCAATTTAACCCCATTGTGAACTATGTGCTGAGTACATAATGAACTATGTTGTAGCGCGCGCAAAACCGAAATTCAAAATTTGAAACTACTAACGTACTATTCGTGAAATTTGGTACGAAATAATTTGATTTAATCTCGGCACAAACCAAAAGGGAAAAAAATCAAGGTAAAAGTTGGTGCTTGTTACGTTACCAGGGAGCATATATTATAGCTTACTTTATTAACTGAGCAAAGCTCAATATACGGATCGACGCAATGCATAGATCAAGCAAATCCATCGATCGAGTCGATCGAGCGCATACATATCATCATCACCGAAAGCAACTAAGGAAAAGGCGCGGCAAAGATACGCTGGATAACGTACCGATCGATGCAACTTACCGCGAACTGCCACGCCGCCGCCTTTCCACAAGGCGACATGTCATCTTCCACCGTACCGGATCGGCCGCCGAGCGCGCGCGCGATCGCAGGATCGAAGATCACGGTCCATCCGTCCGTCCCATCGGCCATGGATTATCCCTGTCGTCGTGTTGGCCCGGTGGGTGTTCCGATCGTTCAGCTAGCTGTTCCTGGGCGTAAGCTGTCCCGGCCCATACACTCACTCATCGCCGTCACAGGGTCCAATCGCGAAATCTGGATGGAGATCGAGCTAGGGCGCCTATCGTTATCCATCTGCAGTGGCGATGGCACCGTGCAACAACTCGTCGCGCTCGATCGCGGTGCAGTCCCCGACTGGGGACGAGGACGACGGCGAAAGTGCGAAACCCTCGGCGCGTGGCCATGCACACCGGCGGCGGCGCCATTTAAGGTTAGCGGCGAGCCGCGGCGAGCGATCGACAGTTGGGCACAGGCGCCTGATTTGGGAAAGCGAAAACGAGCGGACGCGCCGAAGCAACGTCGGCGTCCACCCCCGGCCGTGGCCGGAGCCCATCTTCCCTTTGTCCCATCCCAGCGGATAAGGCCGCGGTGATGGACCGGGCGACGCGACGGGCGACACAAAGCGGCCGGCCAGGGGCGAACGGGCTGCTGCGGGCGCCGTGCAGCGACGACGCAGGACGCGCGACCGGGCGACCGCGAAAAGCCCGCGGGCGCGCGGGGGGGCTTTACGCGTGCACGGACCGCACCCGGATCGATGCCTAGAGCTAGCCCTATGCTATGCCATTCCTGGCGCGCCCACGCTAGGGTGCCGAGGTGAAGTGTCGATCCGCCACTGCCCCGGCGCGCCCGACCTCCGGCGGCGTCTCGCGCCCGCAGCCAATGAGACGGCGCGCAGCCACGGGCGCATGTGGAGTGGAGTGGAGTGTGGAGGGCTAGCTACGGGAAAAGCCGGCTCGATCGCCGCCGTCCGGAAATATCAGGGACTCAGGGTCAGGGAGGGGGCTAGCCACCTAGGACCCTCGGCTCGCCGGGGGACCCCTGCACGCGCGTACGGGCAGGCCCCCGGCGGCCGAGAGCCACATGCACGGCTGCTGCGATCAGCTACATACGTGACGCACTGACGCCATCCGGGGCATCACTGTCACTCGCAGGTGCCGACCGGACCGGACGTCGAGCGAGCCTTATCCAAACAGTACTTGCGCGGGTGTTCTGTCGACGGCCCGCCGGCTGGGCGCCCCACCACACCAGACACCACGGGCTCCTCGTCCCCCTGGCCCCGGCCCTGCGGCCAAGCCGGATGCAATGCAACAGGAGATGCCCCGGTGACTTGTCAACCAAGAGCGCCGATGACACGGACACGGGGCCAGCGCAGGGCGAGGCGGCGACGGGCCCTTCCATCGACAGCGCTCGCGCTCCGACACAACACATGGCGCCGCACACAGCCATGGGACGTTCGTTCCTCTGCCTACTCTGCGTGACCCGACCCCTCTTTATCGCGGGCGCTCCACTGTCCAACTCTGGGGCCGGCCGGGCCGGGCAGAACTCTTCAGAACCATCATATCCTGGGCAAGGCTGCGACGGGGCAGCAAGCAGGCCAACGACGCCCGGCGTCGAGCCGTTGAGCACGCGGGCGGGTAGGGACACCGGCCGGAACAGGCAGACACTGGCATCCCCACGACCACGAGCCGCTCGCTTGATGCCCAGCTAGGTTCTCGAGGCCCCCGGCTGGTGCGAAGCGAAAGCGATGGCGTGACGCGACGAGCAATTGGGAGACGATCATTGGATTGGACGACGACCTGCCGAGCTCGAGAGCACGAGCACGAGGACGACGAGGACGAGGAAGCTGCGGCTGATCAATTCAGTTATCCTGTCCACGGTACAGTTCCACACCATAAACCATCTCGATCTTGGCATCTCGGGGGCTCGTGGACGCCCGAGGGAATGTATCGTGCTGCGCCACAGCGCCAGGCCCAGGCTAGGGCGTCAACTCATCGGTCAGATCCAGAACAAGCAAAGGACCCGTCAGCCGTCACTCACGCACGCCTGAATGGTGAATGCGTGGTGTGCACATGCCGCGCGCAGCTATAGTAGCTTGGCACCGGCGCCGGCGGCATATTCGTCCAGGAATCGGGGGGTGTTCGTTATGGGCAGCCGGTCCTGCCGAACAAGGCGTACAACGCTACTGGAACCTACCTGCAAAGGCGGAGTAGGCCTTAGCATTTCACGCCACCAATAATCCTTGAGTCTTTTACCTGTGTGTCACTAAAAAGTTTGGAGACACCTGTATGACATTGATCGAACTTTTTTTTATCTACACGCCATTCCGTCCGCGTTCTGTTAGATTGTTGCATCTGACATGTAGGCCCCACGTAGTAAAAAGACCATTTTACCCCTGGGAGAAGATTGAACACTATCTCTTCTCTTCCTGTCTCCCGTCGCCGGTGTGCCGCCAGTCCGCCAGCCCTAGCCTTCCCTCGCTCTTGCGCCCCTCCCGCCGGCCCCCAACCTCTCTCTGTGCCGTCGCTGGCGGGCGAGCCGCGCCCCCGTGGACAAAATTCTCACAATCATGAGAGAAACATATTTACATTGCTACTTTCTGCCGTGGACCAAATATATATACCAGAAGAATGTAACTTCATTATAATCATCGAATTATTATGTTTCCCAAAAAATAACGTTATGCATTATTAGTTGCACATGTACACAGTGCAGTTGTATTTTTTTGTTTTGATCAGGGAAATGCTGTACGTGAATGAAGATACTTGAAGAGTCCTTCCAACAAGTTCATAAATATATTACTCCCTCCGGTCGAAAATACATGACGTTTCCGACCCGGAGTTTGTACTGGAAATAAGTGTTTTAGTGCTGTCCGAACGTCATGTATTATCGAACGGAGGAAGTATGTTATTTCTGTGAATATACTCTATTATATAATTACCTAATGGTAAAGCTACGTCCAAGGAATTATACTCTATTATATATGTAGCCCATTGGAATGGATGGGACGATGCTTTGATGTTGCCATCGCTCGGGGATAGGTGGGATGAACGTGTGAGACATGTAAGCGTGGTGATGGATTTGCATCACTACTGCGTAGAATTGTTTTTCTACGTACCGGAAGGTCATATGACAGGACAGCGGACGTACGTTTGTTTCCCAAATCCCAATTTAACCCCATTGTGAACTATGTGCTGAGTACATAATGAACTATGTTGTAGCGCGCGCAAAACCGAAATTCAAAATTTGAAACTACTAACGTACTATTCGTGAAATTTGGTACGAAATAATTTGATTTAATCTCGGCACAAACCAAAAGGGAAAAAAATCAAGGTAAAAGTTGGTGCTTGTTACGTTACCAGGGAGCATATATTATAGCTTACTTTATTAACTGAGCAAAGCTCAATATACGGATCGACGCAATGCATAGATCAAGCAAATCCATCGATCGAGTCGATCGAGCGCATACATATCATCATCACCGAAAGCAACTAAGGAAAAGGCGCGGCAAAGATACGCTGGATAACGTACCGATCGATGCAACTTACCGCGAACTGCCACGCCGCCGCCTTTCCACAAGGCGACATGTCATCTTCCACCGTACCGGATCGGCCGCCGAGCGCGCGCGCGATCGCAGGATCGAAGATCACGGTCCATCCGTCCGTCCCATCGGCCATGGATTATCCCTGTCGTCGTGTTGGCCCGGTGGGTGTTCCGATCGTTCAGCTAGCTGTTCCTGGGCGTAAGCTGTCCCGGCCCATACACTCACTCATCGCCGTCACAGGGTCCAATCGCGAAATCTGGATGGAGATCGAGCTAGGGCGCCTATCGTTATCCATCTGCAGTGGCGATGGCACCGTGCAACAACTCGTCGCGCTCGATCGCGGTGCAGTCCCCGACTGGGGACGAGGACGACGGCGAAAGTGCGAAACCCTCGGCGCGTGGCCATGCACACCGGCGGCGGCGCCATTTAAGGTTAGCGGCGAGCCGCGGCGAGCGATCGACAGTTGGGCACAGGCGCCTGATTTGGGAAAGCGAAAACGAGCGGACGCGCCGAAGCAACGTCGGCGTCCACCCCGGCCGTGGCCGGAGCTAGCCCATTTTTCCCTTTGTCCCATCCCAGCGGATAAGGCCGCGGTGATGGACCGGGCGACGCGACGGGCGACACAAAGCGGCCGGCCAGGGGCGAACGGGCTGCGGGCGCCCTGTGCAGCGACGACGCAGGGCGCGCGACCGGGCGACCGCGAAAAGCCCGCGGGCGCGCGGGGGGGCTTTACGCGTGCACGGACCGCACCCGGATCGATGCCTAGAGCTAGCCCTATGCTATGCCATTCCTGGCGCGCCCACGCTAGGGTGCCGAGGTGAAGTGTCGATCCGCCACTGCCCCGGCGCGCCCGACCTCCGGCGGCGTCTCGCGCCCGCAGCCAATGAGACGGCGCGCAGCCACGGGCGCATGTGGAGTGGAGTGGAGTGTGGAGGGCTAGCTACGGGAAAAGCCGGCTCGATCGCCGCCGTCCGGAAATATCAGGGACTCAGGGTCAGGGAGGGGGCTAGCCACCTAGGACCCTCGGCTCGCCGGGGGACCCCTGCACGCGCGTACGGGCAGGCCCCCGGCGGCCGAGAGCCACATGCACGGCTGCTGCGATCAGCTACATACGTGACGCACTGACGCCATCCGGGGCATCACTGTCACTCGCAGGTGCCGACCGGACCGGACGTCGAGCGAGCCTTATCCAAACAGTACTTGCGCGGGTGTTCTGTCGACGGCCCGCCGGCTGGGCGCCCCACCACACCAGACACCACGGGCTCCTCGTCCCCCTGGCCCCGGCCCTGCGGCCAAGCCGGATGCAATGCAACAGGAGATGCCCCGGTGACTTGTCAACCAAGAGCGCCGATGACACGGACACGGGGCCAGCGCAGGGCGAGGCGGCGACGGGCCCTTCCATCGACAGCGCTCGCGCTCCGACACAACACATGGCGCCGCACACAGCCATGGGACGTTCGTTCCTCTGCCTACTCTGCGTGACCCGACCCCTCTTTATCGCGGGCGCTCCACTGTCCAACTCTGGGGCCGGCCGGGCCGGGCAGAACTCTTCAGAACCATCATATCCTGGGCAAGGCTGCGACGGGGCAGCAAGCAGGCCAACGACGCCCGGCGTCGAGCCGTTGAGCACGCGGGCGGGTAGGGACACCGGCCGGAACAGGCAGACACTGGCATCCCCACGACCACGAGCCGCTCGCTTGATGCCCAGCTAGGTTCTCGAGGCCCCCGGCTGGTGCGAAGCGAAAGCGATGGCGTGACGCGACGAGCAATTGGGAGACGATCATTGGATTGGACGACGACCTGCCGAGCTCGAGAGCACGAGCACGAGGACGACGAGGACGAGGAAGCTGCGGCTGATCAATTCAGTTATCCTGTCCACGGTACAGTTCCACACCATAAACCATCTCGATCTTGGCATCTCGGGGGCTCGTGGACGCCCGAGGGAATGTATCGTGCTGCGCCACAGCGCCAGGCCCAGGCTAGGGCGTCAACTCATCGGTCAGATCCAGAACAAGCAAAGGACCCGTCAGCCGTCACTCACGCACGCCTGAATGGTGAATGCGTGGTGTGCACATGCCGCGCGCAGCTATAGTAGCTTGGCACCGGCGCCGGCGGCATATTCGTCCAGGAATCGGGGGGTGTTCGTTATGGGCAGCCGGTCCTGCCGAACAAGGCGTACAACGCTACTGGAACCTACCTGCAAAGGCGGAGTAGGCCTTAGCATTTCACGCCACCAATAATCCTTGAGTCTTTTACCTGTGTGTCACTAAAAAGTTTGGAGACACCTGTATGACATTGATCGAACTTTTTTTTATCTACACGCCATTCCGTCCGCGTTCTGTTAGATTGTTGCATCTGACATGTAGGCCCCACGTAGTAAAAAGACCATTTTACCCCTGGGAGAAGATTGAACACTATCTCTTCTCTTCCTGTCTCCCGTCGCCGGTGTGCCGCCAGTCCGCCAGCCCTAGCCTTCCCTCGCTCTTGCGCCCCTCCCGCCGGCCCCCAACCTCTCTCTGTGCCGTCGCTGGCGGGCGAGCCGCGCCCCCGTGCGGGCGAGTGCGCCAGGCCGCCGCGCCCCTGTGCGGGGCCGCGCTAGGCCGCCAAGCCCTATGCGCGGGCGGCGGCGTGGCCCAGCTCCAGTGGGCGGCGGTGCGGCGCGGCTCCGGCAGGTGGACGACACGAATCCGGCAGGCGGCGCGGCGGCAACGTGGGCAAGGCGAGGCGCGGCGCGGTTCCGGCAGGCGAGCGGCGCGGGCGGCGGCGTGGGCAGTGAGAGGGAGGAGGGGACGGAGGTTGAGGATGACAAGTGGGACCCGCAGGAGGGTAAAATAGTCTATTCCTTACTATGTTAGCCTCCAACCGTTTAAAATGGCACACGGGTAACTTTCGAAAGTTTGAGTGATAACATACAGGTGTGTACGAACTTTTTTATGGCATACATGTAACCACCAACTTTCATAATGACATACAGGTAAAAGACTTCAGATGCCAACATGTGGCACGCAGCGCGCCACCGTACCCACAGGATGGATGGCGAGGAGTCCCTCATGAGTAGATAAGTTGATGAGTGATGATGCTGAAGGAATTCAGAGATTGATGAGTCGGCATGGTTTAGGAAAGCTCGGGCTAGCAAGAAAGTATGGCGAGTGGCATCGTCGGCGACCGAATTCTTGGGATTCTTTTTTACGAGGAGGCATGATTGAGGCACCAGAAGTTCTTGAAGGATACATAATTCTTGAAGGAGATATACAGTATATAATAATTCTGCTTATATTGAAAGCTAGTTTGGATACAGCTAAACTGGGGAAACCAGTCCACCAGACAGTACAAAAGGCTAAAATTCTAAGCACATTACAGTTCCATAATATCGGAACAAGAAAAGGAGATTGGATTGTAAGAGTGCATCCATAATTTCATGGTCTCCAGAAGAGTCGCCACGTACTTTCTCCTGATCACTTGTGATGAGGACATCTTCCTCCACTATTACCGGCTGGCAAAGACGCAACAAAAATGGGCCAGGCCCAGTTGCAGTCGGGCGGCGACTGTGTGAGCCTCTGAATAATCCCACCTTTCTTAGCTAGGGAGGAGGAAGCCACCTTAAAAGGGAGAGTCACCCTTCCCCTATCAGACTAGTCTTTTGAGGCGATTGGGCCTTTCCTCGAGGGGTGCGTCGGAGGGTGGTGCTAAGATTGCTAAGGCGCAACAGGAGGCCCTAGTGGCGTTGTAGTCGGATCGGTGCGTCGTATCCTCGGCTGCCGGTGCTAAGACTGCCGAGGCGCAACAAGAGGCCCTAGTGGCGTTGTAGTCGGATCGGTGCGTCGTATCCTCGGCTGCCGGTGCTAAGACTGCCGAGGCGCAACAAGAGGCCCTAGTGGCGTTGTAGTCGGATCGGTGCGTCGTATCCTCGGCTGCCGGTGCTAAGACTGCCGAGGCGCAACAAGAGGCCCTAGTGGCGTTGTAGTCGGATCGGTGCGTCGTATCCTCGGCTGCCGGTGCTAAGACTGCCGAGGCGCAACAAGAGGCCCTAGTGGCGTTGTAGTCGGATCGGTGCGTCGTATCCTCGGCTGCCGGTGCTAAGACTGCCGAGGCGCAACAAGAGGCCCTAGTGGCGTTGTAGTCGGATCGGTGCGTCGTATCCTCGGCTGCCGGTGCTAAGACTGCCGAGGCGCAACAAGAGGCCCTAGTGGCGTTGTAGTCGGATCGGTGCGTCGTATCCTCGGCTGCCGGTGCTAAGACTGCCGAGGCGCAACAAGAGGCCCTAGTGGCGTTGTAGTCGGATCGGTGCGTCGTATCCTCGGCTGCCGGTGCTAAGACTGCCGAGGCGCAACAAGAGGCCCTAGTGGCGTTGTAGTCGGATCGGTGCGTCGTATCCTCGGCTGCCGGTGCTAAGACTGCCGAGGCGCAACAAGAGGCCCTAGTGGCGTTGTAGTCGGATCGGTGCGTCGTATCCTCGGCTGCCGGTGCTAAGACTGCCGAGGCGCAACAAGAGGCCCTAGTGGCGTTGTAGTCGGATCGGTGCGTCGTATCCTCGGCTGCCGGTGCTAAGACTGCCGAGGCGCAACAAGAGGCCCTAGTGGCGTTGTAGTCGGATCGGTGCGTCGTATCCTCGGCTGCCGGTGCTAAGACTGCCGAGGCGCAACAAGAGGCCCTAGTGGCGTTGTAGTCGGATCGGTGCGTCGTATCCTCGGCTGCCGGTGCTAAGACTGCCGAGGCGCAACAAGAGGCCCTAGTGGCGTTGTAGTCGGATCGGTGCGTCGTATCCTCGGCTGCCGGTGCTAAGACTGCCGAGGCGCAACAAGAGGCCCTAGTGGCGTTGTAGTCGGATCGGTGCGTCGTATCCTCGGCTGCCGGTGCTAAGACTGCCGAGGCGCAACAAGAGGCCCTAGTGGCGTTGTAGTCGGATCGGTGCGTCGTATCCTCGGCTGCCGGTGCTAAGACTGCCGAGGCGCAACAAGAGGCCCTAGTGGCGTTGTAGTCGGATCGGTGCGTCGTATCCTCGGCTGCCGGTGCTAAGACTGCCGAGGCGCAACAAGAGGCCCTAGTGGCGTTGTAGTCGGATCGGTGCGTCGTATCCTCGGCTGCCGGTGCTAAGACTGCCGAGGCGCAACAAGAGGCCCTAGTGGCGTTGTAGTCGGATCGGTGCGTCGTATCCTCGGCTGCCGGTGCTAAGACTGCCGAGGCGCAACAAGAGGCCCTAGTGGCGTTGTAGTCGGATCGGTGCGTCGTATCCTCGGCTGCCGGTGCTAAGACTGCCGAGGCGCAACAAGAGGCCCTAGTGGCGTTGTAGTCGGATCGGTGCGTCGTATCCTCGGCTGCCGGTGCTAAGACTGCCGAGGCGCAACAAGAGGCCCTAGTGGCGTTGTAGTCGGATCGGTGCGTCGTATCCTCGGCTGCCGGTGCTAAGACTGCCGAGGCGCAACAAGAGGCCCTAGTGGCGTTGTAGTCGGATCGGTGCGTCGTATCCTCGGCTGCCGGTGCTAAGACTGCCGAGGCGCAACAAGAGGCCCTAGTGGCGTTGTAGTCGGATCGGTGCGTCGTATCCTCGGCTGCCGGTGCTAAGACTGCCGAGGCGCAACAAGAGGCCCTAGTGGCGTTGTAGTCGGATCGGTGCGTCGTATCCTCGGCTGCCGGTGCTAAGACTGCCGAGGCGCAACAAGAGGCCCTAGTGGCGTTGTAGTCGGATCGGTGCGTCGTATCCTCGGCTGCCGGTGCTAAGACTGCCGAGGCGCAACAAGAGGCCCTAGTGGCGTTGTAGTCGGATCGGTGCGTCGTATCCTCGGCTGCCGGTGCTAAGACTGCCGAGGCGCAACAAGAGGCCCTAGTGGCGTTGTAGTCGGATCGGTGCGTCGTATCCTCGGCTGCCGGTGCTAAGACTGCCGAGGCGCAACAAGAGGCCCTAGTGGCGTTGTAGTCGGATCGGTGCGTCGTATCCTCGGCTGCCGGTGCTAAGACTGCCGAGGCGCAACAAGAGGCCCTAGTGGCGTTGTAGTCGGATCGGTGCGTCGTATCCTCGGCTGCCGGTGCTAAGACTGCCGAGGCGCAACAAGAGGCCCTAGTGGCGTTGTAGTCGGATCGGTGCGTCGTATCCTCGGCTGCCGGTGCTAAGACTGCCGAGGCGCAACAAGAGGCCCTAGTGGCGTTGTAGTCGGATCGGTGCGTCGTATCCTCGGCTGCCGGTGCTAAGACTGCCGAGGCGCAACAAGAGGCCCTAGTGGCGTTGTAGTCGGATCGGTGCGTCGTATCCTCGGCTGCCGGTGCTAAGACTGCCGAGGCGCAACAAGAGGCCCTAGTGGCGTTGTAGTCGGATCGGTGCGTCGTATCCTCGGCTGCCGGTGCTAAGACTGCCGAGGCGCAACAAGAGGCCCTAGTGGCGTTGTAGTCGGATCGGTGCGTCGTATCCTCGGCTGCCGGTGCTAAGACTGCCGAGGCGCAACAAGAGGCCCTAGTGGCGTTGTAGTCGGATCGGTGCGTCGTATCCTCGGCTGCCGGTGCTAAGACTGCCGAGGCGCAACAAGAGGCCCTAGTGGCGTTGTAGTCGGATCGGTGCGTCGTATCCTCGGCTGCCGGTGCTAAGACTGCCGAGGCGCAACAAGAGGCCCTAGTGGCGTTGTAGTCGGATCGGTGCGTCGTATCCTCGGCTGCCGGTGCTAAGACTGCCGAGGCGCAACAAGAGGCCCTAGTGGCGTTGTAGTCGGATCGGTGCGTCGTATCCTCGGCTGCCGGTGCTAAGACTGCCGAGGCGCAACAAGAGGCCCTAGTGGCGTTGTAGTCGGATCGGTGCGTCGTATCCTCGGCTGCCGGTGCTAAGACTGCCGAGGCGCAACAAGAGGCCCTAGTGGCGTTGTAGTCGGATCGGTGCGTCGTATCCTCGGCTGCCGGTGCTAAGACTGCCGAGGCGCAACAAGAGGCCCTAGTGGCGTTGTAGTCGGATCGGTGCGTCGTATCCTCGGCTGCCGGTGCTAAGACTGCCGAGGCGCAACAAGAGGCCCTAGTGGCGTTGTAGTCGGATCGGTGCGTCGTATCCTCGGCTGCCGGTGCTAAGACTGCCGAGGCGCAACAAGAGGCCCTAGTGGCGTTGTAGTCGGATCGGTGCGTCGTATCCTCGGCTGCCGGTGCTAAGACTGCCGAGGCGCAACAAGAGGCCCTAGTGGCGTTGTAGTCGGATCGGTGCGTCGTATCCTCGGCTGCCGGTGCTAAGACTGCCGAGGCGCAACAAGAGGCCCTAGTGGCGTTGTAGTCGGATCGGTGCGTCGTATCCTCGGCTGCCGGTGCTAAGACTGCCGAGGCGCAACAAGAGGCCCTAGTGGCGTTGCAGCCGGGTCGGTGTGTCGGGCTTTTCATCCTATCCTGCCTGGGCCGGACTCATCAACTTGGCTTCAGCAGCATTTGCCACTTCTGCACGAAAGACATCCCAGAAAAAATCGCCACCACTAGATTACAAGGAAAGGATTTTTCAATAGCTATTTTATTACGAGTAATCCATAAAACCCAAGCGAATCCTGCAAAGAAAAAAGCCTGTTCTCTTAGGGAGTTTTAGTTTAGGCAACAGAAATTCTGCTGAGATGTCATTACATTTCAATACTTGTGATGTCACATTTGCATACGCGTGAAAAAGATTGGTTTGCGCGGTAATTTCTAATTCAGTTTATTCTATTGATCGCAAAAAAAAATCAGTTTATTCTACTTTATAGGAGTATATCACACGCTAACTACACTTAATTTTTCATGGACATGTGTGTATTATTACACTTGCATACCCTACAAAGGCCGCGGGATGTATGGGCCGAAAAGTTGACTTAGGCCGGCGCTGATATCTATGGGCCGGCAAAACCAAGGAGAAGCCTAATGCGTGTAAAAAAGTAAAAAGTCCATTCAACACTCCTCAACTATCGAGGTTGTCCGATTTGCAACCCTCAAATACAAAACCAGATGTTCGACACCCTCCAACTCTTAAAACCGTTCATTTTACACCCCTTAGCGGTTTTGACGGTGGTTTTCACTAACATTGCGCCACGTTAAGGGGTAAATTGTGCCGCTTTGATAGTTTAAGAGGTTCAACTAAACTTTATAGAAAATGTTATAGAACAATATTTTTTAGAAAAAATATATAATTAAAATGCTAAAATCTTATTTAGTCTTAAAAATCAATAAAAAATTTGTTTTAGCTTAAAAAAATATAAAACTAAACTAGTTTTATTTTTTTTTTCTAAAGTCATGCTCTACTCTCACGGGTTAGGAGTGAACTCAATAAAGTAATAATAATAATTTTAGAAAACTCATAATAAAAACTACTTGTCATCAAAGTGAGTGGTCTTCTTTGTAGTATAGGCTTGGCATGTTTTTAGAAAAAAAAATATAAAACTGATTCTGTATTTTTAAGTTATTAAAACAAATTTTCTATTGATTTTTTAGAGTGAACTAAATTTAAGCATTTTTAATTATATTTTTTCTAAGAAAAGATATATTTTCATAGTACTATTTTGATAAAGTCTAGTTTACCCCCTCAAACTATCTAAGCGGGCCAAGTTACCCCTCATACGTGGCGTCAGCGAAAACCACCGTCGAGACCAGTAAGGGGTGTAAAATGGACGGTTTGAAGAGTTGGAGGGTGTCGAACATCTGGTTTTGTATTTAAGGGTTGCAAATCGGACAATCTCGATAGTTGAGGGGTGTGGAAGGACTTTTTCCTGTAAAAAAAAAGTCAAATGGGTCGATTCTTGCCCAAAAGTCTAATGGGCCATATTTGTCAACCACTTCTTTACGTTCTTTCAAAGGTTCCATGTGGTTTCATTTGGCCCAAATTAAAGGTTTTTCCGCGGAATAAAATTTAAAAGTTTTTTTTCTGCCGCTCAGTCTCTCCACCGGAAAAGAAACCACAGATGCAACAGTACTTTCAGCTATGACCGTGAGATAACAACGGAAAATTGGATATGCAAAACAATGAAAGGGGTGGGCGGCATCCTCTGTAAACTTTTTTTTTTATATTATAGTCTCTAGTTGTTGGCACTACACGAGATCAGTACTAATTTATGGCGGCTATCCTGACAAACTGTTTTACGGCGAGACGAGACTCCCGCCATGAAATGGATACAAAATCGTTTTACTCTGCACATGATCCCTTCATCATTTGTCTTGATGCTCTATTTTCAACCGTGTATATATATAGGCGCCGGTGCAGCCATCCATTAGTCCCATAGCATAAAAACGACTTGTAATAAGCGTAAAGGACTTTGTATATCACCGCAATGGACACGCAAAACAAGCAGATCGGGATGGGATGGGCAGCAATCGGCATCCAATGTAACTTATGCACAATCTATTGTCTATTGTCAGGCTCTAATTTGTTGGCATTATATCCGATAGGTAATTTATTATGGCGGCTTTCATAGATAAAAGAACGTTAAACGATAAGATATCCCTGTCATAAAAACGATACAAAATTTACTGTTCCTTTTATATACTAGCATGAACGCACGTGCGGCACACACGTTTATTGATGATACATATGTACTAAAACAATATCATTTGAGTGGATCATGGTAAACAGACCAGTCGTGCGAAGCATTTTAAAAATACTTTATATTCGCTGTATAGAGAGCTTTATTCGCTCTCTTATATATAGAGGTTTAGATCTATACTAAAAGGATCATAGAGAATTGAAAACATTTCTCACCCAATCCAATATAAGTATTTGCCCCGATAATCTTCTATATAGTAAAAGGATCCTAGAGAATTAACATTTCTCACCCAATATACCCACACCCGCCCCTCACAGAGGACCCACCTGTCGGGTTGTAGGACGTGGGAAGACGTGGAAAAATGTGAAAAAACTGTGCGAAATGTGAGACTTTTTTCATCTAAGACTCTACCTATACCCACGCGGACCCACCTGCTCATGATATACCCACATTTGTAACCACGTCTATAGACAATTATCCCGTATTGCTAATAAACAATATATTGGAGAGTCTTTTCCATATAAATAAAGACCAACTGTCTCAAGGATGATGTGCATCTATATTTGAGAATATCTAAAGCTCTCTATACATAAGAGAGTGAATATAAAGTATTTTTAAAAACGCTTCGCACGACTGGTCTGTTTACCATGATCCACTCAAGTGATATTGTTTTAGTACATATGTGTCATCAATAAACGTGCGTGCCGAACGTGCGTTCATGCTAGTATTCTCAAATGTAGATGCACATCATCTTTGAGATAGTTGGTCTTTATTTATTTGAGATAGTATTCTCTCCAATCGATTGTTTATTAGCAATACGGGATAATTGTGTATAGACGTGGTTACAAATGTGGGTATATCATGAGCAGGTGAGTCCGCGTGGGTATGGGTAGAGTCTTAGGTGAAAAAAGTTTCACATTTTACACTGTTTTTCCACATTTTCCCACGTCTTCCCACGTCCTACAACCCGACAGATGGGTCCTCTGTGAGGGGCGGGTGTG